>JAEMWC010000959.1:130000-232500 GCA_016490735.1 Pachyseris speciosa | reverse complement strand
ATATATATTGGTATTTACAATTAAGAATAAGAATGGCTAAAATAAGGTTCTAAAATTATAAAAATACATAAATATAAAAATTAGTTCTTTAAGTAATTTGGTCCTCAGGCGATTTTTAAAAACAGTGACTGAATCACACAGTTTAAGAGAATAATCTAAAGAGTTCCATAAATTAACTATTCTATAATAAAAGGTTCTTTGGCCGCTAGCGGTTTTAAACAGTGGAATGTTCAACAATTGTGAGTTTGTGGTGCTAAGACCGCTGACCTCGGCTCGCTTTACAAATTTTGAAGACAGGTATTCAGGGGCGTGGCCCGTCATTAGCGCTTCGGTAATATAGCTGGTTTGCCACAGGGAGCCAATTGCGTTCTTTACGAATGGGCGTAATATGGTCGTATTTGCGCGCGCCGCTCACAATGCGGCAAGCGAAGTTTTGCACAGCCTGCACTTTGTTAATGTTACACTTCGATGTGTTTGCCCATACATTAGAACAATAAAATAATTTACTAAAAACTATAGAGTTAATAATCATCAGGAGTGTACGTTTGTCAAAAACATGCTTAACGCGGTTTATTTTGCCGAGGCGGGACATGCAAGAAGAAGCGGTTTTAATTATGCGTTCATCGTAAGTTAAATTAGAATCTAAAATCACGCCCAGGTCTTTAGCAGTGTCTGTAGGGACGATGCCCTTTCCCATAAAGGGAAATTGCAATTTTGCACGCATTTGCTTTCTGCCAAATATCATTAACTTGGTTTTGCCAGGATTGAGTAACAAGAGGTTGTTGGAGCACCATTCTCCTATTTTTAACAGGTCGTCTTTCAAATCAGTAATTGCATCCAGATTGTCTTTTAGTTGAAAGGAAGTGAGTTTCGTATCATTTACGTAACTCTGAGTGCTGCATTTCTGCGGTATCGAGTAAAGATCGTTCGTATATTTGCTAAATAAATCTAGGTTACTCTCTGGTAACTGGAATACCCATGGTTGGCTGTACATACATATTATTTGAAGCATCATTGGAAAAGTTTTTTAGGGTTGTTGGATGGAATTGGCCTGTGATATTCAGCCCAGTGGAAATTGAATAATCATTCATACTAAAAGTAGACCATGTGCCAAGATCACAGCAAATAGGGCTTCCGCCTTCTGAAGCTAGGCTATAGCATTCAACTCCCCTGCCAGGGGTAGCTAAAGATCAGGTTAAAGAGCCCAACTGACTGAACTGATAAAAATTACTTGAAGGATGGAGCATCTACGGGGTACGGAGGCATGCTCCCGAGGAGATTTTGAAAAGTTACTTCTTGGAAATACGTTTTCCAGCGTTCTGAAAGGCAAACCAAACTGTTTTAATAGGTTTGAGTTCAAGTCTCTTTTGCCAGTTACTTCCGATTTAGTAAGCCTAATAATAATAACCGAGCCCAGGGGCGCGACGAGTGACGCAGAGAAAAATAAAAACCTGTCGCCTGATACTGACTGTTTTAATACATGGATAAGTGTGAACCCTTTTATGTGAAAATAAAATTTATCCTCATTCAAATCAAGAATTATTTTTACACTTGGCCTCACTTTCAATTTGAGCGTCTATAAAACTCTGAGATCGTGGGCCTTTTATTTCTTGTTTTATTCCAGTTATATGTTCTTTTTTATAAACACGGCTGTCACGCTAATCAAAAGTCACGAACTTGTTATTTAAAATTTTAAATAATATTTGTTGTTAAGTAAGAACACCTTTGTACGAAGGTGTTTGCCTCCTCGCTATATACAAGTACAATCCTAAAAGATATCTTTGTAGGTTGTTCGAGTCGATCCGTTACTGGAAGGAGTTCTCAATGACTGTGAGATTTAATGCAAGAATACGCACTTAAAAGAAGTTAACATAGCCTTAAGCTTACACTTTTACCAACTGCAATAACTAGAAGCTATAAAAAAACTTAATCATATAACGGACAAGTACTCTTACCCATACTTCGACCTACGGACTACGGGAATCTGGAAAGCCTTGGCTGTACTAAAGAACAACATGACATGCTAAACAGGTCTGCATGGCTGGCAAACGCATATATAACAATTGAAACTAAAAACTACTTTTAAAAAGGGTAAAACCAAAACTGGGTTATATCTCGATGTCCAAGCTAAGGTTAGCAAGAATCCTCAAACATATAACATATAAACCTTATTCCAAACTGGCGGCCAATTAGCCCTCTTTGCCTCGTTTTCATTTGATTTTGTACATGCTGACGAGTCCAAGAGGGGTAATAAACATGCAAACGAGGGTTTAATATATTGACCGCCATTTTGAAATTAGCTGTATTTTTCGAAGTCTATATACGCTGAACGCTGACTTAAAGTGAATCTAACTCGAAAATAATTTTCCGGTAAAATACATCCCTGCACCTGTTCGAAAAGCATTTATTTTGGAGCAAATGATGACTTTTCATATGCTTTGAAACTTAGGCAAAAACAAATACATAAATAATTATAAAATATTTAAGATAGTACGCGCCCACTCATTGGTCAATAGGTGTGTTTAGATGAGAGTATGTAAACACGGTTGTGACGTCACGCTGTTTGTGTTTCCCGGTACAATTTGAAAACATTTCAAAGCTTTCGCAAGACTCATAAGGCAATTTAAACTGAGTACAAATATCAAGGAAATAATAATAATAATAATAATAATAATAATAATAATAATAATAATAATAATAAAGAATTGCCAAATTTCGATTTGGGGTTTAGCTATCTCTTCCCCCGTGAGCCCGAGGAAACAAAGCAAACGAAAAACCACAGCGCTTTCCCTGCCTCGATGATCGTGAGCTACACGACCTAAAGCGAAGCTAAGAGGAAATGATATGGAACAAAATAGGCAGTAAACGTTTTTCAATATAATAAAGTAATTTTTGCATTAAGCACTACAAGAAAATTCTCTATAAGACATTCTTTATTTTAAAAAAAATGTACACGAAAACGTACACCAAACTAAGCTTATATGCTACAGACTGTAAATGCTTCAAATCAAACTTTGAGCGGCCTATCGGTTGCCGTGTTGTGGCTGTCAAATTAGCGTAAAATATATTTTCTCTGAGACCTTCTCAGCTTAAAAATATACTACAACCTGAATCCGCTGCTTGGGCTATGATTCCTATCCAGTAAAACTTCACAAGGCACGATGAGCGATTCAACTTCTCAACCTTGTTCTCGGGCTGCCAATTCGGGCAGGTTCACGCCACTTTCAGAAGTGGTAAGGCACAGTGCAATTTATTTCCAGCTTAATTAAACTTCTCATCTTGAAGTTCTTTCCTTACCAATTCATATATTTTGAGCATTTCTTCTGGTTCTTGCCGAGCGTTCGGTATTTTTCTCCACGATTTCAGAGGAATCAAAGTTTTGATCAACATGGCGCTCGCATGAGGCTTGCCAAAATTTTCAACCTAATTTTGACCTTTATAACGCAAATTCTGATTGGTTCATGTGTTGTCAGTTGCGCGTTTTGATTGGCTAGTGGGAAATACGATTGTTCAGAGCATGTATTAAGAAAATATATTTCAATCAAGAAGTAAATTTCCTTCATTTGTCAAATTACTTTTTAGAAATATTTTATAAAAGCAATAGAGGACTTTTTTCCGTGTTTACGTAGCCTCATATAAACATTCGGGAGGTTGGGAGAATTCTCGAAAGTTATGCAAATCCTCGACTGCGTCTCGGGTTTGCATAACTGTCTCGCATTCTCCCAACCCCCCTCGTGTTTATATGACGCTATGTAAACACGGAAAAAGTACTCTATTGCTTTAATAGCTAAACATCATTCGTTTCAAAACCAAGTCAAAAGGGTCGTGGGCGTATTCCTGATCTTATGTGACAAATTAATTTGCATCGCATTAAGTTACAATCATTTGCATAGTGTTCATTCATGAAGAAATTTGAAATTAGGTGCACTTGAACAAGCACATAAGATGACTTGCTATTACAAATTTATCGGCGGGCTATCCTTCAAAACCAACTTATTAGTCGGCCTAAACTATCGACTAACGGGTCTCAACTCTCACCTTGGGTGGCACTACCAACCTTTTTTACAATTGTGTCTACATTAAGTACTGTTCTAGATAACAAATAGGCAGAGAAAATACAGGGAATCGAAAAGGAGGTACCAAAACAATTAAAAGTTATCCCAACGATAAATTCAAAACGTCATCACCGTGACAATAAAAAAATTGCCTATTGTTTTTTGTAATAAAACCTTTGGCCTATTTTTAATTGATCGTTCTATTACGTTTCTGTCATTGGAAACAAGCACCAGTGCGATCCCTTTAACTGCGCTGTATTTTTGTATTTGTCCTTTACGGAAAATTGTGAAACACGCATCGTGTTTTTTGCCTAGTTAATATGTAGAGCATTACTTACTTCTCCTTTAAATTGTAGTAACACATGACGTATTTCACACACATTATCCCATCTTGGATAACGTTGTAAAAATCGGAAGATGGAATTCTTCCTATAAGCTGCCCCTCCTTTATTTCTCTGGCTTTGAAAGAATATATCTTTTCCGAAGCTGTACCTGGCATCAAGACAATCCTACAAGAAGAAATGTAATTTAATCAATGAACTGAAACTAAAAAATGTAAAAATGTACGTGTATGAAAATGCATCGACAACTTTGGTAATTGCACGATTGGTTGCCTGTTTGTCAGTGTCGCTTTAGGTCAGTCGATGGTATCTTCTTTTCCTCAGTCTGTTTAATTTTGTTCGATTTTAGATTCTAGCAGTTGGTAATGTATGCCATTCAAACAACACGAATGGGCCGGTTAAATCCAAGAAACTCAAATTGTTATCGGCGAGGAATTATTTACCCTCTGAAGCGCTCTAGCAACAAAATAATAATAGCTTTTTACTCAATGCAATGTGCACCTTACCTAGCTCCGACTATCACTGATGTAACAGAGGACACCAGTTGTAGAGATAGGTGGAATTCTCCTCCATTAAGGGTAAGTAACCCTTTCCACCTGTTTCCATTTGAGCAACGATAGTTGGTACTTGCTACGGACTTGGCGAGGCTCCTGCAGTCGTCAGCCTTCCAAAAGAAGGAGACCACGCTCTCTTCCTGAAGACTCCAGGTTGACTTTATTCTCTGAAAATCAAGAGAATAGTACTGATGTTAATTTATTCCAGTGCTACACTGTAATGGAAACTTATGCAGCAAACACATTTATCTGTTTTGTGTGTGTGTGTGTGTATTTGTTTTTGTTTTTTATCTCGAATGTTTTGCTGTATCGTTCACAAATGAATCTATACCGGCCGTTCAATCAATTTCTTTTTCAACAATGACCACAGGTGGTACCGGATTGAAATTGTGATGATGTGTATCAATACTTTGTTGTTCTTGTGGTTCTTCTTTATTTACCCTTTTGTTTTTCTATTATAAAAATCAGTATCGTATCTAACCTTGAAATGTATCAGGCCCCGCAGTTTTTGTACTTCTCCTGCCTGAAGGACAGCATGAGTCGATGCGGCGGTCGAGAGATGTTCCTGAGTATGTTCATGGTATTGCAGCCTTTGACTGTGCATTGCACAGCCTTTTCTGGGCACTCGCTCAAATGAGAAGTTCAAAGAAAAAGCTAAGTCGTCTTAAAAGCGCCAATGGAAGTGTCTAGTTTCCGTCATTTTCACTGACTTTTTAAACAATATGTTTTGTGAAATGCAATAAGCGGTGTGTATAAAATTGCTGATAAAATTTTTAGAACATGCCAAAATGCAAACCGGCCCAAGTGTCGCTCTTTTGCCAAAGACAGCGCTACCGAATCAAAATAAAAACAAGACAAGCCAACGAACAAACAAATAAAATAATATTAAAAAGAAAATGAATTATATTATGTAAAACATACCGTGGCAGGTTTGTTCCGCAGCTAAGCGGACAAGAGATTCTTTTGTGTGAGCACAAAGAATAAATGTGCTCACGCATAGAATCCCTCGTCACGCTTTTCCCGCAGTCTTGACAAGCGATATCCTGTTTCGCGCACTGAGAAACGTGCAGTGTCATTTGATCTCGTGGCTTGACCTCGCTGCACCCTCTGTTGGGACAATTCACGGGGAGTTTTCCACACGTGTTGGAGTGTTGGGTGTGGTTCTCCAGAGTGCCTTGCCATTGGCAGCCATTGTTAGTGCACTGAATGTCCAACTTGTCAATGATGTCGTTGAGGATGATATTGACATTCAGCGCAGTGGCGCGAGGAAGAAGCTTTTTACAGAGTGGACATTTGGGTATTGATTCCAAATTAATCAAGTTTGCAAAACAGCTCTGGCAACCAGAGTGCCCACACACTAGAGTCACAGGCTTCAGCATAGTTGACAGGCTTTGAAATAAAGAAATCAAGCAAAAAAAAAAAAAAAACGCTACCAAATATATATGATTGGTTTTTTTCTTTCATTTCATTCTTGTATTATTTCACTACAAGAGTACAAATAACGACAACTCTAAAAATAAATTTTGTATCTAACGTTAATAAGACCTGCCGAAAAAGGTGTTCCTGGAAATAACGCAGTGCGTCTAACAGGAAAATGAGATGCTATTACATATTGAAACATACAAATAATTGAAACAAAATATATTATGAAAATAAATAAAACGGAGGTTAAGAAAAATATCTAAACGTCAATCAACACAATAAAAAGTCCATACAAGACATTCTCCGACCAGAAATAGTATGTATCATTATAATTAGGGATGCGTCATGTAATGTTCAACCTTCATTCCGGGGTAGGTAAGTCAGTGTTGTGTCAAAAGAAGGGGGTGACTCATGTGCTTTTTATACCCCAGAATTTCAAATTCTCCGGCAATCCCCCTCTCCCCCCTGTACTTTTTGTCTCTAAAGCTGGCGAAATCCTAACCCTTTATATTCCTAAAGCGAGCAAAAGGTACCCCTTTCGTACTGAGCCTCCCTTTAGGGAGTATTCACCGGGCCGTACCCACTCGTCTCGCCTCTCGATCGTTGTTATTGTACTTCGCATGAGGCCCTGCCAGAGTAAATTCCGACAAGCGACATGGCCCGACGAAAGACATCATTCCCGGCAAATTTCCAACAGTGGCATCAAGAGCGAGAATTAGCGATTTAAACACCGACACGGAAGATTTTAAAATTCAGACAAGCGACACAGGACCCCCCCCCCCCTCCCTGGAAGGGCCTCTTGCATGCATTCGTGGAGATTCTAGTTTTTAGAAGAACGCACAATTTTGAGCTGAGGCTGGCCGTTCGTCTTCTTCTTCTAGCCTTCTATTCTTTCTTTTTTTCTTTCTTTTTTTTTGAGTCATGGGGGGGGGGGGGGGGGGAGGAGGGTATTTGAGTGTGGAACGTTCTTAAATCGCATGGCACAGTATGCTGCCCTCGTCTGAAGAGACCCTGCCAGGGGTGGGTCCCATGTCGCTTGTCTGTGGGATATTAGCCCTTGTAGGAATGTCAGTTTATTGACCAAAGCTACTTCTTGCATATTTTCGGTCTTCAATTTTGTGTCAAGATATGCCAAATCGCCTTTCTTTGCCGCTAATTCTCGTGCTTGACGTCCCTATCTGAGGTTTGCCGAGGTGTGTCTTTCGTCGGAAGTCTGTTTTATGTGCTGTCGCTACTTTTTGTGCTTCGTCGCTTGCCATCGAGCCAACTAGACTACGAATGAACTGAGAAAGCAAGCGAGACAAACCCTGCAGAGGAAAGGCCGTGCCTTTCGAAATATTGGAAAATATATTTCACTGACCGTTAATTCAGCCTTGCTTTCTCAGTTCATATGTTCCAGTAACACGTTTTTTTTTTTAATGTTGGTTACTTACAAAATAACAAAATAATCGCCGTATACTGCATTGCCATACTGCTGGAGGGCTGAAGTTTCTCAGGCCGCGCACAGCCGAGCCCAAGATCCAAGCAAGAAGAGTAAGAAATAGAATTATTATGTATTTCTAGCCGACTTACCAGACACAGCAGTTCAATAGCTGATCCGGAGAAGAAGAAAATTTAAAATGAAACATTGCAAAACTACTAGCTATCTCAGCACGAGGGGAAAACCAACTGGTGAATAAAATTTACTTAAAGTTCACACGCATATGATGTGGCATGAAACAAAAACCGGCTTTACCCCGGGAAAGAAAAATTGTCTATTGTTAACCAATAGCCTATAACCAGATAAGCTTGTTTAGTTGATGAATCGATTTATTGTTCCTTAAGTGGGATCAGTTTTCCTGTCCCTTAGGTGCGGTTGGCCAAACGTGTCAATTCGTTGTTCGTCGCGTCTGATTTTCCTATCGGGATCTAAGCTTGTTTATTCGCTAAGATGAGTTATAGCAAGCGTGCTTTCTCAAGGACTTTTGTTTTCTTGGACAAGAGACGAACTTCTGTGCCGAGCAACGCCCAAGTGAGCCGGTTGATAAATGCAAGGCGGGTCATGGAGATATCGTTCACCAAGAATAGCACCTCCGCCGAGATGGGCGACAAGATTGTTCGTGCTTTTCCATCGCTGACTGGAAAAGACCTTAGTGGGTTAGTTTGATGCTTCCAAGGTTAACTATCTGTAGATGTCTTATAGCCTTTTAAATAATTGCTCCCACGAAAATTTAAAATCTGCCTGATTGCTTATTGTAAAGTGATCGTTTGATCGACTTTGTTACTGTTACTTCCCCGAGTTTACTTTCAAACAGAAAGGAAGAAAGCGACATAGATATTTTCTATAACACCAAACGTTAAACTTAGCGGAGATGAAAAAGGGAATTTAAGGCAATTAAAGTTTTTAATGTAATAGATTCAGTCCAGTGAAAGTGGTTCTTGTCTATTATAATCTGGTGTCAAAAGACATTGTGTGCGTGTATCCCATACCACGCTTCAAACCTCAAGCACAGAGTTACTATCCCGGCATTCATTATACACTATTTTCAATTCTGGTGACCTTCTTTGTAAAAATGGTAAAGAGACGCTGTTGACCGGTGCTCCGGTAGCAGCAGTGGCATCCCAATCTTTTCGTGCCGCTGGCACGTGACTGACGCCGTAAGACTACTTGTGAACAGGGTTTTTCATTAGCGACGCAAGCACGAGCGCAAGCATAAGTAGCTTACGCCACGTGAAAACGAACACTACACGGGTACACGAGCGATTTTGGTTCGTGCCGGTGATGTGATTTTTCCAAATTTTGTCGCTTCGCCAGCGCGCCAGGGTAGCCACGCTATGCGCGCGCTACACTTGCGATTTGCATCGTGCGCTGGCGGCGCAACAAAATTAAAAAAAATCGCATGACCGACGCGAGCAAAAAGTCACTCGTGTAACCGCGGCTTAAAGGTGCAGTAAAACGGGCAACAAATTCGGGTAACTTTCCGTGCAACATTATTGCAGTACGAGTTGAAGAGCGATGTTGCCCGTTTTACCACCCGCACGAGAAACTTGTCACGCAACAATTTTCGTCGTTTCATGTTGCAGCAACATTTTGTAGAAAGTAGAACAGCCCTCTACTTTGCGCCTGGGCAAAATCGCTTTATAAACTCGTATCGCAACAATATTGCGCGGAAATTTGTTGCCCGTATTACCGCGCCTTAAGCGCAAGCAAAAAGAAAAAAAAATCTTGCGCCTTGTGCTTGCGCTTATGCTTGCGTTTGACGGTGAAATAAATGCTCTTGTGCTTGCGCTTATTGACCATAATGAAATTTAAATCTTTTCCCTTTTGGATGAGTTTGGGGAGTTTAAGACCAAATAATGCATTCCGGTATACTTACGAGATGTCTTAAAAAATATATTGCTTACATTTATACATCATGCACATACGGTCACAGTGCGTTTGGAAACACTTTATTTCTTTCTTAAACACTTCTATAGAAATATCGATAGTTCATTAACAATAACCGGCTTTAGAGTGAAATTGGTCAAAACAAGACATCTTTGACGTGTTTCAGTATTTGCTGGCTTTTTGTATCTCTCTTCAAAATTCACCCCCACAAAAACTGCAGGTATTAGAAAATGTATTTAACAGAAACCATGTGCTTGCTGGAATTATGAATTTATGCCCCAGTAACTGTTGTGGTTCAGCTTTATCCTTGGTTCAATTTTTATTTGCCTTTGTTTTGTAATCATTATCATACATTATCATACACAAGAACAAAAGAAAAAAAAAAAGATTGAACCAAGGATAAAATTGAACTACAACATAACCACAATTTTACCTATATTACAGGAAAATGCCTGGTTATAGCACTGACTGTGTCCTCGATATTTCATTACACCAGTTTAGAATTTATTGTCTCATATGACAAAGGGCATGCCATGGCGAGGGTTGCAACTGGCCTTCAAAGTGGAGCCCAAATCATCGACCTCTATCGGGGAAACAGAAAGAAAAGAATTTACCTTTTCCTACCAAGTTCAGGTATGAAGCTTTTATTTTTATCACTGAGGGCAAAATTACGGAATACTGATTGGCTAGGACAAAGGGCATTTTTGGTAATCAAGAAGTCTGTTTGGTAATCAGCTTTTGGTAACGTTTTGTTGTTGTTGTTAGCCAGGACGTATCAGTAGGGGTATAGAAAGGTCCTTGAAAAATGATGGGTCTCGGCAAATTTTCGGCGAGTCTCGGAATCTCGGCGTCTAAAACTAAAGTCTCGGAATCTCGGGCTCGTAAAAATTAAAGAGGGTCTCCGAATCTCGTATTTTGAAATTTGAATCTAGCAGTCCAGGGGCGGACCCAGGATTTTTTCGAAGAGGGGATTGTAAGTACGAGAGAAGGTAAAAGCCCCGTTCCAGGGGAATGGAGAGCTAGGCACTCTTAAGTCCTGTTTTAACACTGATAAGGTTCTGAATATGTAGATTTTTCCATTTTGATTTCAGAGGAATTTTATGTACTAAAAAGAAGAGTGGAGGAAGATACTTATTTGTCGCTTTTATCTACCTGTTCAATCAAACAGACTGGCTTGAAAGAGCTATCTTGGATGAGCCTTTACAAAGGCTTTACATATTTCGTCCACCTCGCATGTATCAGAGTAGTTCATGGCGATAACTGCGAGATCAGTGAACCGCTCTTCAGTTGACTTAGAGCAGGTCTTGAACACTCAGCTTCTGCGCTTGTTATCGGTAGAGTGCAGGCAATTACTAGAAGGTGATGCACATGTATGTTTGAAAAAAATATCTTCATCGCGAGCACAGAGTGCTAGTAAAAGGTTGTTTGACTACCACAGTGTTACCCATCTATACAGCTCATTTCCAAGGGATTTGGGAAATGGAATGTTTTTCTTCCAGTACAACATGTCTTCTTGTTGATCATGTAGCTACAGTGCCTTAGTTACCGGTACTATAATCGGTGGTACTATAGACAAAGCACATAGCGGGTGCGGCGATCGTCGTCAGAAAATCGATCTTGCATTTGGGTGATTAATAGCCTCCTTGGCAGCCATTGTTTGTGTCGGTCCTATTCTCCCTCCCCACCAACGTTTGCTGAAGCGATCCGGACATTCCATTCCCATTGTGTCGGAGTATCTAATCAGGAAGTAGAATAGAACTAACACAGATAACGGCCTCAAAGTAGGCAACGGTAACTTAGCCACCGAAATGTAAAAGCCACGATGTGATTAGTCAGTTCATGGAATGGAATGTTCGGCTCGGTTCAGCAGACGTTTGTGGGGAGGGAGAATATGACCGACAAAAACAACGGCTGTGAAGGAGGCTAGGTTATTAAGGAGTCGAGAAAAGGAATACCTACAGTCTTCTTGTAATGATCGGAGCTTCGACTCCATCTTTCGAGCTGTTATTGCAGAAAAATTACGTGGGGTTGTGCGGCCCGCTTCCTGAAACCCTTGCCCTATTTCAGACCTGATCTAAATTCGATTCCCTATTTCAGACTTATTTCACGTAAAGAGGTGCTTTTGTGGATGGTCTTAGTTACTCATTGCCATTATCTTCGCATGGCCACTCAAATAATGAAGCTGTCTCTCTAGCCGTTCTCCAGTGGATTCCAGGATCCGGCTACCAAGGCAAATTGGTCTAGTTTTGGCTGCTAAAAAAACTCATCGGTGCAATATTTTGGTGGTAGTACTGGGTGGCTCCACACTTATGAGAAAACTATGAAATAGGGACTTTAAGATACGAGGACGCGGTGGCTTTCGCAACGCCGTAACCGAGGGAAGCCTGGACCTAGAACGGCGTCATGAACGCGGGAAAATAAAGTTAAGATCTGCGACGCGGCGAAGGATCGGTTTTGAAACAAAACAAACCATGAGTTCCTTCAAAGCAGTTCAGGAAATGCTGCTTTTGTGCCTAGAAGAAGAAATTATCGATGACGAGGAATTTGCTGTGCTTTACGAGGAATGTACCACTCAAAATCTTCCATTTCGTCATTCTCTGTACGACAACTTTTCCCTGACTAACAAAGATTCAGCAGAATGCAAAGCAGATTTTTGAGTGGAAAAGGTAGACATTCCTTGCCTTATCGATGTCTTGAGACTGCATCCAAAATTCGTTTGTTGCAATGGATCAGTCTGCAGTGCAACTGAGGGTTCGTGTATTGTGCTGAAACGCTTTGTCGTTGTTCAGACATGATACCAATTTTTGGGCGATCAGTTCCAGAGTTGAGCATGATAAGTAATGTCGTCATTGACTGGCTTTATATTAATCACGGTCACAGGATGGCTCAATGGAATCATGCTATTCTGAGCCCAGCGATGCTTGATATCTACGCCAATGCAATCCACAACAGAGGGGCGGCCCTCGAAAATTGCATCGGGTTTATTGATGGAACAGTGCGCCCAATCTCTCGACCTATCATAAACCAGAAAACTGTGTACAACGGGCACAAACGTATTCACGCCCTAAAATTTCAGTCTGTTGCTCTTCCCAATGGGTTGATTGGTCATCTTTATGACCCTTTATGGCCCTGTGGGTGAGTTCAAATGCTACTTCCTTCAGTGTTTGTTTGTTGTTTTTTTTTCTTTTACATTATCTTATTTATTCGTTTTTCAATTTCAACTCTAATCTTTGCACATTTTTTACTTTATTTTTTTTTTAATAGAAGGAAGAATGCATGACGCTAGGATGTTGGCCATGTCTAACCTTTATGATGACCTGGAAAATTTTGCCTTCTCCCCGCTGGAAGAGAAATGTGTTTGTATGGCGATCCAGCGTATCCATTCAGGGCAGTGAGTGCGGATCGTATTTCCGTGGAGTGGCTTTTTTCAGACATAGTTAACTATTTCAAATTCCTGGATTTTAAGAAAAACTTAAAGATTGGATTAAGCCAAGTTGGCAAGATGTACATTGTTTGTGCACTACTAAGAAATGCCCTTACCTGTCTATATTCCAATACCACAGCAGAATACTTTCGCCTTGATCCTCCAATGTTGCACGACTATTTCAGTTAGTTATCTTAGACCACTACACAATTTGCATACCCTTATGCGGGGCAAGAATTCCAAACCTTTTGACTGTTGTTGTGAGGTTTTGGGGTTCCCAAGCAACTAACTAGAAACTATCAAAATTTGCAAGTTACAGAGATTAAGGGGCAAACCATTTAGGACTTTGTTGGGGAGGGGGAGGGGGGGGGAGACATTGGCAAAAATTTTCTCCAAACATGTTGAAAATTCCTGGAAAAAATTGACAATTTCAGTGATTCGTTAAAAATAAAAGATGAACGGAAGAAAAGATATTGTGCATGCACATGCCCTGAGAAAACCATTTCTTGTGCATGGAAGGGTTTGAAAAAAGGCATGCCTATATGAAGGGAAAGTTGTCCGAGTACAGATGCATGGATGAAATTGCACAAGCCACCCCTCCTCCACAAAATGGAGCAGTCCCTAACATGTTTGAAAAATAGTATGTTGCATAGTGAGGCTAGTCACAAGTTTCTGGCATAAAGATCAGTTCAGTATTCTTATTGTGTTACTTTCTTTGACTTGTGCTTTGTTTCTTGTATCTTTCCTTCCGTGAGTGGTAGGGTACAAAAATATTATCAGCCCTCCAAGAAATTCCTGAGTTCGCATAAAACATGATAAGCTTTTATCCCTTTAAGTCCCAAGTCTTCGATGATTAGTGCAAACAGATGTGTCTGAAAATAGGTCTCTCTTACTCACAAAAAGTTAGGAAAGTTGGGAAGTACAAATTCAATATCAAAACATTTCTTAATTTTCAACAACTCGCCTGGAAATGTGTCACCACGTTTTCTGACTACTTAATACAACAGCTTTGAATGTAAAACAGTGGGAAAATGTAACAGGACAGAAGACATTCCTGCTACCTCTAAATAGGAACACAACAATTTTGCATTTTATGGACAAAATGTTGAAGAATAAAACAGAAACAATTATTTGTCCATAATGTGCTCCAACATGCCCATTAGTGCCTTTGTTTGTTCCTGCTGTTGCTGCATCATCAGCAGTGTTTGTATAACTAAAGTTATAAACTGGGTCATTTGCGATTTCCCTTTAACATCCCTATAAAATTTCAATAAAAAGTCATTTCTCATACCTAAAGACATAAAGAGCTATTGATTTCGAATGTCTCGATCGATAAAAAATTGGACATTACTTCATCAAATTTCGAATATTGGACGTATGTGTTTTTAAATGGAGAATAGACGACTGAGCCACTGAAAAGCTTACAGACCTCGGATTTAAGCAGCAAAAGGATATTTTAACTCTCATAATGAGCTTATCGCGTTTACATATCACGACGAGCAACTGATTTTAGACGTTATCCCACACAACATTTTAAGACTTGACGTTTGATGTTTACTCTGAACTTGACACTTAACTTACACGTATTTTTTAAAATTTTATTTACGCTATAAATTTACACAAGGCAAGAAAAAGCTAAAATGTTATGAGTGTTCAAAAGACCGGTTATTCCACTCGAAGAAAGGCAAGGCTTTTGGCTTACTCAAGTTTACCTGGGTGGTTTCGTTGCCTGAGAAGAGTCCGCCATTTCAAGACAACACAACAAAAATTCAGTGTCTTTCTTCACCTGCTGAAAAAAAGACACACGGCATCATTTTCGAGGCTTGTTACTTCTTTACAAGCACAAACATTGTTCTAGTTGCTGTGTGTGAGTTTTCAAGGGTTGAGAAGTCAATTTCTTTACAAAACAAAAAGATTATTACTCACGTTTTCGCCATAACGCGAAACACTTCGCTTTGGCGTTCTGAACGTCAACATGACGCAGTGGCGAGAGGGCAATGACATGCGCAGAATACTCGTTTGTTGTAAAATCACTTCTGGTGGCGTCCCAAGGCCACCGCGTCCTCGTCCTAATGAGCCGAAGGAGACGCGGCGTGGTTGAATCTTCCCAGAATTCCTCTTGGCCGTGAACGAGGCAAGTTAAGGCACGAGATTGGCTCTCAGAAACAGGCTAAAGCGTGGCTGGCAGAAAATGTGAGAGGAAATTTTCATTGCAGATACCAAGGGGAGAACTTGAGGTTTGTTGTAAATATAGAATTTTGGTTTTTGAAGAAAGTTTTGGATTAAAAACTGCACGTCAAAAAAGTACAATTTTTGGTGTCATTCTTCGACTGAAAAATTAGTATTCTGGACTTTGATGTCAAACGAACAGTGTCATACAGCAGAAGTCAGGAGTTTTAGGCCATCTCTTAGCTGTGGAAACAGAAGACACACCTGTTGGTGCAATCCATTTGTTATCATGACTTGGTGATTAGAGCTAAACAAGAAGGAAATCAAAGCAGGAATGGTGTATTTATGTGGACATATATGTCCAGCTGGTACGTTAAGAGCTAATGATGAAGAAGACGTAGCTTCTTCTAAAAAAGTTCAAAGTCGATACCCTATTTCAGACCAAATTGGTTAAAAAAACCATACCCTATATAAAACCATACCCCATATAGGGCCGCACATACCTATATATATCGGAAATACGTTCGTCAGCAACACCACTGGAAAATCATACAACATTAACTATAACCTAGACTGTAACAGTAGCAGTGTTATCTATTTGCTAAGTTGCAAGATTTGTGGTAAACAATATGTGGGATCAACAGTTACTAAATTTAGACTTAGATTTAATAACCATAGAAGTAGATTGAGGGGACATTCAAGGTTGGAACCAGGAGATAGGGCCAGCGATGATTTAATCTACAAGCACTTTTTTACAGAGGGACACAATGGTTTGGACGATGTCTCAGTTCAAATAATTGATAAAGTTTATGGTAGTGTAGACAATTTGCTGGAGAAAGAGGGCCAGTGGGCATACAGATTGAGAACAATAGCGTCGGAGGGTCTTAACGAAAGTGACTTTTTTTATTGTCAGAACCGCAGAAGTCGCGCGCGTAATTAATTTCCTGTCAGGCTTTTCTAGTGCACGCGCCTATTATTACCGTTAGCGCTCGTGCTTGTATTGCACGCGCTTTTTGTTACCGGTAAAATTGTTAGCGCTCACGTGTTTAGATTTGTAAGCCGCACTTTTATAATTGCGTGTAACGCTTGTAACAGTCATTCACCCTGAGGAAGACTGTTCTACACAGTCGAAATATAGGTGGTCCTTAAAAATGTTTATTTCCCTTGTGTTTAGTTATATTTGAAATGGGAAACAGTATAAATACATTTTTGATGCTTGAGATTATATATATATATATATATATATATATATATATATATATATAACTAAACACA
The DNA here is from genome assembly GCA_016490735.1 of Pachyseris speciosa. Lineage (NCBI taxonomy): Eukaryota > Metazoa > Cnidaria > Anthozoa > Scleractinia > Pachyseridae > Pachyseris > Pachyseris speciosa. The sequence continues at coordinate 215,893 of JAEMWC010000959.1, read as the reverse complement.
AGGGAAAAAAACATTTTTAAGGACCACCTATATTTCGACTGTGTAGAACAGTCTTCCTCAGGGTGAATGTCATTCACCCTGAGGAAGACTGTTCTACACAGTCGAAATATAGGTGGTCCTTAAAAATGTTTTTTTCCCTTGTGTTTAGTTATATTTGAAACGGGAAACAGGATAAATACATTTTTGATGCTTGAGATTATTATATATATACATATATATATATATATATATATATATTATATATATATATATATATATATATATAAGGGAGTACCACCCGCCAGGCATGTTAGAAGTATTATTTTTTGTAACGCTTTTGTTTAATGCGGTCATCCTTACTGCTAAGTGCATTAAGAAAATTTAACAGATCATAGTAAGAGCCCACCCATGCTAAAATAATATCATCAATAAATCTTCTATATAATGCTATACAGCGTTGTCTGTTCCGGTTGGTCTCTAAGTGCTGCACACTATTTTTTTTTTCCAAAAAAAGTGTATGGGTATATGTTGTAGTTCAATTTTATCCTTGGTTCAATTTTTATTTTCTTTTTTGTTTTGTTCTTGATTATGGTAACGTATGATAATGAGTACAAAACAAAGGAAACTAAAAACTGAACCAAGGATAAAACTGAACCACAACATTTACACATATCACGGGGATTCTCATATCACTGTGACACCGGCAACTCGCGCGTGCTAGCAAGAGAAGCTTTGACAGACTTTTCAGGTGAGAAAGTAGTCACTTATCCCCTGGGAGAAGTATTTCGTGACGACCGAACACAATAAGATACCTATAAATGGTGACATTAAAAACCACAACAAAACGCGTGAGTTACTTCATAAGTAGCTAAGCTGGCTAGCTAATAAGTAGTTGCGCATTACCTGTGACTGTTCTAAATTAAGTTAATAACTAAGAAATAAGTTATAGCACGTGCTGTGAAAGTCTCACGCTCGGATTTCTAGATCATGGCGTCTCGGGCTCGAAATTTTCGAATTGCAACGTCTCGGGCTCGGATTTGAAGTCTCAGTCTCCAATTTTAAATGAGGGTCTCGGCAAGTCTCGGACTTTACCATTCTATACCCCTATCAGTGACTTTGCTGAGAATTCATTGGCTAGTTTAATTTGATTGAGACTTGTAGTTGCACTTAGTAGCCTTTCCAGAAATAAATAAACTGCATGCAAAATTTCTTAATTTTGCCCTTTTAATGATGACCAGGTAATTACTTGTGTCCTAGTAAAATTAAGGACTACCAGTAACTATTCCTTCTGTTACCTTACATGTTAAGTGGTCGAAAGGTTTGAAAACAGGCATGATGATTAATATGTAATTCTACTTGGCCCCATGCAATCATAGATACTCATACAGTACCTTGGTACTAAAACTTGAAGAAATGTGTATGCTCTGATTGGTCGCAGACTGTATCACCCACTGTGAGGTGCTTATAACACTGAGGCACTTTTTTGTTATGACGTACCCACAGTCAATGGTTTTTATACATGTAGCATTGATGTCAATACCTTTTTTTGTGCACGGAGAAGTGGCGTCATTTTGCAGATAATAGACACACACACATGAGAAACATGTTTGTTTTGCTGAAGCTTTTCTGGAATTGTATTACCAAAAGTTTTACTAAACGTTTTTACCAAAACATGTTTTTGAGTGAGATTCTGTAACACAAACTTTTGGCTTGGTTTGTGTTACCTACCAAACCTTTACGTTTTGGTAGATACATGTAACACAAACCTCATCCATGATAATTCTCGTTATCATTGTCAAGTTAATCAACCAATCATTGTTTATTATCAGTCAGAGTTGGAGATGGGATTGCGAATGTTTGCATTTAACACAAACAGAGTGCTTTGGTGAAGCTTTATTTGTATACATACATACATACATACATACTTTATTGAGACTCCCTTCAACAGGGCTTTTCAGTCACAATGTTAAGAGAAAAGAAAACTTATTTACAGTAATTTAATTAAAATCAAAATATATAAAAAATCATTCAAAATATATCCAAATTTACTTCGTATAGAACATATTATTAAAAGGCGTCGCTAAAAAATGTCAATTTCTTTAGTATTCTTAATGTTGTCAGGTAACCCACTCCATTCCCGTGGGCCGCGAAAATAAAATGCCCTTTGTCCGATCGACAATCTACATCGGCTGGTTCTTCTGAGTTTCCTTAGACTTTGGGTACAGGTATCACCTCAGCAATTTTCCATGCTTTTGGAAAAGCAGCCACATTAAACGAATTATTCACCAGTCTGGAAATCACAGGTGCGATGCTCTCACAACTGTCTTTCAGGACTCGCGCAGAGATTTTATCATATCCTGGCGCTTTGTTGGCAGCTAAACTCTTAATGACAGACTTGACGTCAATTTCTTTTACCTCTTGAAACTCACATTTTTCTGTTTCAGCATGTAGGCCAGTGTCAATACTTTCTTCCCTAAGACCACAATCTTTATCTTTATCCAAACCGTGTTCCCTTGTTATCAATTTTGCTTTTTTCGAGTAAGTTCTCCTACTGAAGTAAAATAGTTATTAAATTTATTTGCCAAAGTCTCATGGTCCTCAAAAGTGCTTGGACGTTTAGCAATACCACGAGACATAAATCGATTTAAGATCTTCCAAGGGTGTTTGTATTACCTCTACTGTTAGCTATTTCGTTTCTTACATAGATTTTTTCAGCAAGCCTCAGTTCGCGTTTCACTACTTGTTGGAAGAAGCGATATCCGTTCCAGCATAGTTTGTCATTTGTCTGAATGGCTTTCTTATGCCAAAGGTCGCTGGTCTTCATTAGCTGCTTTATTTCTGGTGTTGTATGTTTACCTTATTGAATTTAGTGTAAGTAATAGGTATTTTTTAACTTTGTTTTTTTTTTTAATCTTTTGTTCATTCAGCTGCTACATCCACTGGTAGAACAACAGCTTCAGTCACCACACAATCATCCACATCTTCATCCATACCTCCACCCACTTAACCATCAACATCTTCATCCTCATCTGCAACCAGAGTAACACAATCGTCGTCCACATATGCATCCTGATCTGCCCTGCCTACCATACAACCACCCACATCTGCACCACCAACCACACAATCGTCAACATCTGCATCCCCCTCTACATCCACATCTGCACCATTAACCACGCAATTGTCCACATCTGCATCCTCATCTGCTCCACCAGGCACACAGTCATCCTCATCTACATCCTTATCTACACCCTCAGCCGCACAATCATCCTCATCTGTATCCCCAGTCACACTTCCTTCCACATCTACACCAACCAACTTGAACTCAGTGCCAAGGGGTGGAGGTAACTGAAATATAAAAGTATCCTTAATTCTTCATGTACCAATATATATATATGTATATATATATATATATATATTATTTTTTTTTTGATAGAAATGTTAGTTTGGCTATTACGTTTAAGTTTAAACTCATTAAGGAGATTTAAAAAACTTTTTAATGCTTTTATACATTTACTTTATGACATTTACCTTATGACATTTTTAAATAGACCAAATTGCAAATTATTTGAAGGCTTTATGTTACTCTTTCTTGTGAGTGTCCTTTTTCAGTGGGAGGTTGTTCCAAGGTTATAGCAACTGACACATCAAGTTGTTGTTCTTTTTAATATTATTGTTATGTTAGAAGATATAATTAACAATCAAATAATAATAACTATGGTATGAAGGGTTTTGTTTACTTTTTGCACTTTAAGAGGTTGGCATTATATTTTATCCTGTCTCTCCACTGACTATAAATTTCTTTGAAATTCTTAGCTGCCACCAGACAATATTTAACAGCCATGGCAAGTGCTGCAGGCTTAACATTTGGTATGATCAGTACACTTTTTCTTACCTTCTTGTTTGTTTGTTTCGCTTGAGTCCTTTTTGGGGAGGGGGGGGCGAGGGGGGGGGGCTGTTTGTACTTGTTCAGCATGTATGTAACACATGTACTAAATGACTTAATGCAAATAATTTCATGTCAACAGATGACAGCTCAGATTCAGATGCAAGTCATGATGGTGAGTTAGGAAAACTATTCTATGAAGTACAATTAATTAACCGTTCATACAGGCTCATTTTATCTGGAATTTAGAAACTAAGATTATCTTCTGACTCGGAGGATGAGTGCACTGTTGGTACCTAGTAACAACATGGTCGACTTCTACACTTTATGATTTTAAGTGACAATTGATGCAAGAGGTAGGCATCTCAACATAAAAGGGATGACCAATTATGCAAATTTTACTAATTCTGACTGGCTGTTGACTGGTTGTAGAGTCAAAAGTCAAAAAACAAAAAGACCACCACTTGTCCTTGTTCACTAGTTTAGTGCTAAGCTCATAGCCAGCATTGTAATGTTTCTAGATGCATAGTCTTGTTGCCATGGCATACATGTCAATTCCCCGTACAGACATATTTCCATCCTGTGACTAAAAGGGGCATGGGCATTTAAACACTGAACACCGTGGTAGTTTTAAATCAATCAAAAACACATTAAGCCTATCTCTTGTGGGTATCATTACATAAAGAAAGTAAGGACTATGAAAAGTTGCCATATATGAATTAAGAAATACTGACTGCAAAGCAAATTGCAAACCCACCACCAGTCACTCATCATCAACACATGCCAATGGTAGAAATTAAGCAAGTACAAGGAATAGTTATTATCAGCATAAAACACTGTCATGTGCTTGTAAACCAGGAATGAGTTGTTCTACTGATACGCAAGTATTTATATGTTTAATTTGCAATTGCATTGATTAGCATGATAGAATACATGTATACAACTTAAATTATTATGGGATGATGATCTGTTGCGAATCCTGGGGAGATTTGGCCAAACCCCTAAACTAGTGAAATGAAAAACAATTAGACACAGTCATAATGTCCTGTTGTCCCACACAGCCGTTCTTTGTGGATCATGGATGCTTTCAATAAGGAGTGTTGCGTGAAGATACAAAGAAAGACTATGTAGGGGACTAAATAAATGCTTTCCTGAACAGACCAAGAGTAATACAAAAATAATATAAACAACATACACAAAAACACAGTTTTTTCCACATTGTGTGTACTTGTGATACATGACGTGAACAAGAGAAATGCCAAGACAAAAGGTGCAGTGGTGAAAAAAGTTGAGTTTTTACATAAATTATATGATATATCGAAAAAGGCGGCAACTTATATACAATGCAATGTTATTTTAACCTTTTAAGCCCCAAGGGAAATGCCAAGTTTTTCTAAATCGGTAACTATAAACCAGGAGACCACATGTGATATACCATTTGAAAGGTATTTTCTGGGGTATGCTATAAATCACACAAAAAGAAATGGAGGAGGCCACAGATTGGATTGACAAGTGCCCAAAATGAACAAATAAAAACGTTTAATATTGTCCTGTTCCTCATACACATTGGGTATCCTCCTAAACTGTAGCTTAATTTGCAGCTCTCAGGGCATTGCTTTTTGTCAGATATAAACTTGGTCTAAAAAGTATGAAGACAAAAAGTTCCAAAAGTTGCAGGGGTGGTAAATCAAGCCTTGTATAGGAGGGGGGGCATGATATTATGCCTTCAATATGCCGATCTTTCCAAGATCCTTTGGCTGTGCAAATTTCATGCAAATTGACTGAATATTGGGGACGTAATTGCATCTTGTGCCGTATGGCACTATCTGGACTTAAAGGGGGTATTAAAGGCCACATGCTAAAATACAGCTGATTTGGAGAGGACATTTTTGCCTCCAGCCCTTCATTTATAATATTGTTTTTCATTAGTATTATTGTTGATGTTGCTATTGTTTTTGCTCTTATTGCATTTTTACTGTAACTTGTCACACTTCTATCTTTGCAGAACGAGGTGATGAAGGTCAGGAACCAAGCCTTATTAAGTGCTTTTCATTTCATACTGCAGGTGAAATGAAAACTGGTAAAGATGATGTTTTTCAAGCACCAAGAGATATAAAAACAAACATCGGCAGTCATTATTGTCTCTATATTATCTGTTATATATTGTTGCATGTTGTTGCATTGGCCAAAGCATGGGTAGGTGTTCTTTAACCCATTGACTACCGGCTGTTTTTACATTTTCGGAGTGATTTTCCACCTATAAACGATGAATAGCAATTCGTGACTCTTTATTTGAACTACCAGGGAAAAGTGGTGCTGTCCTAAGCCACTGGAGGCTCTAGGTTTCTGGAAATGTCATTTTGACGTAGCTATTTTTTATCCGTGTAGCGACAACAATGGCCCAAGTTCGGTTTGCTTGCGATTTCTGCTAAATTTACAGCCATTTTTCATCTTTAGCGGCTGCCTGATGAGCATCATTAAGCGTGACGGTAGCTAAGAGTCCACTTTCTCAAAGAATCGAGCAAGGTGATGTACTTTGTTGTTGAATTTGGCTTGTTACTCGACGAACTGGGAATTTGGCCGGTCGAACACTTAGTACCTTTGGGAGTCGACTATTGATGAATTTCTCGACCTACCGCCACATATTTTGAAATTTCTGAGTACTGAAGATGACCACAAGCAGGCATTTTTGGCAGAAGGTCGGAGTGGCTGTAGACTTAGTTTATTTGTGAAAGAATTGGGAGAAGGAATGGGTGCTGTCAAAAATTCTCGTCATTTCCCAGCATGCAATGTGGTCTAGATGTTGAAAATGGCGGAAAGGCCCGAATGCACTGAAACAAAAGGCTGTATCTACGCTCGGGAGAAGAATTTGAACAAAAAAAGTCATTTCTAAGCTAGAAAAAGGACTGAATTTTGTTATGATGGTTGAAGTTTGTTTTTTCGGCGATGATTTCCTTAAAAAACATGAAGGCAAAAAGAGGCATTTTTGTCGTTTCTCTTTGACGTTTAAAACGGTCAGTTTCGTTCTCGTTTAAACTCAAAAGGCCATATTTGGTAAAAATCACAACGTTTCTCGCATTTATTGGATATCCAAATTTAAAGGGCATTCCATTTCGTGCTCACAACTAACAGTTAAGGCAATATTCGTGCGATTGAGAAAGTTTTTTACGGCCGGTTTTGGCCGGCACGGGTGCCAATGGGTTAATTACTTATTATAATAAAGTTTCGATATAACGCGCACTCCGATTGGTTAAAATAGCGTGCCTTATGAGAGTACAGATGCACAGGCAGTAGGGTGTCACGCCATAGACCCAAATGAAAATCTGAATTTTTTCCCTCGGTTTTTATTTTGGCTCAGACGTCTTGTACGACCTAGAAAATGTGTATGAAAATGAGCGGTTAGCCTCAATGGATTTGGAAGTTGTTTCTGCGAGTAATACCACAAACAACAGCATTAAAACTTAAGGATTAAGCTCATGTCAAGCGCGTTTTCAGAAGTTACTGAAGTTGTCCGAGTCACGCAGCGACGAGGGCAATTTCAGCAACTTCTGAAAACACAAGTGGTTTTCGAGGACTAATTCGAGTTACGTGAATTGTCTCAACATTGCTGAGACACGTTGAAAACCAGTCAGCCAAGCGGAGTAAAATCACTCCGCTCGCAAAGCAAACGAAAAAACAGTTCAACTAAGCTTAAGCTTACTTCTTAATTTGCGTCCAAAACGAGTGTAGACAATTACTATTTACATCCAGTCGAGAGATAAATACGAGTTTCAGTCCTGAACAAAAGTAACAACAATTAAACCAAATGTTCAAAGCTGAAATTTATTTAATTCACCTGTGGTTGTAGAGGTTTCCATCACTTGAAAAAACACATCCGCTTAAAAACACGCATCGGTAAACATGGCAAATGGACTGTCCAAAGAAAGAACTTCGTTCCCCAAGTTTGAGCTACTCGTTCCTCCCATTAATGGTAAACTGTTTTGTGACCCTTTTTGGTTAGCTGCAAGATGCCGTGGAATCATCATTTTGTTTTCAACCACACAATCCCGCTACGCCGGGTGCCATGCAAGCGATCCAAGTTTTAAGCTTTTCACGAATAAAATCTTTTGCATTTTTTTTTCACTCGAAAATTCACCCTCCTGAGTGTCTTTTAAAACTAGCTCTTGATTATTACGCCTTTTTTTAGCGAATGCATGAGCCAAAATTCCGCCGAATTTCTCGGAACAATTTGCTTTTTGATCGCGATTTTAGACTAAAAAACAACTTGCACTTTGATGGTTTCTGAACTTTGATGGTTTGACATTTTGACAGCTTTGGTCGTGTTTAACCAATGAAATGTATTGAGCCATTCTAACAAGGATTGTGATTGGTCTGTTTTGGCGTGCCTTATGAGAGTACAAATGCACGGCTGACGCCACTTGTAGGATTTGCAAAATAAAGTTTTCCAAAAAATTTAGCCGAATGCGTGAGGAAATTGAGAAATTCTTTATTGTAAAACAAATAAAAAATCCTTAGCCATGCTTTGTTCTGTTATAAGGCACTCAAGGAAGTAACGAGAGCACTCAAGAAGTAGTTAGAAGCACTCGCCTGCGGCTCGTGCTTCTTCCTAATTCTTTCGTGCTCTCGTCACTTCCTTGCGTGCCTTATAACAGAACAAAGCACAGTTAAGGCTTTTTTATTTGTTAAATACACCTTATTCCAAAATGGCAGCCAATTTGTTATTCTTCTGTTTGAATGTTAATTAGCCCTCTTTGCCTCATTTTCACTTCAAAATTCCTTTGTATTTTTTATACTTGTTGATGCCGCAAATAGAGGGCTAATTAACACGCAAACAAAGAATGATAAATTGGCCGCCATTTTGGAATAAAGGGTATATATTAAATTTTGCATTGTGACATTTCAGATGGATATGTGACTGATGATTTATCCACTGTGGGAGTAATCACAGGTACGCTTAAAAATAACTAGACAATTGCAGCACATGTAAAACCTGGTTTCACTAGCAAGCACAAGCATAAGTAGCTTATACCAAGTGAAAACGAGCAATACGCAAGCGAAAGCAAGCATAAGTGCAAGCACAAGGAAAAAGAAAATTTTTGATCCTTGCTTTTATGCTTGCATTAAGCCCATTTTCACATTGAAATAAGTGCTATTGTGTTTGTGCTTGTGCTTACGCTTGTGCTTGCATCGCTAGTGAAACCCAGGCCTAAACACAGACGCATATATGTTAGCTAATAGTAATAACATATCTGGGAAGGCATGATCAAGTTGAAAACGCATAAACTCAGTCTCCAAACCTGTAGTATCTATGGTATTTCCTCAAGAAGAAATTCACTTTTTTGCAGATGAGAATGTTTCAAGTAGGACAAATGAAGTCCTTAAATGCATTGAGGCATTGGAGGAGGGTGGACAAAATGCATTTCTTCCATTTTTAACAAACACGTTTGAAGAGGTAGGTTATTAAGGCATGCGCATACAGACAATCATAATGAGATTTGCTGTTGTCTCATTGCCCTGTTCCACAACCATCTGAGACAAAAATTAAAGGTCTAGACAACATCTTTATTAGCTTTTCCTGTTTTCTCTTAGGTTCACATGGCAAGGTACAGAGGACTCAAGGGTCACGGTGGTTGTACTCTTGCACTTCAATTGTTCTCCTCAAAGCAAGAGAACCTTGGTTAGGTGAGTTGTCTTTAAACTCATCTCATAGTGTTGTTAGTAAATCCATAGTTAATAGAGGGATATGGTTAGGAGATCTCGCAAACATCAAAGGAGCAAGACAAAGGCCAAGATTTATGTTGGAAGGTCCATGACCATGCACATCTTTTGTTTTGCACTCATGTACTATACATGAATTACATAATTGGAATGTTTCTATTGGTTAGTTGCATGAACATGCGTAACCACCTATTGTTATTTGTGCAGGGTCAGCCCCCAAAATAGCAAACATAAACATATAACAAAGACCTTTGTTAGGTTTCATAACCATTTCCATCTATGAACTATTGTAAATCACGTATGGTTAAGTTCACAATCTAATTTAAAAGAGAAAAACTTTATTCTTTTCTTGTGAACTACACCCATGCAAAGGAAAAGGTGACTTATTGGATTATATATAATATACTTAGAAATTAAAATACAACATCACTCACCAGTAAACATAGATGTTCATAAATAGTCATACAATGCTGTAAATTAAAATCTTCAGGTGGTCCAAGCCTAAGAAAAGGGCAATATATTATTGAGAATGAATGCCCTTGTATGAAAACAATATATTTGAAAAGTTCAGAGGATTAAAAAATGAATATAAATTATGTGAATGATCATCACAGTCATGAGCACTACTTAAGCAGTATTAATAGTGAAAATAAAGCCCAACAAGCCTAAATTTCTTTAAGGCTTTCTTTTGACTATTGCATAAGCAGTGCTCATAACAGTGATGATCATTCATGTATTCAAAAGGGCAAGTGATAAAAATATTGGTTTAGGATATCAGTGGAAATTGAACAAGGTACTGTAAAAACATATCACACACCAGGGTAGTGCGAGTCATTTACCTTATGTTAATGTTTTTGTGTACTTTCAGTCTGTTGAATAAAGTGGCTGAAAGGAACTGCTATTTATAGATTACCGAAATAGAAAGCAAAGAAGCAGAAAAAGGTATGTCTGGTCACCTAATATGTACAAGTGCTGGATAAAGTCTATTACTATCAGGGTCTTTTTATTGTGGGTGTACATTTTCTACAGACTGAGAAAGAAATACTGCATAAAATGCTTCAGAAAACTTAGTAGGTCATATTTTTCACTTACTGGTACTTGACTTTCAACTTACAGTGAAAGTGAAGTATGGGTTGAAAACCTCTCAATCTTTCCTTCTTGTGCTGGCACCATGTCACAGCAGGAACATGCCTCGGCGTGTGGAAATATTCAATGGTTAGTAACTAATGATATATTGAAATTTAACTCTTCTACGATTGCCACGTAATTTCCCATACTTTAGACTTTTGACCAGCTGAGGGAAAGAGCACACATCAATGACACGGTAAAGGGGTCAATACTTCACAGCAGCTTTCTATATTGCTTTCTAAATTGCATATTTTGTGGCAAAATAAAGTATTTAAGATGCGTTATTCTTAGCCTTTTCAAAGACTACTTGGTTCAGTGATTCAACAAATACGACTTCACTGAGTGGTATACATGTACTATGTTCCCCAAGGTAACAAACTTCTTTAAAGTGACTTGTGACTTAACATTGACTTTCTGTTATAAGACCATGTGCAGTACAGCCAACTGATTTAAATAATTGATTTCAAAAATTTTCAGAGACCAACTTACAAGATGACAGACTACAAGTGTCAATAATCACAGCGCAAGATTTGTGTAATGCCGTGGAAGATGAACGGTAAGAGAATGATGACAATATATAAAGTATATAGAGACATGTAGACCATCATCATTTTACATGTATGTCTTGGGTCTAAGTGTGCTCTGTTTTTAATACCAGTACTTTCTTTTGTCTCATTTAACTAATATGTCTGCTGGTCATATGAGTGAAGACTTATTGCTTTTACAGAGTGTTGTACTAAAAGTTGTGTGTTTATTACACAACATATAAGATAGCAATTGAAGGAAAATAATCTGTTTTCATTAATAAAGAAAATGTGCATGTAAGATTCACAAGTGAAGGTTGTCAACTTACATTTCTTAACAGGAAAAGGCTGAAAGAATGGCGCAAGATTCGCCATGAACAGGACTTCCAATTCCAGATATGCTAAAAATAATGTGAATAAAATTAACTTAGAATAATAGTGTACTTTTATGCAATTAGATAAAAAAGCATAAAAAAAACTGGTTTAGTTGACCTACTGCCAATGTCACAAGGTCATAGCTTAATTTGTAGCAAGATTTAATTGTTTTTTCTTTCCCGATGAGCCTCCAGTGAATATAAAAGCATAACAATTAAGAAATGCTGGAATTTTCATGACAGAGCTTGGCAAATTTGGTTGATAAAAGGGTCCCTTCCAGTGCTTTAGTCAAAAGTTACAATACAATAATGTCGAACGTATACTCAATACACATACATCATGTGAAATAAACAGTGAGTGCTATATATTGTGACTCCCAAAACAAGTTTACAAGCAATGTTGCTCTACTGGTTACTTCATAAAAACACCTTGAATATGTCACAAAGAGAAATCACCATTATTAATAATATAATAATCAGCTCTGCACTTGGTAACGTCTGCTTCACTGGCTTAGGTCTTTGATCTCCCCCCCCCCCCCCCCTTCTTCGCGCTGTAGATGACATGGCCTGGTCCTCTTTATTACCAACAGTCTTTGAACAATGGCTTGGGATTAAGCTGGTGGCTATTATGGTTTTCTGGCTGCGTTTGAACCAGGAAAAAAATTTGCTGAGACCTCCACACTTTTCTGCCACAACTAATGAGTGGCAATATATTTTTGTAGACTTGAATCTAGGACATTCGTCGCAGACGACTTTCACGCTTTCCTCTTGATAGACATAATGCGGTTTTCCACCCCCATTATTTCTGATAACAAACGCTTCTGGTTGTTAGAAGGCGCCTGAAGCACAACTTCTTCGCTCTCTAGTAGTTGGGATGCTTGAGCGTACATTTCCTCCAGTAACAGTAGAGGTACTCCTTCCAGTCCTGATTCTTCTGCTTTAACTGAAAAGCTATAACCACCCACCTCGGGAAGGCGTTCCGTTGAATTGATGGGCAGGTCTTGAGAACAGGCGGATACTGGGGCGTCATCACAGTGTACCGTTGGAAGTTGAGCCTTCCAGAACTTTTGCAGGGCAGATTCTCGCTGCTTGATATTCATTTGAAACCACTTTTGCGAAGAGATTTCCAGCCCGCCGCTGTAGTGTAGTAAAATTTAAGTGGACTGGACAGATTAGGAAGCTTAACGTAGAGGCATGTTGTGTTTTCCCGACCTCCATTCTCCTGGTTCCTTTGCCTATGCTCGGCTGTAAATCGTCATTGTCGAAATAAGTTGATATTTTAGAGTACAATACTAAGGAACATGATTACAGAGTTTACTGCATAGTTATTTATACAATAACAATTGTATTATCGTTACGTCACAGTTTGCGGACCATTAGTTGTTTTACGGTATTCTTAATAAAGTTTCTGTTTTAGCTGTTAATGCGTCCTTTGTCAGGGAGAGGGACTGGACATGAAATCTCGGACTACTCTTGGACATCATACAGGACTCCTACGCAGTTGTTGTCAGTTTGCACTGATTATTTGCACTTTTTGCGTTTTAATTGCACAAACGTTATGAACTTGCCAGAGCAACGTCTTACTTGTGGCCATGAAAAATGTCGCCCTTTTGTTAAGGTAAAACCCATTTTTTAGTGCATCCCCGGAGCCACTGAATACTTATCTTACGTTTAGATCAGTATTTAGACAGTACAATATGGGAAACAACATCATTTATTTGACCACTTTATCCTATAAAGTTTTCATTCGCTTCTCCGTTTGCTTCTCTTGTAAGTCAAGCAAAGTGGTATAATTATACATTTCAGTTCAAAGCTCCGGCTGTAAATCTGCCTATGGTAGACCTCATGCTAAGTGCAACTTAATAAAATATCAACAAAAGATCCGCTCAAGATTGAATCGATGAATAAGAGAAAGGGTCAAACTATACGATACAATAACTCTTTCTGGCGACAACAGTTTATTCTTTGGCGTTTTAGCGCATCAAAAATACCATTAATCTCGCAAATATGTTCACCGCTGGCGGCTGTAGCGGCCAACTACTCCTGGCAACAACTTGTGTTCATTGAGGCATTAAAAACCCAGCATTTCAGTGACATCTGAAGTTAGAGAATCGTCTGAACGCTTCGATTTTATTCGTTTGCTTACTTCCAACAACTCACATGGCGATATTCGTACGCATAATCTTTGGTCTGCTGCGACATAAATATATCCCATGCAACAAACACGAACTGAAACCTACACTAGCCAGTACAGGAAAAAATGGTTTATGATGATCGAATTCCGTTCACGGATATTCCCTTTCTCCCTACCTAAAATATCGTAAGGTCTTTTTCCCTTGTCCAAATTTTATCATCCGTAATATTGTTACCGCATTTTTCCATCCGCATTTTTCCATCCGCATTTTATCATCCGCATCTTGTCATCCGCATTTTATCATCCGCCATCCGCCATCCGCCATCCGCCATCCACCATCCGCCGCCATCCGGTTCTCACTTTACAGAGACCCCAGATTGGCTCTGTAATAATTTTCACGTGGACTCCGGCTGATATTTGCTAACAATGGGAAAGGAATGTGTCGCTCGTTTCAGCAGACGTTGTTGGGAAGGAAAAGATTGCGTGACGAGCCAAAAGAACGTCTGCGTAGGAGGCTATATGAGGTGTGTCACCCGCCAGTTCAGATAGACAAAACATTAAGTTGCGTGATTAGCTCTTTGTGTTACGTCGAATGAGGTGTGTCACCCGCCAGTTCAGCTGAACAAAACATTAAGCTAAATAAATTCTTAATGAACATCATTCTTAATAACTTTAAGATACTGCAAAATGATCCAGAAACTGCGAGAATCTTTTCGGGACCACCGCTGATTTCATTCAAACGCGACAAAAATGTAGGTAACTTTCTAGTTAAAAGCGCAACAACTGTTCAAAAGAAATCATGAACACGCAAGACGAAAGCATGTTCTTAACTCTTTCCAGGTACCCAACAGTGAACTTTAACTCCTCGCATATGAGAATATAAGAAATGATCATCGGAGGTCTTGATGATGAATCAAATTCTCCTCATATGTACCATAAAATATGTAGAGATTAATAAGGAGAACATATATGATGATCTTTGTACTTGAAGCGTTCAAGAAGAGTGCCTGTGTGAGCAAATACCATGCACTCCTGTACAGTCTTACTGCTAATTCACCAAGGTCCAAGGTTTCGAAATGGATATGTGATCACTGCAGCTATGACCACTACTTAGCCAGTGGTGAAAATAAGACCTGAAAACAAAATCAGGCTTGTACGGGATTCGAACCCACGACCACTGCGATACCGGTGCAGTGCTCTACCGACTGAGCTAACAAGCCATCGGAGCTGCAAGGTCATTTTGTTGGTTCGTAATAAACCCGTGAGTGAGAAATAATAGCTGATTTTCATATATTCACATATTCACAAGGTTTCGTTGAAATTTCGAAGCGACAGTTGCACAGGAATAAATTGCGATAATATTCCTTTCTGACCCAGTGGACCCAGGGGGAGGCATACTGTGCACCCCTCCCACCCACCCCTCCCCAACATCACGTCAAAGATGCAAAAGCGCGATGTTTGCAGTAGAAAAAGAAATTAACTTTTAGACAATTAGAGCTAAGAAATCCCACTTTCTGCAGAATCTGCCAGTGAAAATTTGGTTGTCACGGTAACATCAACTTCAATGGCAACTTACCTCCGCATCAAATTGGTCGCAGATAAATGTTGTAGAGAGTCCATGTGGTCTGGTGGCGTTTGCTGTTTATAAACGTTCGAAATCCAGGCGGACAGAATCCATCCCTTTCCCGTCGGGATTCAGGTTAAGCCTCAAAATATGAATTTGTATTCTCATCACCATTCTTATCAATTTCAGATTTCACAAGTGGGGAGAATTTATTTTTTTCTGGTGGACAGTACTTCGGTTGGGAAAAATCGACAAAATGGCACACCGAGGGAAATTTAAGTAAAGGCAAGGATACCCTGTTTCATATTATTTTCAGCTTTTCTTCGGAAACTCAGTCCGGTGATAATATCTATGATATAGCTTGTAGAAACAACTACAACTGTTCTCAATCCTCTGTAATTTTTGAATACAAATGCACTGAAATTTGGCAAGGCAATAAAGTGGTCTTAGTTATTGCAATTATCTCTACCTGTGCATGCTACAGTCATTTTATTTTTCACCAAACATCGCTTCTTTCCGGGTGCGATGTGGACCATACCCCTTTCCAAGCGTTAAGGCCTGCCATCAGATACTAAAAAAGCCACAAAAAGTTTCTGAAAAGAGAGCTTACGTAAGTCGAGATAAAGTGTTTGTTTCAGGTCATGTCAGGACAATATAGGGGCAGATAAGTGCCTGTTATTAAGGAAATCAAAGAGTAAGATATTACATGCCCGTCTCTGTGTACTTTCCGACAGCAGCTTTGGGAATTTCTAAGTCCGCTCTCTGGAAACAACAGTTTGGAACCTCCTCATTTACCCCTTCTCTTGAGGGAATGAGTATTCTCGGTGTTTGTTGAACTTTTCCTGTTTTGCTAAAACTCAACCTTGCGGAATGAAGACTACCGTAAAAGCTCTATTAAGCTCCCCCCCCCCGCCCACCCCGGGGAAGAGGGCTTATTTAATTCCAGGCCTTGTTAACGGGGGGCTTATTGGAGAAGGGGGGGACTTAATAGAGATAGAGGGGGGAACGCTTATTTCAATTCTTTAAACACGCCGTTTTCGTGTTCAATAGTTTCTGTACAAATCTCAAACAGCAGCAGTAAAACTTTATTATTTAATACCGAGCATGAAACAGTATTGACAGTATTGTGTGTTTTATTTTATATTTGTTTAAAAACAAACCAACTGGGCCACATGAAGAGTATTTCGCAAGAGGTAATGGAAGGGAATAATAAAAAAATCTCGCGTCCCAAGGGGGAAAAGGGGCTTATTAGAGAGGGGGGATTATTACGAAAACCGACTCCAAAACAGGGGGCGTATTAGAGAGGGGGGGAAGGTACAAGAGAGGGGGCCTAATGGAGCTCTCACGGTATTTATAAATGCTCCATAAACAAGCGGCTAGCGTGTATCAGATTAATTCATTGTGCTGTGTATATATGTTTTCTTGTGTAATTAAAATAAGTTTCAACTGTTTTAATAATGAATAAAATTTCAAAACAGACAACTCAAAGTATCTTCTCTCTGTGGTTAAATATATTTTGTTGTCACGCCTTCAAATAACATTATCATGTGATCATCGATAGTCTATCGGATGGAATAGACAATGGTTTATTCTGATTTTCTACACAGTTGTATCGTAGTTCAGCAGAAACATCTGTTCGTTGTTGTAAACCTAACTTTCTGTAATAAAGTGGTTTCAGTGATTTTAAAAAAGTCGCTATTTGTGCTACAGTCGCACATTGTTTTCACCAAACAGATCGCTTCTTGCCAGGTGCGATGTGGACCATGACGGCATGCTTTTGAAGCATTTGGTTTGCTTAAGGTTACCTTAGGGGCAGATATGTGCCTGTGCCTGTGATCAAAGATTCTCTTAATAGAACAATACTCTGGGAGCAGCTGCTCGTTTCTGCGGACCTTATCCACAGCAGTTTTGAGCATGGTTAAGTCGCCTCTCTGGAGGAAATGGTCACTCTCTACTCACTCTTACTATTGAGAACAAAGGTAGCCATCAATCAGTTTGAAAAGCATGACTAGGGTTCCGCTCGATGATCAAGTTATCTGAATCATGCAAATGAGATTTCATTCCTTATGTCTTCCTGTGTTTCCCTAAATCAAACACTTTCAGTAATGTTGGTTTCATTGCTTGCGCCTCAGTTCGAGCTCTTAGAATAAACATTCATAACATAGCTTTAGTCTAAGGTAACATAGCTTAATACAGTCTAAGTTAACACAGCCCATGATCAGCTTCAAGCTAACATAGCTTCAGTCAAGTTTACAGCTGAGATTTTGTCGCTTATGCCTTTCTTATTTCTTCCTTTATCACGCCGTTTGTAATGTTGATTTTAATGCTTGTGTTTCAGGTGGATTCTTCTGATGCAATTATGATGAAACACTCAGCTTAAAAGAACTTTAATGTCGTCTTCTCAGCCGAGTGCTTGATTCCGCCTACATAAACGAAGGCATAATTACGGGTGAAATGGTATGTAAACAAAACACTAACTTTCTTTATTAGATGTTTTAGTTTTAAGTCATTAGTGCCACTGACAGTTAAGTTCCTTCAATTGATCGCAATCACACAGAGAAGCCACAAAAGCGTTTCAGTTTTCGTGGTTGTTTTACTAGACGTTATCATCATACA
The DNA here is from genome assembly GCA_016490735.1 of Pachyseris speciosa. Taxonomy (NCBI): domain Eukaryota; kingdom Metazoa; phylum Cnidaria; class Anthozoa; order Scleractinia; family Pachyseridae; genus Pachyseris; species Pachyseris speciosa. The sequence goes on along the minus strand of JAEMWC010000959.1, from coordinate 197,973 downwards.
GTTAATTTCATAGTCGGCAGTGCTGTCTTCGTTGAAAATTAACTTATTAAAAAGCATAGCGGCAATAATTGGAGGAAACCAAAACTCGATATAAACCTTTTCTACCAAGTGACAGTGAGGGTAAACTAAGAAACTTGAAAACGGGTGACATGTACTTCGACGTAATGCTTCCATTTTTAATCCGTTCCCGAAGATCTTGGATGGGTTGTTATTCGAAACATTTGCTTCGGGCTAAATTGTACTAAGGGTGTGTTTGTACAACGATGCCTTTGATTATTTGACTCATTCTCTTTAAAATTTGGAACATACTTTATAATGAAGGATACTGTTCTAGCTTAAAATGGCTTCTCACAGTGTTCATTAATCTATCCAGTGGCTCTTTTGGAGTTCGTTGGATCTTAAACTTTTCTTGTTTTTCTGCAATGCAGTCATGCATAACACTCATTTTATCAGCCCCCAAAACAAACGGCGAAGCAGCATGTCTCGGGCTCCGGTCGATGACTAACCACAATGTTAAGTTATAGCTATGGTCAACATGTCTTCCTAAGTCTTCCATATCAAGCGTTTTTGATGTTACTTTCAATGGTTGCTTTTCAGTTCGATTTTACAGAATAATTAATTCTTGTCGGTGACAAAGTTTACTGCAAGCTTCCAGCTGAGCTTTAGTTGCTTATGTCTTCCTGTGTCTTCCTACATCAAACATTTTCATGTTGCTCTCAACTCTTGAGTTTCAGATAAGGAGTTCCCAGAATCAATTCCGGTGAATATTTAGTTTTAGTTTCGTCTTCTGTCCAGTGTGGAACACATTTATGAGTGCGAAAGTACGCTTATGCAAATAAGGACAGTTTTAGGTGACTACTTTTTCACGGCTAAGGACGTTAAATCTGCAATCAACCGGCAAAGAAAATTAAAGCCACAAAAAGCTTAGCAGTTTTCTCATCCTTTTTACTAACAGTTATTATCATACAGTGGTTGGTTGTCGGCATTGGTCGTTTGAGGAAATTGAAAATCGAAAGAAACCTTTTCTAAGGGCAGCGAAACAGAGAAAGTGAAACTAAATTTGAATTACCAATGAAAATGGGTGACGCGTCTTGTACTTTATGCTTCCATTTTAAGTCCCTTCCATCTCTTGGGCAGGTTGTAGTTTTTAGACAATTACCTGGAAACAGTTGCTCTGGGCTGTTATAAGGCGGTTTTAAATGATTGTTATTTCCTCAAAATTCTTAAAATTAAACAAAGGGCACCTCATTGGTGAGACGAAGGTTCAAGGAAAATGTCATACTAATAAATTGATTTCCTTTACAATGGTAACACCACGAAATTTGATCCAATTCGTGGGAGCCTGATGTACAAGAATTCGCAAAGTGTTTAAAACTGCTATTTTTGCTTCACTTTTCAATTATCATGTGCAGTATTAATGTAAAGGTGTCTCACCTTAGTAGTCCTAAAGCAAATTCAGTAATACTGATTGCATAATTTGGTTTTGGTTTATTTCGTTAACCGATTTCCACGGCGGCCATGTTTGCAGATGCATATTAAGTCTTGTAATTTTTCTGTATTTTTTTTAGCCATAACCTTGTTCTAGTGACAAGTATCATAGAACCAGAAATTGATTTGAGTTGTTTGCTTTACATACCGTTCAACTCCTTTGTTTCTACATTCTATTCTTCCATGCAATCACAAATTTTGTTTATTGATGATGAATGAATAGCTTGTGTTTTTACAACGATGCAGGGACCACAAAGACCATTTTCAACTGGTAGGGCGGAAAGATGTGGCCAATTTTAAGCAGTAAAATTGACAGATTATCCATGTCATCTGGAACCCTAAAAAATAAGTCAAGAAGAAAACTTGTAGGGCGATGACTGATTATTTAACCATTTTAAATATTGGTGCATGTTTCATGAAAATATGAAAGAAAGCATTATGAAATTGGCTTCTTTCAGTTTTTCAGTTGGTTGGCGAGATTTTTCCGAAAATAGATTTGGAATTTTTCTGGCGTTTTGTGGACGTTGAACGTTTCGTGTCAGTTTCCTTACATGTAGCCACGAGGCACTATTGATAACAGCTCCACTACAAAAGGCTGAGCATGAATATTTGATTTATGGCCTAATCTTGTTTGTACAACGATGACTTTCATAATAACTATTGTTTTTAAATTGCAGAGCATACTTAATGTTGAAGAAAGCTTCTCTCGGTTTTCCCCGGGTACTGTTACTGCGCTTTTCCCGAATACAGATTTGGCATTTTTGCAGAGTTTGTTGGACCTTGAACGTCTCATGTTTTCCTAAAACGCAGCCATGCATGAATACTATTTATATCAGCTCTATAAACAGATGGAGAGAACAAATATATGATCTGTATCTTTTCTCTGTTTAAGTATATTTTGATGTCATGCCTTCAAACAACGTGATGATGTGAGTCGAACTTAGCTTTTTGTACTTTTAATACCACTAAAAAGTTTTATCATAGTTATTTCAGTTTGGAATAGTGATAATGGTTGTCTAACCGGATCTCATAGACAACAATCCATTCTTATTGGTTGTAAAAGCTCATTTTACAATTAAAATTGTATATTTGCACCATTTTCAGAAGGCACAATTGTTAGTCATTATTGTGAGCCTCTCTGCACTGTTTGTTGTTCTGTGAATAATTTGTTAGCCTTTGTTAAACCATACTTTTCACCACGGTGTATTTCAATCCTGACTACAAGTGTCATATTTTCACCAAACATGTTCTTTGTAGTCATTGTACTATATGTTACATTTTAGACCTTCTATCAGCATGCCATTTCTCCTTAATGTTCACTATATAGTTCTTATGGCACCAGTTGGAAGAATTTGTTTAAACATTAACATAGTTCAGCTGGATGATCATTTACTTAAAGCTTTATTCTTATGACATGTGTGTTTGGTTGAGTGTTAATAACGTAACAAGAAATATAATGCTGATCATTGCTGTGCCATGAGGCAAATAATAAACTTGGTATTTTTTTACATATTATTTTCTAGACAGAATTTCATGGCTACAGGGATAACTCCGTTTGTCTCTACCAAAGAGACAACAAATTACGCTCGACTGTGCCGTCTGTTGGTGGATGTGGGATCGCAAGTTTTAAGGGACACGTTTGATAGAATTCACCCTCCAGCAAGTCTTCATGTAGTATTAACAAGTCCTGCAGTTCAAACAACACTAAACTCCCTCTATACAGGAAGACGGAAAGTCCTCAATTCTACCCAATGGGGACTTTTGTATCCTCTTCATTCACCTCCAACATCAGCCAGCTTTGATATCACACTTCTAACAGTTCTTCTGAGGAACATATGTAACTTGGCTCCTCCAGCCTCTGGTTGGGACAGTCTTCCGGCTGCAACGGACACCAACACTGAAGATGATATTGCACGAGTGAAGTATTACCGCAACACTCTGTATGGCCATGCTTCCAAAGCATCCATTGATGACGCTTCTTTCAACACCTACTGGAGCGAGATCCGTGAGGCGCTGGTGAGACTTGGAGGAGTAGGTTATGGAGCCTTGATTGACAGCCTCAAGAAAGATAGCATGGACCCTGATTGTATGAAACAGTACAGGCTACAGCTGTTAGAAGAATGGAAGGAGGATGATGACAATATCAAGGTCAAGTTGGAAGACATGAAAGGTAATAACTTGTGTTCATTTATAGTAGTTTTTTAGATGATAAGAGAATCATCGTGAGACTGCTTGATGAATTTGATTAGGGTTTTCAACAACTTCGTCTGACAATTTTGATAGATTACTTTATGGTTTTGTTCTATTTTATGGGAATATAGAAACAGGTATCTGAGGTAAACAAATGTGCCTTAATTACAAACGCAACTTTGCTCGGGAAACCACCCCTTCCACGGCTTGAGTATATTGATTGGTACATCCCCATCTCGGTAAATGCTTGTTATTACATTTCCGGCATTTGTAGGGGAGTGATATGATTGGCTATTTTCAGGGCCAGGTTTTCCTGTAATACCCATTCAGGGTCAATACGACAATTGTTAATGCCAGGTTAGCAACACCTTTAGCTATTTCTACTTTTCGTTGTCAATTGCATTCATGCATACTTACAACAGCATTCTTGGACTAGCCTCCAGACTACGAACTTCAAAGTGCAAATATTGTATTCAGAAGGCGATTTGGGTTAGGATAAAGTAAACTGTGGGTAACATGATGATGTGATGATGTAGCATCGCTAAAACCGTAATTTTAGGGCCAATTTTAGGCAAAGAACAAGGGAAGTCAATTCAATTAGCGGTCTGCAGCTCGACAGTTAGTGATCTGCGGGGTGGCCCTTACCTTTCTGCATTTCTTACTCGCGAATGTGTCACTATTTGAATTAAAATCGAGGTGATTGTTGTGTATTGCGTTGTTTCGCATTAGCGTATCATTGCAGACTCTTGGTCTAACTTTAATGTCCAGTATGAGCCGTCTTTGGACCCAGGTAAGTATTGGGTGTGACGTGGTAAGAATTCTGCCCACTGATCTGTCAGTGTGACAGTATCCTTATAAGGGCATGCGGGGCTTTTCCCGCTCACAAGTTGCCGTGGTCACCCCACCCGCCCCTTACTCACCTGGGATGGCTTTAGGATACTCCTACTTAATTCCTAGGCACTAGTTGCAATAGTGACCATTTAATTTTTATAATGAATTTGATCATTTCCGTTTGGAAAATACTTACTCTCATACTGTCCTGAAAGAAGAAAAATAAAATATTTTTAAAGGTCACATTTTGCTAAAACGTAAAGCAACTTTCAGTAGTTTTCTTTAACTGTAATTCGATCATAAGCTCGGTTTTGAACCCAGCTAATATTTTCACCATTTTGTGTTTCATAGTTGGGGATTTCATATTTACTGCACATTGTATAAATCTCGTGTTACCTTGGAATGCACCAAATATATTCCACTGCAAAAGCTGCTTTAGGGGAAAAGAGCAGCACACTCCATGGCTGTAGAGTTAGTAAGCCACGGTACAAGAAATTAGTGACTTTCAATTAACTGTGGTTGTTGAAATGTGGGTAGAAGATCATTCAAGATCATGCCGATAAACGATACAAACGTACGACGTTGCTCAAGTAGGCTATGGAATCACATATGGGCTTGGCTTAATCATATTATTTTCACATTTGATTTCAATCGGTCAACACGCATGGCTGTAGACTAAACTGCAAAGAACTTTTATTAACATTTTGTCGAATGTTGATCTTTGATGATTTAGATGACATCAATCAGCAGTTTGTGCAGGTGAGCAGTGAAATGGAAAGCATGAAAGAGAAGTTGGATTCGCATTTTAAAACAAAGGGAAAGGAAATCGCAGGCCAAGGTTAGTTGCAGCAACCTGAAGGTGAATGTCAAAACAGAGACAAGATAATTCTTATAGAAAATCTAATTTTTTATAGCTTAATGGTTCCTGTGTTGACTATTTCCTTAAGATATTTTTGTTTGTGAAATGAAAATTATCTTTCGATCATTTATCTGTGATGGATGGATTCGGTGTTGCACTGAAGCATTTATTTAATGTACAGAGTGAATTTAGTGTTGTAACATAAAAACCAGAGCAACATGATACTCCGAGTGTTCACTACAGACGCCAGTAGCGCAGCGAACAAATCAGAATTCACAGCAATACCTGTTGTTGTTGTTGTTGTCCCTTTCTTAGTCTTTTTGTGGACAACTATTGTCGGATCTCGCTCTGTGCGCGCTATGATTTTGATGTGTAGTTTTAGAAGACTAAGCCACGCAATTCACTTTTACAAAGCTGATTATGGCAACAAACAAACGTACAAACGTACGTGCATTTTAAACTCTATTTTGTAAGCCACAAGTATGTTGGAAGAGGTAAAACCTTGACCGGCGTTGTATCTAGTCTATGTAGTAACTGTTAGTCACGTGAAAAGCAAACAGTGGCCAGAATATCTTTGAACATCTCATCGCAGTCATCATGCCCATATATGGTGCAAAGTCCTGATCTTGCTAAAGTAGCGCGCAGCCGGCGGAAGAATGTAGTTGATTTGTTGAAAGTGTTCATTTTTCTCAAATGTAAAACAAGATCGACACTTTGAATGACTGAACAACAACATTATACACAAATTTTACTAACGTTATATTGAATATTGATCTTTAGATGACATTAACGAGAAGCTTGAGCAGATGGGAACGGACATGGAAAGCATGAGAGAAAAGCTGAATGCTCTTTTCACAGCAATGACAGAGGAAACGAATGAAGAAGGTCAATTGAAGATATGTAATAAAAACACTTGCGTTTTAGAGATAATCTGTCGCCATTGAAAGTTTCTTGCCATATGGAAGGAGAGATAGCTATGGCGTTTGTTTCCTGCAATGCAAGCTTCTTTTTTTAGTCGTTCGTGTGTTTAGTCGTCATCATGGATTTTCAAACCGTGGAGAGCTGGAACGAATCAAAGGGGGCGGGAAGGGGAAGGGTCGGACGCCCTTATCCTTGGTCACATTTGCTTCTCTCCTCAAACTTTTGTTCAAAACCCAGATCCCTGGTAGCAGAGGCCGCTTTTCCCTGTATTCAGTATTCAGCGTGCTGGAGAAAACAGACCTCCGCGATGGGTCGAAACGGTCTTTGTTGAGCATGCGTCGCGGGTACTTAGCGACCGAACCATCACGTGATTTTTTAGCACGTGATCAAATGACAAACAATACATGGAGCATGCATTGTAAAACCTCCGTCCACGAACTCAGTCGGCGGCTTAAAGACCGTTTTGACCCATGGCAGAGGTCTCTTTTCTCCAGCACGCTGAATACATGGAAAAGAGGCCTCTGCTATCAGTGAAATAACCCAGGCGCGTTGTCGCTAAAATACTCAGCTCTCGTTTCCCCCAAAATACGCCTTCTATGCATGCTATGGCATTTGCGAAACGAAAAGTTCCTTCGTCCAACATTTGATTGAGATTGTTAAATTTTGATCTTTAGTTGACATTACCACGAATCTATTGTTCTGACATTTTGTTAATTATTGATCTTTAGTTCACATCAAAGAGAAACTTGAACAGATGAAGGGTGAAATCAAAACCGTGGGAGAGAAGTTGGACTCTCATTATCGAACAGTAACAGACGAAACCAAGGAAGAAGGTTTGTGGCAGGAATTTAAGTATTGATTGGCTTAGAGTCAGTTCACCAGTTTCCCAGGCACGGGGAGGCAAGGGGTCATCTGATAAATACCAGATGTAATTAATCAATAACGTCAATGAAATCAGTGAGTAATCAATAGGTAATTGATGGGTAATCAATTGATTAGCCATTGATTATTGCCGATCATCAATGATTAATCGGTGAACAATAGATAGGCCATGGATCAGTCATTGATTGCGTCGATTAGTCATTGATGACATTGATTAGTCATCGACATACTCTCGTGGCCACACAAACCACTGCATACCAAATCGAGGATAAAGAAATAAAAGCAACTTCTTCAAGTACCCCTTGCGTAATAGTTGTGCAGCATAATACGCATCATATGTGAAGTCAACGAGTAACCGATAGGTAATCAATAGGTAATCGATGTCATCGATAATTGATAGGCCACAAAATTGTTGGTCATCGATTGGTCATCGATTACCCATTGATCATCGCCAATAATCAAGGACTGGTCAGTTAATTACAAACTGATTATCCATCGATGACTTAATGACGTCATTCACGATCGATTTGTTACGTCTGGAAATGTGTGATCTTGCTGAAAGTAGACTGGCACTTGAGAGCATCATTTCTTTTCGGTAATAAAAAAACCTGGTTGGCACTCTCCATGACTGAAAAGCAAGGTATACAGGAATTTTACTAACATTGTGATAAATTTTACATACATACATACATACATACATACATACATACATACATACATACATACATACATACATACATACTTTATTGAATTTGCCCTAGGGGCTTTTCAAAGACAATATTAATACAAATTTGGACCTCAGGCGATTTTTAAAAACAGTGACTGAATCACACAATTTAAGAGAATAATCTAAAGAATTCCATAAATTAACTATGCTATAATGAAAGGTTCTTTGACCGTTAACGGTTTTAAAAAGTGGAAAGTTCAACAATTGTGAGTTTCTGGTGCTACGACCGCTTACCTCGGCTCGCTTTAAAAATTTTGAAGACAGGTATTCAGGGGCGTGGCCCGTCATACATTTAAAGGCCATTGTAGCGCTTCGGTAATATTGCTGATTTGCCACAGGTAGCCAATTGAGCTCTTTACGAATGGGCGTAATACGGTCATATTTGCGAGCGCCGCTCACAATGCGGCAAGCGAAGTTTTGCACAGCCTTCAATTTGTTAATGTTACGCTTCGATGTGTTAGCCCATACATTAGAACAATAGAATAGTTTACTAAAAACTAAAGAATTAATAATCATCAGGAATGTACGGTTGCCAAAAATATGGTTGATGCGGTTTATTTGGCCGAGCCGGGACATGCCTGAAGAAGCAGTTTTAATTATGAGTTCATCGTAAGTTAAATTTTGATCTTTAGATGACACTAGTGACAAACTTGAGTTGATGACAACAGAGATGAAAAGTATGAGGGAAAAGCTGAATGTTCATTTCATAGCAACGACAGAAGAAATCAAGGAAGAAGGTCAATTGCAGAAAGGTATGTAATAAAAACACTTGGGTTTTAAAGAGGAAACGCTGCCATTAAAAGATTCTTGTGCTCTGGAGAGAAAGAGTCATCGCATTGGCGGAGAAAAAAATTTCCATGTAGAGGAATTAAAAATATCTTTTACTTAAATTCTGTTAACTATTGATCTTTAGTTCACATAAAGGAGAAACTTGACCAGACGAGAAGTGAAATCGAAAGCGTGGGGAAAACGTTGGACACTCAGTTTGGAAAAGCAACAGACGAAACCAAGGAAGAAGGTCAGTGGCAGGAATTACGTGCAGCCTTGAATGACTAAGGGTCCGCTCACTAATTTCCCAGACATCATTTTCCAAGCTTATATCTCTTGATTAAGAGACTATAAACTCGGAACCAGTTTACCTCTACCATCAAGAAAATATTTACCACCACGGTGGTCCCAGAGAACTAAAAGAACGTTCTCTTCTTTAAAGTTCAGGTTTTGTTAACTTCAACAACATTTCCTCCATTTACTGTCAGCTGTAACCTAAGCCAACGTTTGTAAGCATTTTATGTTTGGTAAAGCCCGGATCTTTGAACATTTTGTGTTTCTGCCTATGTGTTCGACACCAGTGATTAGTATTTTTGAAATGTAGGTAGAGATTCGAAACTCACGCATAATCAAGGTTCATAATTCAGATCTTAATTTTCCTGGTCTATCAGAGATAGAAAGCTGACAAATTCTATTTTGTTCTAAAAAAAAAATCGTTCAGTATCAAGAAAGATTTTAGTCATCGTGGTTTGGAATGATCCGGCCAAATGACGTAAGCACTTGCCACTGTCTTTATGGCGGTGTTTGTTTACGTTTTTCGCTCGTTACGATTGAGTTTTTAGCGGAAGTTTTGGAATGTCCATTTGAATCTTGCTAATACTGTTCATGCGTGAGTGAGTGACGTCAAATAGATCCAAACCCAACCCGTAGTATGCAGTTGAAATCTCCCTCTTCCATCAAGAAAATATTTACCACCACGGTGGCCCCAGAGAACTGAAAGAACGTTCTCTTCTTTAAAGTTCAGCTTTGTTAACTTCAACAACATTTCCTCCATTTACTGTCAGCTGTAACCTAAGCCAACGTTTGTGAGCATTTTATGTTTGGTGAAGCCCGTATCTTTGAACATTTTGCGTTGCGTATTTTTGAAATGTAGGTAGAGATTCGAAACTTACGCATAATCAAGGTTCATAATTCAGATCTTAATTTTCCTGGTCTATCAGAGATAGAAAGCTGACAAATTCTATTTTGTTCAAAAAAAAAATTCAGTATCAAGAAAGATTTTATCCATTGTGGTTTGGAATGATCCAGCCAAATGACATAAGCACTTGCCACTGTCTTTATGACGGTGTTTGTTTACGTTTTTCGCTCGTTACGATTGAAAATGCCTCAATTTTTAGCTGAAGTTTTGGAATATCCATTTGAATGTGGCTAATACTGTTCATGCGTGAGTGAGTGACGTCAAATAGATCTAAGCCCAACCCGTAGTATACAGTTGAAATCTCCCAGAAACCTCGTTTCCCTTAACGGTCGAAAAAAACAGTGACCCAGGAAAGGTTCTGATTGGAAATCCGTTAATACAGGACTTCCGGTTGAGTTGTGCATGCTTTGCGTTTCAGCTTCTGGTAGTGTTTTTTCTTTTCTCTTCATTTGTTTTCTTTTCAACCAATGAAAACCTCTCACACAATGCATCTTTCGAGAGTCGCTCGTTCAGTCTTGAAGCATGAGCGCCAGGACATTCATATTACTCTCCGTCTCCTGCCGTCTCACTGCAAATAGTTCAGTTTCATCTTCGAATGGTATTCATTGGGACCCTCTTTGGCCGGCGGGCTAGGTCTGAGATAACCATTATCTGTAAGGATCTGATATTTCTCCACGAGTAGATGTTGAACTAGAAGACTGCAGTTTCGATTCTGTTAGAATCTCGTTGTCTCGTCACTTTCAGAACTAACAAAAAGTAGCATGGTTTTTGCTAATACCCTTCTCTTTTTATTTCAATAAAACTCAAGATTGTAGCATGTAGTATCCAGTACAAATAAAGCAGCTGTTGCTGCAGTTAACAATGAAACTAACTGTTTTCTTTATTCTTTGTTCTAGTGAAGACAAGAAAAAAAGGAAAAATATGGAAAAAAAATTGCGAGTTCTTGGAAAACAGTGAAGACAAGAAAAACCGGTAAGAAGTCACTCTCGGTTCAAGCCTGCTGATGTGTTTCTGGGAGAATTACTCTACTTTAATGTCAAAACCTGATTTTATTCCGATTCGTGGCAGTCCAATAATGGTATAAAAAGCTTCCTACCTGCAATACAGCATTTAGAAAACGCATTATAATTTTGTGCCTTTTATTGCCTGGAAAAATTGAGTGGACTGCCAAATAGCCCACCCGTCCCTATCGACTCTTGCTCCCTTTTTTTATTTATTTATTTTTTTTTTTTTTTTTCCAGTTTTCAGGACATTTTACTTCCTCACTCCCGGAAAACAAAAATTTTACCCTAAGCCTCGTTTTCGAGTTCGTACGATTCGATGTGTAGTAAGCGTGGTATAGCATGATGATGCACGTGCAAACTACACGTTGTGTAAGAAGATGTCACGTTGCTTATGCACGTATTTAGTTGTTCGATTACATCGTTGGTTTTCTATTCACCATGATTGAAGGCTTAGCTGTGAATACACCGTTACCTGTGATGCTTCTTCGTTTGGTAATTTTTAAAACAACACAACAGCAAACAAAAGTTGACTGAAATAGTTCAATGCGTCGAAGGAACTTGCCTAATATTATTTGATTACTGTCAGTTATAAATTTGAATTTGTACCAACGCCACTGTCGTCTCGAGTTGGTATGTATATTGATGGCACAAGCGTTATTGATAAAGTATGCGATACGGCTTTCCAGGCGCTTTGGATTGAAATTAAATTTCAAAAAAATGTCACCTGAGGAGTACGCTACCATCTCAGTGTTGCCCAATCACAGAGCGAAGCAATGCAAAACCAAAGCAAGCGCAGTTTACTTCCGATGCTCATTTAAAATCCGCTTTAAGGTTGGATACAAAACTGAACCTGGTAATTATCGAGCAATATCTTTACTGTCAATTAAAACAAATAAATTTGATGAGGTTTATACCAATCAAAATGTGATTCTCGTGGGAGCTTTTTCACGGAACACGCAGTCAGATAAATAATCCTAAATGTAATGCATATATACATAGATCTTATAAGGTGCTCGTCAAAATACAAGCAACGATTAAATAAATTAACGATAACGATTAAATAATTCGCGATACTACACGCCAAACCATCTAATAAGAGATTTATTATCCAACTTGTATTGCAAACAAATAATTGATAGAAAGAAAAACTTTTTTTCGGTGAAGTGTGACAGTGTTTACGTGACGCGCGCGCTTTTCTACATTACAAATATTCAAATGTACATCATCGTGGAATATTTGTACTCGTCTCTTGCGTTTTCTGTACAGTAACTAACAGAGTTGGATAATAAAAACTGACGTTGATCAGAGATTGCTTTCCTCTGGTATTTTCATCAATCTTTGAAAGGCATTCAATACGGTTGATCAATCTATGTTACTTTGTAAATTAAAACATAACGGAATTTGAAACATAATTATTGTGGTTCGCCTCATATCTGGCCGATAGCGGACATATAACTAAACAGGAATCGAAATTTCATCCAAAGCTATCGTCCTCTGTGGTGCACCATTAGGTTCTGTTTGGGCCTTTCCCTTTTTCGGTATATAGTAATAAGAGCCATATGCCTCCTAACCTAACAGTGAATTGCATCAAACGGCATTCATAAGTTTTCTCAACTATTCAAAGTTTATCGATCTGTTTGCTGACGATACAAATTTTGCTGTCAAAAAAATTAAGAGGCTGTCCGCGTTAGAACGGGTAAGGAAAAATTCGGACCGTCACCGATTCCTCTGAGTTTTTCACTGAAAGTTAACCATTATATCCCATTAACAAATATCACATTTATTTGGATGGATCGTATTTTTAATTTTTTTTCCGAGGCAATTTTTAAAGTCACCTCAAAACCACTCGATTCGCCATTGCACACTCGACAATTTAGCCATAAATGATGGTAGCTGCCAAAACGTAATTACTCATCCAAACAAGCTGAGAATTTTTTACATCAAAGTTCCATCTTTTTTCGATAATTTAAAGGTCAAATGATCTTATTCTATGGAAATCTCATGAAGTTATGATTTTTTTAAAATACCTCCCGACAATCTCCGGAATGTGCAAAGCTTGACATGCATGTGGTTTAAATCTATTTTCTCGAATGTGGGACCTGATCTAGAATCGTGTCTATTATAAAGTACAAGTACTAACAACATTGTAGAAAACTGTGCAATAAAATTTGTGGGCACTCTACTCTGTGCGCCATACAGAACTCAACGATTTTCACAAGTATTCGTTATTTTGATCAAAACAAGAGACAGCAGCGGAGCAACCAATGAACCAATTTCTGAATCCTAAACGCTAAGAGATGCGATAAATACGGCTTAACGTCGAATTCTGGACGAAACATAGTTACTTTTAGCCGTTTAAGCCGTTTTAGCTTTTTTCTCGCTATTTTCAATGATATAATACAGCAGTAAATATTTCCCTTTCCATGGATTTGCAAATTACGGTACTGGCTCCAACTGTCACGCAACATTTGAATCCCACCAACCGTTTCCCTCAAAGATGTGTCCTAAGGCAAACGATTGTTTCTCACCTGAGAGTTTTCTCTTAGCCTCTATGCAGAAATTTTCCCTTTTGCTGGTGGCTGTAGTGGAGATTTTTTGTATTCCCACGCGTGTTTGATTTTCGGGAATGACTTGTTCGTTTCGCGCTAATCCCATTTTAAAAACCAATTCAAACCAGACACGTTGCCTATATTGCCAAACCCCGAGAACTAAATCGCGCAAACATTGTGAGCTTAGCTTTTGAGTTACATCAATTTACAATTTTTTTCCGTAGCGGCTTTTTCGAAAGAATTTTCCTTCTGAAGTGCCACTGATTCTTGCAGTCAACTTTGCTGACATTTGTGTGATGAATATGGACACTCCTGGCCTATACTCACCCATCACCGTAAACACAAAGCAAGTTCGACAATATACTGACTAATGTCGGAAGTCTCTTAAATATTAAGGAAGTAACGAAACCAAAAGAAATTACGCACGTAATTAATAACGGCTTCATCCATCGGATAAGGTATAATTTGTATGTTAGACCTACAGGTCCGGTAATTACATTGTCTATTGAAAAGATGCGTTTGTTTACCATTCAGCGTCATAAGTTAAGGGTGAAATTATTAGAAACGAGATAATAGATGTTAACACAAATGCGCTTTTCACATTCTACAACAATCGGTAAATAAGATATCGAAGGGAGTAGCAAGCCCTTCTTTGACACGTATTCTTTTCTGCATTAATTCAATAAGTTTAAAATGACTCTTTCCTTTTATGAATTTTCATTTGCTCATGAACTACCCTGAGTCTCTGTATTATCACAATCATGTCATTCGTGAGCTATATCATTTTACCTTGATACTGAGTTTAACTCTAAGCCCTACAATGGGCTGGGGCCAAACTTACAAACGTACTTGTTTCTATGTATTCAGTCTAATTCAAGGAAAGCATTCACATTCTTGTATGAATAACAGAAGTTGTTCAATCAGGTCTTTTTTCTTTCCTTTAGATTTAAATGGAACTTCAAAATGGCGCAAGATTTGCTTAAGCATTGGCAGGTTAAATTGGTTCAGTTTTTTTTCCCTTGCATACTCGCACAGGTTGAAGCAATCGTATGACAGTGGGTGTTGCGGCCTCAGTTCGTTAGCTACCTCCTCCATAAGCAGTTGTCTATCACCTTCTTCATCCTCTCGCAGTAGGTCTCTAGGACTAAGTTCAATTTCTGCCGCTCCCTTTTGTCTTCGTCTAGCCGCTGCGAGGCGGGAAAAGAACCCTTGGACTTGGCTCTTGGTCAGCCATTCTTCTCTATCGAACAGCCTATTGTTCTGCTCGTCCCTCGCTTGCCGCATATCGCTGGAAACCTGCTGAGGGTCAGCTTTTCGCCCGGTCTGCTCGCCAAGGTCAAATCTTGCTGTAAGGTATTTTTTCACCTTGTCACTGAACCTGGAGGATCCTACCCGTCCCTTGGGTAGCGCCCAGCCCATTTCAACCGATTGGTGTGACGGGGAAGTCTGGCATACACGCTCTTGGGTACTATCTGCACACCCTGCGTCTTCAGTTATGTTGACTACCGTAGTGAACATATCCACCCAATCCTTACGAAGCTTGTCGTAGAGTGATACACAGTGGTCCCCGATATCTAAATGTGACTCAAGTTCCGAAAACGTTTGGAAACTCTTCACACATCCGGGCTCCGAGCATTCGAACATTTCTATGTCCGAGCTGGTGTCGGCCGCATCGGTGTCTTCATCTGAGCTCTCAGGCTCAGCGTCTCATGTTTGCACTTGTAAATACGTGCATCTCTACAAGTGAAAAAGTCTTCACTGATGAAGAGGCCGGTGTTCCCTTGTCTCTTTGTAACCAGGTTTTTGAAAGGAACCTCCTTCCCACGACCTACCCCATACGATCTCCAGACGCGAATGCCCTCCTCCTCAAACTTGATGTTATGTAACTTGCTGAAGCCGTCTATCTTGTTCACTTCTAACGATATGTTCGCCTCGTCAACTGCGCAGACGCACGCTGACGTACCTTTTACTGGTCTCTCTGAAAGCGCTTTTCTCATGTCTGCTGCTGTTAGAACGTCATGTCCTTCGTTACAATATCTTCGGATGCTTGCCTTCATGGGGCACAAGATTCGATCACATACATCTTTGCCGTACTGTGGCTCTGAGTAGTCGTAGCGGCAAACGGTTATACCTACTCGCTGGCCAAGATCTTTCGCTGCAGCAATCAGAGAGTTGTTGTGATAACAGCCTGCTTCGTCCGAGCGCAAGTAAACATGGGTGACGTGTGGTTTCTGGATCTTGATTTCCTTCAGCGTGCTCTCGATAATTGAACATACGGCAAACCAATCCTGCGGACAGGTATCCAGCAGATGAGCATACGACTGAAGCTCTAAACTGTCTGCTTTTTCTGGATCTCTTTGAGATGACTGTCGAGATATGCCAACTCAATCCTTTCTTACCGTACCAATCCGATTGCTTCTCGCGATATTTGAGCTGAAGAAACTTCATTGCCCAGTCCATTACAATGAGTGCTGAGTTCGGATTGTTAGAAATCATCTTCATTTGATCTTGCTTTGCTGCTTCCTGGTTGACGGATCGGATGATATGAGCCTTCCACTGCAAGATGTCTGAGCGTGCCTGCTTAAAGTCATAGAGTAGATCGTCTTGTTGCTCTTTGCTGTAGGGATTCCAAGATGAGCCTTGAATGTGGCCTTCCACTTCATTAAGAACATTTCGCAGATTCTGGCAATCATCACAAGTTTCCAAGTGCTGGTGGGAGCAGCTCTCTTGGAAATCGGGATCTTGCTTGTCGCTAAGAGCGAACTTGCGACAATGATCGGGGCAGTCAGCCTTCTCTGGTTTACAGTGAACGCGATAGCCAGTCTTCAAGTAGCGTTTTGCATCTTTTAACATTTCTTTGACCTCAACGCACCACTGTCTATTTAACTGTCCTCCTTTCTCGAGATCACCAACTATCATTTCAATTGTGTGAAAAGCAGCGGAACCGTCGGCAGCGGTGTTATCGAGACCCTGTAAGGATTTTCTTTGAGAAGCTTCTCTAACTTGTAAAATCTTGAACAAAGTGGAGCGACTGAGAGGTTCACATTTCTCCTCCTGACAGAACTGCGTATACTGGCTGATCATGGTTGAGCATGTTACCGTACGCACAACGTTCGGCATCTCAATGGTTTCGCCACTATCTAGCTTCAACAGCTTTGTTCTGTATGACACGTCTTGATAGAAATACGGGCGATTGATGAAGTCTACGAAATGATCGACTTTGCTCATGTCAACGCGAACTTGATGATATTTCGCCACCTTAGGAATACTACCGGGACCCAGGGTCCTTGCGTGGCATCGTGCTTTGTGTATTTGACGCGAAGACAGCTTGCCATAAGATACATGGATGTTTTTTAGAGTGCTCACCGAGTACCTGTATGCGTATAAACTCAGGATTTGAGTTTTGGTGTTCCTGTTTCGCATTTTTGTATGCGTTCATCAGAGTTTTTACGACGTCATCGACCATGGACTCGTCGTTTCCTTTTTCTTGATCTCCAGCCG
Source organism: Pachyseris speciosa (assembly GCA_016490735.1). Lineage (NCBI taxonomy): Eukaryota > Metazoa > Cnidaria > Anthozoa > Scleractinia > Pachyseridae > Pachyseris > Pachyseris speciosa. The sequence continues at coordinate 181,055 of JAEMWC010000959.1, read as the reverse complement.
TCAAGGCCGCGAAGAGCTGCTTCGCATCATTTGGTGCTATCACGTCACACACAAGCCTGCAGTCTTCAGTGACTTTCTGGATGTAATATTGCCGTTGAGCTGAAGTGCTGTTCTCCCAGGAGCTTAAATGTGATGTCAGGGGTTCTCGCGGACTCACTGATACTTTGGTGGCGATCTCATCCATGGCTGTGTTGTACGCACTCAGGATCTTTGTATCCTGATGAGGCATGGATTTGACGATATCTGGAGTCCAACATGGACTGATTGCATTCCGTGAATCAGGAGTAGATAGCTGTCTAAATGGTGTTGTCTCCATCTGAGCTGCATGAGCACTAATAGCACTCTTTGCATTGGATTTTGCGGCCCTAAAAATAAAACAAAGTTCTTGAGAGAAGGAACGCTGTAGTCGAACTGGTACAAATTCCAAAAAGCAAGTACCATCAGTTTGTCATTTTCGATCCCCTCCACCCTTGGAGGGGGTTCTAAAAAAAAACAAAAAACCTTTGGAAATCCTCAGGAGGACCGACCGCTGCTTGCTGTTCCACGCGTTTACTAGGGCTTTGCCATCCTAAATTTAACAGTCGCTCAGCATGTTTCTTGCGGCATGATGTGCAAATGGCTGTGTATATATGTACATAAAGGTGTTAAATCATGGATGTAAGCTTTTCTTCTATACAAATTATGTTTGCAGACACACATTACAGACAAATTGTTTATTTCTTTCACAGTAGGTGGCAAAATTAGGTCTTGTTCTAGCTCATTGTCGTTCTTGAGAAATTAGGAAAGTGACGGAACCTGCAACGCTATACTGCCAGCATTGGGTCTTTGTTCCTGAAATCCGACGAGCGCTGGGTGGAAAACTATACAGCTGTTTCAAGTAAGGTTGTCGGACGGTAAAAAGTGCACGCAACGATCCCGAAAGGTATTGCGGGTACATTTAATTTCACCGTTTCTAGACTTGGACCAGCATCTCGGCAAAAGCTGAGAAATTAGCACGAAACATACGTCCATGGCGTCTCGCGCCATTTTTTCAGATTTTTTGCAATGTTGAACTCTAGAAACGGGCTTGACACGTGCACTTTTTACACTTTCTTGAAATAGCTGTATACATCTTTCGCGTCGCACGCGAAGAAAAATAGAATGGTGGGAATCTAGTTTAAACAGCCATTACAACCAGTCAGTTTTTTTCCCTTGAAATCCGACGCGCGACGGAAAAGTTGTAATCAAGTTATATTAAGTCTGGGGAAAACCGGGAGGGAATGGGGCGAGCCCGCACTTCTCGCAACTCGCGCGGCTTAACTGTTTTATCTCGATCTGCATAAGAAAAAAAAAACTCCCATCCGTGTTAGGGCGTTCCGCGGTAGGAACAAAAATGACGAGAATACTGCCAATCTACTGCAGCTAAGCTTTAGGGAAAGCTTACGGCCTTCTTCAACAAACGAAAACCGAAGAGTTGCGAGTAGAGGTAATTGGGACATTGATCATAAAAATAACAAAATTCTTGATCTGATTGGTTATTTGCACGCCCTGTTTTCCCCAAATTGTAGCTTGCGAAGCTAATAAAGTGCCCAATGACAAGGTGTCCATTCGCCCGCCCTTCATTTCATTCCTTATTGTGATTAGATACTCCTTGATATTCCTTAATTGTTCAGTTTCAAAACTACTTTTCTAATAGTGACGATGACTCGTCAACATGATTCACTTATTGATGGTAACAGGGCTTCGTGTCATGCACTTCTATCTTTAATCATGCATATTCATAGTTAAACAAATCAGACTCCCGCGTATGACGCAGACCGAATTGGACTTTACTGAGTCTTATTACCAATATTTAGTACGAAATAAGCGATCTATTCACTCTGATTTGATTATAACAAGAGGTTAAACATGAAGTTTACGGCAAACGTCAAACTGCATAAATCGAACTTTTTTATGTCTGCTTTCAGTCAACCGTTTGTACCCTTTTGGGAAAATTTTTGCGTTTACTGTTATTAAAAGACTTTTCCTATTCTGTTCTGCTGACCTTAAATACTAAAGAAAAAGTGAACAAAAGCAGAATTATATTTTGATGTCTGCCGTTTGGCGTGTATAAACGTATTGAAAACATTGACAACGTGAAAAAATTTCAATAGAAATCACAAAAAGAAAGGCGCTTACGGGAATCAACAGCAGTAGTGGTCTTGCCAAACAAAACGGTTATTTCGTCCACCATTTTAAAGTTGATCACATGCCTTCCCGACACACTAGCAATCTTCCCAGTATGGCCAGGATACTGGCATGACTTTGGTGCTCGCCAGAATCTTCCTAGTGTGTGTCGGTGCTTTGGGCAGATGGTCATGCCCTAGAGTTGGTTCGCCGACAAACTGCGAATACCCGCTCTCGCCATGATGAGTTCGGCTTCCGTAACATCTCCGCATTTCGATAAGTGGCAGCTTGCCAAATGGGCTGAAATATCCAGGTTGCACTCGAAGAGCAAAACATGGCTCTCCTTGTCTCTGTTAGATCCACACGGAGTTTGTAGAATCTCATGGAAAGAGCAATTGAGCGAAAAGGCCGACATTTCGCGCAGTGAGGACATCCACTTTGTTCTCAGAATTGAACGAAATAGCTATAAAGACTGGCTACGCTAAATTTAATTAGACTGAAACAACACCGAAGTCTCCAAAAAGCAAACATTGCGTTTGCACAGTTGAAAAGTGGGATAGTTTATATTTATTGAGATCTCAGCCGTATTTATTGCATCTCGTAGCGTTTAGGATTCAGAAATTGGTTCATTGGTTGCTCCACTGCTGTCTCTTGTTTTGATCAAAACAACGAATATTTGTGAAAATCGTTGAGTTCTGTATGGCGCACAGAGTAGAGTGCCCACAAATTTTATTGCACAGTTTTCTACAATGGTGTTAGTACTTGTACTTTATAATAGACGCGATTCTAGATCAGGTCCCACATTCGAGAAAATAGATTTAAACCACATGCATGTCAAGCTTTGCACATTCCGGAGATTGTCGGGAGGTATTTTAAAAAAAATCATAACTTCATGAGATTTCCATAGAATAAGATCATTTGACCTTTAAATTATCGAAAAACGATGGAACTTTGATGTAAAAAATTCTCAGCTTGTTTGGATGAGTAATTACGTTTTAGCAGCTACCGTCATTTATGGCTAAATTGTCGAGTGTGCAATGGCGAATCGAGTGGTTTTGAGGTGACTTTGAAAATTGCCTCCGAAAAAAAAATTAAAAATACGATCCATCCAAACAAATGTGATATTTGTTAATGGGATATAATGGTTGACTTTCTGTGAAAAACTCAGAAGAATCGGTGACGGTCCGAATTTTGCCTTACCCGTTCCAACGCGGACAGCCTTTTAAAATCACTGGAGACGATTGTCAACCTAGAATACACCATTTTGCTAATGATCAGTTCCTGGTAAATTGTGGGTAGATCCAATCCTCTGTGGGGAAAAAAGGTCAAAATTACGTCTTAATTACGTCTGGCCTATATGAGACGGATAGTTGTGTTATTTTCACATTTCTTGACGTTGCCCATTTTTGGAAGCGGTATTATCATGGACTCGGTCCAGTTTGCGGGCCATTCTTTCTGCTGCAAGATCATATTGCATATCGTCTGTAGTAAATCTATCGTCGCATCTCTTCCAGCTTTAATCAATTCGGCGTTGATGTTGTCTGTCCCTGATAGTAAAAAATATGCTGTCCCGTTTTTATTTCTTGCAAAATTCTTTCCTTTCCGATTCTTGGCTTAAAGTATGATATTCATTGTGATACATATTATTTTGCTGCTGAAACGGTTTAGTTTTATTGGCCACTGAGGAAGCTGAAAAAAAGGGATCACAACAAAATAGAGTCAGTCAGATTCTAAGACGCAAAATTTTGGACTGCGTAAGGCTCCTCTACCTAAAGTCGGACTGGCGTGATGTTAATTTCTTTCTTTCTTTTTTTCTATCTGTTAGCTCGATCGCGAGTAAAGGCAGCCATACAGACCATGAAGGACAATATCAAAACTGGGACGGAGCAGCCTACAGACCTTCAACAACCCTTCCGACCAAATCCAGGTGAAGACCCAGAAGCGAAAGATCTGAAAATCGATCAAATTTACGTCAATGTGGTCATTCACGAAGGCAGGATGAACTATGACTTCCCTACAGACAGATGGGAACAACTCAAAGTATACCCCCAACCGAATACAAACAAGTCCACGTCTGTGGCACCACAAGATCTTATAGATGCTCAGCGCAAGAAAGTTCTCGTTGTTGGTCGTCCAGGAATTGGTAACACAATGATGTCCACGAAGCTTCTTCGCACATGGGCATCTGGTGACGCCAAAATGCAGCAGCAATTTGAAGTTGCATTACTGTTGAAATTCAGGCACTTAAACAACGAAACACATCTTAATCTTCACGAACTCTTGGCTCGCTCGGAAACGGTGGAAAGTTTGGATGGCGAAGTCTGGAAGCACATCAAAGAGAATCCAACTAAAGTTCTTTTGATTTTTGATGGTATTGACGAATTTGCCGCAAGATCAGCTATAGCCAACGATGTCTCAAAGTACAAGAACACTGTGGAAGAGAAGATGCCTCTTTATACTCTCTACAGTAAATTAGCGTCGGGAAAACTTCTCCGTGGTGCTACTATCATCACAACAACTCGACCAACTGCTGTTAAATTCATTAGACACCTAAACTTTGACAGAACAATTGAACTTCTTGGTTTGACGTCTGAGCAAGTTGAGGAGTATGTGGGGAAGTTCACTGAAGATGATCACAACGACGACGCAAAAGAGACAATATGGCAACATATTTGCTCAAACTTAAACATCTTCTCACTATGTTATATTCCAGTAAATTGTTTCATTATCTGTCATTGCCTTTTGCACATTATAAACATCTCTACTGACGCTGCACGAAAGCTCCCCTCGAAGATTACTGACATTTACAGCATGAACATTAAGATTTTCTTCTTTAAGCATGGCAATCGTCATGAAAAATATAGCCGCTCGACAACTGACCTGGCTACATACATTTACAAGACATTTGACGATCTTCAACCTGAAAACGAGTTGGTGTTTCAGAGACTGGGAGAAATGGCTTTCAGTGGAATTAGAGAAGGAAGACTAATATTTGAATCAAGCGAAGTTGGAGAGTTAGATGATTGCGGCTTGCTTCACCGTTTGCCAGACGTAAAACCACGTACACTAAGTCAGCCGCCGAAAGCTCAATTTTGTTTTACCCACCTGACTGTGCAGGAATTTTTTGCTGCTAAGCATTTGACGGACACCTTGAAAAAAGCAGACTTGCGACGATTTGTTGCTGATCACATTTACCATGGTAGATGGCAAGTAGTGATGCAGTTTGTGGCCGGACTGTTAGAGCCAGATGCAGAACGAGAAATGTCAAACATTGATATCTTTTCAGACCTTCTACCCATGTCAAAGAAAGTATATGGCACATGGATAAGTTGGCCGGCTAATGTGACAGACAGAGACTTCGCACTGAAGTTGTGTAAGTGTTTGGATGAGTTTGATGTACAGGAACAAAATTCAGTGCAGTGCAAAACTGCGGAAATTGGGTTTAATGCAGTACATTTTACAAATTGCAGTCTCACACCAGTTGACTGCGGTGCTGTAATGCATTTTGTTAAAAATACTAAAGGGTTACACTACTTGAACTTTCATAATAACGATATTGGTTCGTTGGGTTGTAGAGCTATTCGTGATACACTTAAACATGTAAATTGTAAGCTCACTAAGTTGTATCTCCGTGGTAACAATATAGGAGAGCAAGGTGCAGCATACCTGTGCGATGCACTAAAAGATGTAAATTGTAAACTCACTACGCTGGACCTCACTGGAAACAATATAGAAGAGCAAGATGCAGCGTACCTGTGTGATGCACTAAAAGATGTAAATTGTAAGCTCACTAAGTTGTATCTCCGTGGTAACAATATAGGAGAGCAAGGTGCAGCATACCTGTGCGATGCACTAAAAGATGCAAATTGTAAGCTCACTACGTTGTACCTCAGTAGAAACAATATAGGAGAGCAAGGTGCAGCGTACATGTGTGATGCAGTAAAAGATGTAAATTGTAAGCTCATTGCGTTGTACCTCACTGGAAACAATATAGGAGAGCAAGGTGCAGCGTACCTGTGCAATGCACTAAAAGATGTAAATTGTAAGCTCATTACGTTGTCCCTCATTAGAAACAATATAGGAGAGCAAGTAAAAGCACAGCTACGTGATTCACTCAGCGATGCAAATTGTGAAGTCTGGTTATAAGTTGACCTCAGAACATTGTATTTAAACTGATTAGGAGAGTATCGAGCAGCATGCCGTCTAAGTTAGGCAACAGAAGACGTAATAACTTTCTATTGCAAGACATGTTATATATTTTGTTCAAATAAAGTATATCTACATGAACTTGATAGTTTTATTCAAATTGTGTTGCAAGCTTTTGTGAACTGTAGATTACAAGTGTAACCGAAGGTGGAAAGGACCGCTGTCGATGCCATGGATATTAGTTATTATATAAGAACCACTGCTTGTTTATCACAGAGTCATTATCGTTAAGCTCTACCCAGGACCCCGCATCTTTTTTCCCGTGTGCACGTGTTCCAGAGAGTATTTTTTCTTTTCACCACTTGGAGATTGACCCGGTTCGTGGGAAGGCAGGGGCAGGGGGAGGTGAAGGGGGAGGGGGGGAGGATGAGGGGAAGAGAAGGGAAGGGGCGCGGTGTCCCCATTACCATGCGATTGAAAATTTGTCCTAAGTTTTGTAAAGGTGTCAGACCAAGCTACCGGACTCTCGTGCTGCGGAAGCGGTGTGAATTATCTTTAGCCCCTACAAGGTAACAACTCCAGTAGAAAAACCCATCTTTTCCAAGTGTCTTCTTCTTGTTTTTTTTTTGGTTGTGTTTTGTTTTGTTTGTTTGTTTGTTTGTTTGTTTTTTACAGAGAAAATAATACCACTTTGAACGGCTGATAAATGTAAAGCAGTTACAGCTGCTGTCACTTGGTTGTTTCGACTCCAAGCATTGGGTGGGACCATTCTACACAATTACCTCTATGCCTACAAGGAATGCTAACCATAGCAAAATCCAAACCCTAATCCTTATTCTGGCTTAAAACGTAATTCTGATCCTCATGCTAAATGTAAATCCAACCCCCATATCTGGTGATTACGCGATTTTGCGTTCCTGACGAATTACCTTCATAGGGCCCTCAAACCTGTTACAGAGGCACGCAACGAGGTAAAGCAACCAAAAGCTGTAGAAAGGCTTTTTTAAGTACCTTAAGGTGTTTGAAGTCTATTTAAAGTGATGTGTTCGTTCGCTAGAAGAATATGACCTATTCGGATTCCTTAGCAGAAATTTTAATTGCCCGAAAATGTTGGGGAACTTACCACGAACTTTCTAGGGAAATATTTTAATACCAAAAATGCTAGCTGACATTTTTGACTGCCAAAAACATCAATTACGGCCTTTTCGAAAACCTCAGGGGCTATGATTTCCCCATTGCGAATCTTTTAGGCCACGTTTCAATTAGGAAAATCCGAGTGCACTCTTTAATCGACGCCGAAAGCCTAAAGCCATGGCCAAACGGAGTCGCAAGTAGATGCAAGTTGAAAACTTGGGTCTACTTGCGACTCCGTTTGGCCAGGACTTGCGTGCGTTTGCGTTGACTTGCGTTCACTTTGATCGAGATCAAATTTGCACGCAAGTTCACGCAAGTTTTTCATCGTTTGGCCACCCAACCCAAGTCAACGCAAGTTGAGTGACGTCCATTAGTTGTTATAGCAACCTATTGAAATGGGTTTTTGCGGCTTGCGTGTACTTGTGAGGAAACTTGCGAGTCCGTTTGGCCACCTTACGCAAGTCTGTACGCAAGTTCAACTTTTGCGGCTACTTGCGACTACTTGCGAGTCCGTTTGGCCAAGGCTTAAGGCGAACTACCTCCCACCAGACAGATATCTACCGAAACTTGTCGTTGGATGCCCCTGCTGTTAGCTTGCATTCAGTGCGATCAAACGGTGAAAATATGAAAAGTACGTTAACGATAAGGGTTTTGATGCGCGTCTTATAAGTTGATGAGCTTGTTGCGATTCTTAGTTTACTTAATAGTTCCAGAATTCAAGCAGACACATCGCCGACCAGTATCCACATACTTCACTCCAAAAAGACTGAAGGTTAACCGTAGAACTGTTTAGTAAACCCATTCTCACGGAAATCTTACCATGTTTGAGCTGTCAAAGTAAGAACCGTATCTTTAGAGAACTTTTCTTATTTTTCAAATTAACCGCAGTTAAAAGTTGGCAGTGCCTTGGCATGATGAATGTTTCCTCGTACCAAGGCTCTTCCGGCTACGAGTCTCGGAGTGCTCTGGGGCGAAACTGTAAGAGAGTGTTCTCGGTTTCAGACCCCACCGTTTGATCTTCTTCACTGGACATTTTCAGCTCTTACAAAGTAGCACAGTAAAATTCGGCAGCCTCACTACCCTACTATTTTCAGTGTCTAATGTTTCTTTCAATACGACAGCAATAAGTTATGCCTTGTATTACCTCACTTAAAGGTAATTAAATCATTTTATTGTTATTCTAGGAATCGCTCAGAAATTCTCACAGTTTCTAGTGGTGCAAACTTCTACAGGCTCACGAATAAGGTTACTTATATGGCGATTATTTAAGTTTCTGGGCATCGGAACTGCCATTAACGAGTCGGCGAGCGAAACGGAGGTTTGTCATCAGTGAGTGAAGCTCGGCTCAGGCTACAGGTTGAAAGCTTTGCTGTGCTGTTTCGAGGTGAAAATATGTTTTGTGTCGGAGGGAATTGTGTTGAGTAGGGCTTGAACTGGTGCGCGAACTGATTCCCCGGGGTAGGGGGTGGTACTCCCTAAAATGGCCTATACGGGGAGGCTCCGCCCGAAAGGAGTACCTTTTTCACGCTTCAGGTATATGAAAGGATAGGGATTTCACCTGTCGAAGTATATGAAAGGGTAGGTAAATCTGTCATTTAGGTATTTAAAAGGGCCTTTCATTAAAATATTTCGAACACACATACCTTGGACTGTACTGTTTTGATTTATTCAACGCTACATGAAAATGACAAGAAAACTTCCTGTCTTAGTTATATGAAAGGGGTACCATTTGTCAATGGAAGGTATAGAAAATGGGTACCTTTTCTGTCAAAAATGGTATATAAAAGGGTAAGGGGTCGGACCTCGGGAAAGAGCCTCCCCGTACTCCCCGTATTCGGGGAATGGATCAAAAAATAACCTTAGCAAAACTATGAAATTTATGATTATTTCTTCCTTGTATCCTTCGTATGGATTGGAAGTCAGATTTTATGAAGCAAAGCCAAAACTTCACGATAATGTCTCCCTTAGGTTGATCAAAGGAACGCTATACTAGCGTGACTTAAATTAAGCCTACTGACGTCACTAACACGTCATTATAAACAAGAATGATATCAGGAGTATCGCGGGGCCGACTTCAGAGTAACTTGAGATGAAACCTGGGTATCAGATGATGAAACACTTCTTGCTGTCCTTTAGAACAGCTCTCCAATAGGAGCATGGTTGAGCCAAACCTGATGCATGAATGTGTATAAATTGTCACTTAACGAAACCTGCAAGACAAATATATAATAACAGTAATGCTACAATTCACGTTATTTATCTTTAAATTTTGCAACTCACTTCGATTAGCTAAAGCTGTTTGCTGGTTTCTAATATTGTTAGATTTATTCTATGATAGAAATAAACTTGTTGGAAAAAAAGTACGGCAAATGTCTCCAAATTATTTTTATAACATAACTAAAAAAAGCGCGCGCTCTGATTGGTCAATTAACCATTTACTATTTGCCCATGGGTGAACGCTGTTGACGTGTGCGCTGTTTATAAACTAAAATTTCGCTTTTGTTGGGCTAAATTTTACGAAATTTGTATCGTTTCAATCGTCATAGTGTCTGCCGAAGTATTAAGCCGTTGCAATTTCTGTGAATGAAGTTTCGCGCGCCTATTTTTCTTGGTCATGTTACTTAGTGCAATAAAATGGGACTTTGCTTTCTCTACGATGCTTATGTTATGTTATAAAACAAATGGTAAACGTATCAGCGTGCACTATTGAGTTATGGATGCACTTGGGAGGTATGCTAAGCACTCAAGAAGCTAGAGTCGCTCTCGGCTACGCCTCGAGCGACTCTTACGCTTCTCTCGTGCTTAGCAACCCCCCGCGTGCACCATAACTCAATAGTGCACGCCGATCCGTTTACCATTTGTTAAACAGTCATCTTAAGGTCGTGGCCTCTCTTAAATCCCTAAACAAATCAAAGTATTTCTAATTTTAGTTTAATCACTGTTCAATAAAGATATTCCCAAAACCCTTAACTTTTGACTTGGACTTGACTTTACCTTGAGTGTAAAGTTTACCTTTAAAACATTTCCATTGAGTTCTGATATCAACTGATTGACTGATAATATCGAACCATCAAAGTCCACGCGCTAGAAAGAGTTACAAACCGGTGTCAGCCATCTTAAGGTAACAATACCTTGTATGGAGTGGGATTCAAACCCCTGAGATGATCTTGCCTAAACATCTTCAGAGAATTCTTAACTCGGTCTTGAATTTCCTTTAACGGGGGCAGAGGACTGGAAATCTATTAATACGAACACAAACCAAAACATGGCCAACATTAGTTTACCCCTGTCTTCTCTTTCATTGTTGACGCCATTCCGCTGGCGTTGTTTAAGTGCCTGTCAATGAAGGACCTTTTCCCAGTTAGCATAGTAGCGTAAACCCTAGTGCTAAGATTAAATGAATCGCGCGAAGAAGATCACCTCTTGCACTTCTAGGATTCTGCATTTAAAGCAAGACTGAATCGGCACAGGCAACCCAACCGTAGTACGTGAGACGTGCGTTTTCAGTTACGCAAGTAAAAAAATAAAATCAACAACCATTCAATAGAGGTCGAAATTTTGATATTATAGAGGTGTAATAACTTAACATGCCAAAGTCTCAGGGCCGTGCGATATACCGTACTCGTGTTATTCTTGAACACGTACCACTCAAAATGATAGTGTTTTGTATGGAAACGCCATCTTGGCGTCCCTCTGAGGGACGCCAAGATGGCGGCCGGAAACGAGTTAAAACATATGTTTTTTACTTTAGCTATCTCAAAGGCTTTGTTCTCTCTGTTGAGGTTTTAAATATTTACATAGACGCTTCTCTTACCATCTTGGCTTTTCAAACCTCAAAAACACACGGTGAATAGATGTTTTCATGTTAGTGACATGCTTGTGAGCAGACATCTTTATGTCACACACTGTGAAAAACTCTAAATTCAAATTGCTCTATTTTCAAAACAAAGCAAGCTAACGAGCTGAAAACATGCAAGCAGATTCTTTTCTAAAATGTCTTTTACGTAATGAAGATAAAAATGCAAAAGTCTGTTTACTTTTGAATTTTGTGTTTTATGACGTCACGTGAAAACCCTCTATTAATGGATTTTGAGCTGTAGATATCATTGGTATATATCTAGAGTATGTCATGATGAAATAGTATTTATCTTTATTTTTATCGTGACTTCAAGTATCCTGCGCACTCAAAAGCCAAATTTCGGGGCATTTGCACGTGACAATTGTAGAGGAGTGAGTGGAGTTGTAGACGTTTCTTGTAGCCATATTATAGATATTATCGCCAGACTGAGTAGCCAAAGAAAAACTGAAAAAAGCTCACTTCCGACGTTTCTGCGCAAGCACTAACTAATGATGGTTATTTTCGGTGGAATAAGTAAACTATTTTTACCTGATTAACTATGCGGAATCGCCTTGGCCAAGCGGTCATAGTCATACCTTGAGACGCGGATGTTCCGGGTTCACGTTCCGCTATTGGCACCTCTTGTTTCTTTTTTTTTTTTTCTTTTTTAAATATTTTTTTACAAGTGTTATAATTGTAAGCTATAAGTGGTTGAGCTGTAAAGCAATTTAATTTTCAAGGGATATTTAACAATTATTCACCGAAGTGGAGGTGAATAGTGGTGGATATTTACCAAGCCGCGAAGCTGGATAATTAGCGGACAAAAACAATACTTTTATGTGTGACAACATACCGACAAGCGGTTGTAAATTTTAACATATCGGGCCGGCTGCTCGGAGGTGAATAGTACTTGCTAATCACCTCCGAGTAAACCAATCAGAGCGCGCGAAAAGCACTATTCACTTGTGTGGTATATACTAAAATTAATGTTGATAGGGGTCTATGGATATACACTGCAAAGAAACAGACACGAACCGATGAATGATGCCTGTTGTCACGTATCGAAAAACGTCGATTCACCTTTCGTCTTGAAAGCGCCGACCAGTGTCCGCATACTTCACTCCAAAAAGGGTTCAAGTCTTTTTGGTAAATCGTACAACTGTTGAGTAAACCCAGTCTCACGGAAAATTTATCATGTTTGAGCAGTCAAAGTAAGAACCGTATCTTCAGAGAACTTTTCTTATTTTTGAAATTGACCGCGGATAAAAGTTGGTACGGAATGCATTAAATTTTCATTCGCAACATTCATCTGTTCAATCTGTTCAGAATGGATGGAATGGCGTTCTGTCCGTTCCGGAATAGGAATGCGGAATAGAAAAACACGCGCATTTTACATTCTGGCCATTCTCATTCCAGAATTGTGAATAAAAAAAAATGCGTCCTCAATTATCTCGCCCCTTGCATACCTTGCCATCCTTCCAGTAAACATGATACAGTGGTTCTACTTGTGATGGGCAGACATACGCTCGCTTGGCCTCATCAAACGGATGTCGGCATAACACGCGCTTGCCAGGAGAAGGAGGAGGCTCTTCACATCTCTGCATAAGATCAAGAAGCGCACGAACTGGACAATACAGAGGAGATGACAAGTATATATCACAAATGAACGAACGAAGGAGTGAACGAATGAAAAAATAAAATGTCTTAATTTCGTTCGTTAAATTACATAAAACACGTTACAGTACGGGATATGTCAATATCAGAAGCCCGTCACCAGGAGCGTACAGCTGCCCTATATTCCTGTTACGGCGTTTTCACAGACCAATTTATTTTTAGATTGATTTTCCCGCGAATATCAGACTCCCACAGGAGCCCTGGTGACATTACAAGTATCTGCACGTGCAGGGTCTCTGTTTTCGCTCATTAAACCTTTTGTTTCGTGTTGCTCTCGTTCCCGTTGCCATCCTCGTTGCCCTTTATGGCGGAAAAAGATAGTCTAACAATAGATCGGTCTGTAAAAATGCCGTGATATAGGCTTAGTATGGCAGTTGTACGCTCCTAGTCATGGGCTCCTGTCAATATGTAATCCATCCAAGCCGAAAATTCCAATAATAACTACCCCCACTCTCAAGCTCTTTCATCTTTCGAGCTGTCGCTCAGTCATAAACGTGTTGATATGGATTCCTTCTCTAAGTATCGCACCTATAAGAAGCTAGGAGCGTTGCCTTTCAAACCACCTCGTTTCGCCAAATGACCTCCCTTCTAAACGAGGACTACCGTGCTATTCACATGCCCTATATGGTGGGGGTGATTAAGTTTTTGTCACTTTTTGACCTTTTGTCCTGATTATCTTCTCAAGATTTCATGCAATCAAAAAAAGCCACTATAGGTTTGCAGCACATAACCCCACAAATATCTCAGAATTTTGGGGTAAATCTTAGAGTGTTTATGATGAAGAAAAGGGGGGAGGGGAGAGCGATTTTAAGGGAAGGTGAGAAAATTGAAGATTTTAAGGTGATTACAAAGTAAATCTGGTGGACAACAGTTAATGGACGAACACTAAAAACTCCGTCCTCAACCTGACGTACCCACGCGTTGTAATGGACAGTCTGGGTGTTTATGTATGTGTTCTTTTCCCTTTTTAATTTCTTCATCAAATCACTTCTTGTTTCATACACATTCAGGTATATAGCCCCCTTAAAATATCAAAGAGCGCGTGCGCACAACTTGGTTGGATCTGCGCTTTATTCAAATGCGCTATAACTACAATGAAGCTCTCACCGTCTCCACCATATAATCTGAACGCTTCTTTCTTCCCTGGTATGGTAACTTTCTCGATATCCTGGCTTAGCTTCATCCGCGCGTCGCCGTTTAATTCCACGAGCTGTGGAGAGATAAAAACAGTTACAAACACGGATGATCAAGATGATCGCAGAAGATAGAATAAGAATCTATTTAGCTTCTGCAATCGTCTGCGATCCTGAGCGATCGAGCACAAAGGCGCAAGCGATCGCAGAATCGAAATTTGTTTCTACAGTACCGCTATAGTCATTGACGCCATGTTGATTGACCTAAACGATAGATCTCTCATTGGCTTCCTTTGTTCGTCAACCAGGATTTGTTCGTTTCACCATTGTTATCTGTGTCTCAAGAGATCGGCTGCAAACCACCTGTAATGATGGTCGTCATACGTATCCTCAACCTCGTTCCCAGTAGAGGAGAGACCCTAGGAACGAGGTTGACGTATCCTACGTGTACCTGAAGGCGACAACCTTGATATTTTGCTTTGTGAGGTCTTTCCCGGCAAAATTAATTGTTTATCCCATTTCCCATGAAACGAAAAACCCCCGCCGGGGTAACTCACTTGCAGTAAGAATACCGAAATCCTGAGATCCCAGACCGGAACAAAAATCAGGGTCTTATAATGTCTGGTAAGATTATACTGGCTGCGTGCTAAATGGTAATGGATTTATATACCGCAAATATCACATAGTTTCATGGCGGTTTACAATTCTTCTATAGGGTTCGATCGAACGTCAGCTTGCAAAGGCGCCTCTGGCAGCCGCTATTAGTCCATATTATTTTGATCTCACCCACCCACCCAACCCACACATGAATGTCAAAGATATATGAAAGATAGAGATAGACCACCACACCGGGAACTGCGTCCCCTACTCTTTTCGAACAGTGTGTGGGTTCTTTAACGTCCCACAGATTACTGATTAGGAACAAGTGCTGTGAGACGGGACCTACGGTTTATCGTCCTTATCCGAGAAGACTAGAAAGTCTAACCGTTTGCAGATGTAATTACAAAGGCAGCACTTTCTCCTGAATTATTTAAAGACCGTGAGTGTTGGTCCGGCCGGGATTTGAACCCGCGACCTCCCGCACAGTAGTCCGGTGCTCTACCAACTGAGCTAACCGGTCGGCGGATGCTAAACATCTGGTTCAGTTCAGATGATCGCGTTGTAGAGGGTTTTCATTCACGTGACTGCCGGCCATATTTCTGATTGCAGTCACGACAGAAGTCACGCATTTATGAGAAATGCTCGGACGCTAGGAATGTGTCAGAATAACGAGAAAAACAAGACATCACGTCTTTTGTACACATTCGACGCACTTGAAATAACTTAAAAACAGTATTAAAAAACTATTAAATTGTTCGAGCCTCCCCAGTCGACGACTGAAGAGGCTCTAAGAGTTCAATATATATCGAATTACTGTGATTTAACAGTTTTAAAAGTTGTTTTAAGTGCAGCAAATGTGTATAAAAGACGTGATGTCTTGTTCTTCTCGAGAAGTCACGAAGTTAAGACATTACTTAAGGATGAGCTGTTAAATTCTCAACACCATCTTTGTTTGTTTGTTTGTTTTAATGAAAATGATGCAATTGCTTCTTTCCTCACCTTAAACACACAGCCTAACGCAGGTTGTTTTTGACAAGTAACAAGATGAGTGCCTATACCGAAGGAATCTATAGAGTGCCCCTGAAAAATGAATATATACAACGGAGTTGGCCCCTTATTTCCTCTACATGTAAAGTAAATACTTTTTAATAAAAATAATAAAATTTCTGAGAAGTGTCGCAGTTCCTACAAGCTCTAAATTTCATTGGCGGGGATAGTGCCACAGTCCTATTGTTTTAGGGGTGGGGTCCGTTGTTTCTGTATTTTGTTCTTTTGTCCGCCTAAATATTGGCGAGCCATTTACGTGAGACTTTGTAACAGCTGAGACATCACCCAAATGTTTGAAAAACTTCGTTAGTGACGGATCAACTGATTTATTTGTTCAAGCTCGAAAATGCACCAGTTTTGCCGACGAGCGAAGCCGCTATCCTCTCTTGAATACCACTTAGATTCTACGGTAAAATTACGGGAAGCCCATTCAAGGAATCTAAAGGCAGTTGACAAGAACATCTAATGAAAGGACTCGGAAAAAGAGAGAAATAATGCACAGTACCTTTTCAATTTTTGGGAGTTGTGTTCAAGTGAAATTTATTAACTTGCTGGTTAAGAGACAGGAGTGTATCCTCGTTTATGTCATTACTGGCAACAATAATCCTCTTTGCAAACCAGGGTAAACCAAACCTTGGTAAAACAAAAAAAAAAGGCGAAAAAATAATTAGAGAATATTAGCTAAATATATGCCAAGTCTACAAGAAATAAATCTTCAATCTGAAGAGGAAACTTAATTTGATTTTTTTTTATTTCCACGAACTTCATCATTTTTTGTACCCTTTTTAAAACGTTATGTTACACATACATTTGCAAAGTAAGGCAAAAAAAATAAAATAATTTACAATTAGATTATGAGGTCGAGATTTCTATCCCGTAATAGCTGATGAGGGCGCAGCCCGAATCAGCTATCACGCATAGAAATCGAGAGCGAATAAGCTATTTTTTTAGTATAAATCTGCTAGTCGTTCAAAACTATAAAAAAGTAAATAATCTAAATCCCCCTCGCAGACACTTCGAAAACGCGAAGAAGTGTTGAGAACCGCTACTCACTATCTATCACAGAATAGATAGCAAGTAGCATAGCCAATCAGAGAACCGCATTCGTGATGGAACGCTGGTAGATTTATACTAAAAGGAAATAAAACATAGCCGGTCACCTGGATTATCAGGCTGGGTTTTACAGCCAGGCATGTGAATTTTTACGCAGTCTCATAGTCACGTGTATAAAATACACATTTGCCTCACGGTCAGTCACGTGAATAATCACATAACAAACCTTTTGAGAATGAATATATGAAAATCATATATTTGAACTGCAGATTAAAGAATGAATATGTGAATGATCATCGCAGTTATGATCACTACTTATAAGCAGTAGTAAAAATAGAGCCTGAAAAAATTCAGGCTTGTACAGGATTCGAACCCACGACCTCTGCGATACCGCCGTGCAGCGCTCTACCTACTAAGCTAACAAGCCATCTGGGCGGAGCTGGTCATTTTTTTTGGTTCAAACATGTAATATACTCATGTATAATAATACGTGAGAATGAATATATGAAAGTCATATATTTGAACTGCAGAAGTCGTGGGTTCGAATCCGTAAGAGCCTGATTTTTTTAGGCTCTATTTTCACTACTGCTTAAGTAGTGTTCATAACTGCGATGATCATTCACATATTCAAAATAAACCTTACAGTCAGTCACATGGATTCGCACCCACGTGCCTCAAAGTCAGTCACGTGAATTTACAGGGACGAGCCTGGTAGTCAATCACGTGATTCACATGCACAAGCGTCAGAGAAACTAGGACTTATTATAAGTCTATTCTGCAAATTCAATATTTCTTTGTCACAAATACATATGAGACACCTCGGGAAAAAATCTGAAACTCTTGTTTACTGAAAAATTCCCAGACTGTGATATCAATTTGTTCCATAGACTCATATTTGTTAAAAGAAGGTAAATACAGGAAGGTATGTGCTTCTTTTTCACTTAAAGCGCTGCACGATTTATATAAGGGCTGCTTTTGTAGTCGAATTTCCAAACCATGCAACTATAAGTCTGTTTTGTAGGCATCTCCAACAAAACCAATTGTTTTTCACTACAGTGTTCCTCCGTGGTAAATAAATAGTACATACAGTTTGCTTACACTTCTGCTACTTTTTCCAGGCATTTTCTGATTTCTTTTCAGATTTTCAGATTTCAGAATCAAGCCTAACTCCTACTGCTTGGTAACCAAAATCATTGAGGGCCAATGCCACTGCACAGAAACCCGGGAAAGCCACTCCTAAATAGAACAACAGAGTAGAATATTTGAAAAACACGCACATTTGTATGACGGTGATGGTGATGAATGAGGATGGTAATGATAATGATGACGATGATGACGATGATGATGACGATGATGACGATGCTGATGATGATGACGATGCTGATGATGATGACGACAGTGGTGACGATGATGATGATGACGACAGTGGTCATGGTGATGATGATGGAGACGATGATGTTGATGGATTATTCGCATCAAAATACTGTTGTGCGCACACATCAGGTACTTGTACTGGCCAGGTCGTGGGTTAATGGCTCAGAAGGGTCTCTTCCTTTAAGTGTTACAACAATGGTGAATTACTGGTATTAGTGTTGATGATGATGATGATGGTGGTGGTGATGGTGATCGTGATGGTGATGATGAGAATGACAATGATGATGATGATTGTGGTGGTGATGATGATGACGATGATGGGGGAGCAGGGTTGGCGCAGTGGTGAGAGCGCTGGCCTTCCACCAATGTGGCCCGCGTTCGATTCCCAGACTCGGCGTCATAAGTGGGCTGAGTTTGTTGGTTCTCTACTCTGCTCCAAGAGGTTTCTCTCCGGGTACTGCGGTTTTCCCCTCTCCACAAAAACCAACATTTGATTTGATTTGATTTGATTTATTTAGAGTTGATAATTTGATTTCATATATGTGAGGCGCATTTCAAAATTGTAAAATTGAATTTGCGCCATATAAATAAATATTATTATTATAAATATTATTATGATGACGATTGTGGAGGTGATGTTGATGATGGTGATGATGATGGTGATGATGATGATTGTGGTGATGATGATGATTGTGGTGTTGGTGGTGATAGTGATAATAGTGGTGATGATGATGATGATGATGATGATGATGATGATGATGATGATGATGATTGTGGTGGTGGTGGTGATGATGGCGGCAATGATGGAGCCACAGTATTGAAGTGTATAAAATATCACACTTGTTTACCTTATGACATCGTAGGTATCTACCAGTGCTAGAAATGACTTTGGAAAAGCCATAGCGTATGCAGAAAATGCTGCCAGTTCACCCATGAGCACTTCACTCTCTAGCACACGTAATACTGGGGTGACTTTCTTCAACCAGTCACAAACTATTGGAAAGAAGTCTTTAGGTTTCTGACTTGTATCGGTAGGCTGCAGTTTGCCAACAAGAGGCAGTTCTTCTGGAGTAAATGATGTGATAAAGGCATGAGCTTGTGTGCCTTTTACTGGAATCCCACAAAGCTTGCCTGCTAGGACATTGCTTGTACCATCAAACCCTGACAGAAATTAAAAGATGTACTGGTTAATGAAATGTTGTACTATAAATGAATACCAGAATAAAAACAAAATCAAAACAAACAAGTAAAATAAGAATGAAATAGAGAAGAAAAAGGCTCTAATTATTAATACTACAGAGAAGTGTCAGCAGCACCTCATAAATGAATGTGATATGTTTTATACTCCCATTCTGTCTGGTAAGTTTTGGGGGTTCAATTTATGGAAATTAAATGGATTTGCTAATTAAGTACTAGCTGCAGACACCCCATGCCATGTGCATGCATTGTACATGTACACACTGTAGTCATAATTCACACACGCTATGTACTGTATATCACAAAGTATGTGCATACAAATCTCTGGACATGTTATGAAGACAATAATGCATTTATAAAAAGATAAACAATTACAAAAATATGTGATTCAATCCATATATGAAGTTATTTAATTTGAACATAAAAGCAAAATTTGGGAATTAAAGTGTCTGTTTCATCACATTTCATCAACTGACTGCTTGTATGAAGGCAAGTGGAAATTTCCAGCACATTTTATAAAACTTGTTCCTTGTACATGTACATTGTTGAGTAATAATATTATAGGCACTTGGGAATTTTTAACAACTCTCAAGAAATTAAGTGCAAGAAGCACTCGCCTTAACAGCTCATGCCTCTCTAGGCACCTCTCTAGTGTTCTTTAAAATACCTGTAAGCTTAAATAACTCATCAACACACTAGGGACAGTTGTTAGTTCTTTATTTTACCCTTATTTAATTATCTTAATAATTATTGCTACTTATGACCTTGTGTAATTTTTTTTTAAATAAGGGTCATCATAAATAAAGCTGTTGTTGTTGTTTACTGTACAGTACATAATGACTGTCATGATGCCTCATCATCATCACCATCACCACCACCATCACCATCACTGCCACCATCACCACCACCATCACTGCCACCACCACCACCACCACCATCACCATAACCACCACCATCACCATCACCACCACCACCACCATCATCATCATCTTCACCATCATCTTCATTGTTGTCACTATTATCACCATTGTTATCAAGTACCATCAGGTCTTTGGGATCTTCGCAGACCAAACTCTATTAAGCTTTTCTCCCAACCAGCAGCAAGGCGAAATCTAGCTGCATTGGTTGCAACTAAACTGATAATAGAAAAGAGTAATGGCAATAATCTTTATTATGGTTTTGTTCTTATCTACACATTTTTTTGTTACAATCTAGAAAATTTACAACATATGATCAATCTAAATTTAATAAAAACAATGGGCAAGCTAGGAAGCTAAATGAACCAGTTGGTTTTCCTGTTTGCTCCCTGAACAATTTAGGTTCTAAGTGGCAGGTAAAGTAATAGAAAAGAAAAATAAAATAAAATAAATGCAAAGAAGGAAGAACTTATTTCCTGTCTTCTGAAATTTAAACTAAATGGTTAAATTACTGAAGGGAATAACCAACAACAGTGATGAAGTCACACACATTCTATGTTAAATTTGCAAAACTATGAGATTTGTTACTCCCTGTATATAATCAAAAGCCTTCCTTGAAAACATCCATTAGCCAAAAAATGAGCTACTCAAGGAAATTCACCAAAAAAATTGCTAAATTACAGCACTTGTAATTAGTTCTAATTTCTCAATGAAATCTCTCTTATTTTGTGATGTCCTAAATTGAACGACTCAGCACCAAATTACAAAGATCTTATCATGGTAAAATTATGCTAATTTCCATTATGTAAAGATTGTAACAAAAAACAAAACAACAACAGGGCTCATTTATCATGGGTGAATGTTTCCATTCCGTCAGAACTTCCAAATGTTTCAAATAAATTAGCAATTATTATTTAACAGTTTAGTTTTCTGAGATCACACATAATCACTAATAAAAATTCATTTGAACAATTGTACATTACATGATTGTATGAGCAGGATTAATAAAATTAATGCACATGACAATATAATTTAATGATTTCATTCCTACATAATTATTATGACACAATATTTTTTCTTTAATATTTACACAGGGCGCCCAAGCGCTAGATATTTATAAGCTTTATAGGTTATTCATACTATGACAATAAAATATGTGCCTGTGTCTTTCTTTAGTCTTTTTGGAAGGGATTCCGTTAACGCGAAGACGGTTTTTCTCCGTGCGATTGGACACGCTCCAAGCGTGTCCGATTAACGTCTCGACTTTCAAGTATTAACTATTATCTCCCATCGGGGGCTGGTTTTTGGTTTCACCTGTTAAAATTTAAGAGAAGAGAGAAAAGAGACAAGGGATGAAACTATTTCAAGCCCAATTTTTTTCCTAAAGGCTATATGCTCTCATTATTAAAGAAAAGCAACTAAAAATTCCACCAATGGATTGATATGAGGTGGAATTTAAAACTCATATTCAATTTTGTCCTTAAGATATTCCTTTTGCCGATAAAATCTCATTGTTTTTTGGAGGCGGTTTTCATAAAATCAATGACTACACCTGACTTGACCGGAAGTTGATACTTCTAGTTCGGTATGTCTTTTGTCAAGACTGTTCTCTTGTCCTCTTGACAAGCTCTTTTGTTATTTTTGACAAGCACGCGAGTTGAAAATAAAATTCAGAACAAACCATGCGTGATACAAGGTATATTCGCGTGCAATCGGTCGAGAACAATAATTTGTAAAGAGAGATCGAGATTTACGGGCGATTCTGTCATGACAAAGACCGCACTAAAATTACAGAGAGGCATTCATAATTTGTAAAAGAGAGAAAATGTGGTGGAAAATAAAATTTAAGTCTCGCAGAGTTCATAACTTGTTCATATGACATTCCTCACACGGTTGATCGTGGATTGCGATTTTTATCATAAACTTAATAACAAATCAAACAACATGTTCTTGCTTTTTGTCGTGCTGGCCTTTCGACAACGATCAACAAAGAGCTTTCAATATAATTCCCGGTCGCTATCGGCTCACATTACCTCGCGCATTCCGCACGTGTGGTGGTCAGGTCAACTGTAGTCACAGATCGTGCGAAAGCTATCTCAGAGTTTCACCCCTTGTCTCTTTTCCTCTCTCTCCAACTGTTAAAATTTTAAAATTGAGACCAGAAAGCCGCTCCCGGTGGGAGATAATAGTTAATACTTGAAACTCGAGACGTTGATCGGACATGCTTGAAGAGATTATCTTTTTGAAATCGAACAAAGAAACACCGTCTTCGCGCTAACGACATCGCTTCCAAAAGGACTAAAGAAAGACACACACCTAGGTAAATCTTTCTTTTTATTGTAACGGTATAAATAACCTATAAAGCTTATAAATATCTAGCACTTGGGCTCCCTGTGATTTTTATTTTAAACATGGACACTGCATATCATAAAGAAAAATGGACTGGGAGAGCCATCAGTCATTATTTTTATTCTAGACGTTGAGGGGGGCCAAATTCAAATCTATTTGTTGGTACGACAAATTCAAAATTTATTGCATTTGGAAAAAAATGAAAGTTAATTTTCAGGTTTTCCAACTTAGGTGATCAAAATCTGCCAGCCCCTCCCCCACCCCCTCTTGTACGTCCGAGGGTTAATATACGGTTTTTTCATCTGTCAACACACCCTCCATGGAAACCAGCCAAGTGTCTTTGGGGCCTACCGACTTTTTACCCACCTACCTACCATTTAAAACAAAATCGGTATCTGTGCTACAGTCAGTCAGTCAAACGTTTTTTTTTTTTTGTTTTCACCTGATAGGTTATTGCCGGGTGCGATCTCGTCAGATACTAAAAAACAAAAACAGAAATGTTTTCTCCAAGAATTGATATTGAGAAAGTCGTTGTTTTAGGTGGCCTTAAGGGCAGATACGTGCGTGTTCCTATGATCAGAGATTCTAGATCTTTTATCAGAACAACACTCTGGGGCCAACTGGTATCCTGCAAAAGAGGTTTTGTTGCTTAAGTTTATCTTTTCCTGTGTTTCCCTAAATCAAACACTTTTAATGTTGCTTACATTTCAGCTCGGGTTCTTAGAATAAACATTTCCGGGTCCTAGCAAAGCTCCTCAGTCTAGCTTACAGCTGAGATTTTGTTGCTTATGTCTTTCGTAATTCTTCCTTTATCAAGCCGTTGGGTTGATTTTTAAAATACCACAAAAATGTTAGCTTCAAGAATTGAATTGAGCCTTTGTTTTAGGTGACCTTTAGGAGTAAATATGTGCTGTTCCTATGATAAAATATTCTTTTAATAGAACAACACTCTGGGAGCAGCTGCCCGTTTCTGCGGACCTTATCCACAGCAGTTTTGAATATGTCTAAGTCGCTTCTCTGGAAGAAATGGTCATTCTCTACTCACTCTTGCTATTGAGAACAAAGGTAGCCTTTAATCAGTTTGAAAAGCATTGCTAGGGTTCCGCTCGATGATTGAATCCTGCAAATGAGATTTCGTTTCTTATGTCTTCCTGTGTTTCCCTAAATCAAACACTTTTAACGTTGGTTTCATTGCTTGCGTCTCAGTTCGAGCTCTTAAAATAAACTTTTATAACATAGCTTTAGTCTAAGCTAACCTAGCTTACAGTCTAAGCATGTAAGCTGTTACATAGCTTACAGTCTAAGCTAACATACCTTCAGTCAAGCTTGTAGCTGAAATTTTTTTTCTTATGTCTTTCTTATTTCTTCCTTAAATATTTCTCGGGCTAGTAAAACCCGAGAATTAAAATGGGCTTTATTTTTCGTCGTCGTGTTTCATCCGCAAAAGGCACTTCCGGCGTTTCTGCGCAAGCGTGAACTATAAATAACAACTCACAACAGCCAATCTCGTACCCAGTGTCCTCAGGCTGTTTGGCCAGCGGTTAGTTGCCAGGAGAGACTCTGGGATAATGGACCGGCCATTCTCCCAGAAAATCTGGGGGTAAAACAATGGAAACCGTTACGGGCGCGCCAATCAAAACATTGGATTTTTTTTCCATTATCCCAGAGTCTTTCATGGCGACTAACCGCTGCCCAAAGAGCCTGAGGACTCTGGGTGCGAGATTGCACAACAGCAAGAATGATGCCTGTTGTCACGTATCGGAAAACGTCGATTCACCTTGTGTCTTTGAAGTCTGAACGACTAATATGTTGAGGGAAGTGTCAATACGAATGTTTGCAAGCTCGACAGCGAGAAGAATACTTTTAACATGACCAAACTGAAGTCCATATGTTTAGAATTCCCCGTGGCGGCTCCATATTAATCTAATTTTGAGTGGTACATTTTGTTGAATAACTCAAGTACGGGATATCATATACACCCTTGAGACTTTAACAGGCAGTTTATTTACTATTTTTCCACAATATCTCAATTTCTGGACATAAGTTTTAGAATGATAAACGATTTTAGTTTTTACTTGCGTGACGTGAAACTGACCGCAGAAACCTTACTCTCTTTCTTATGTTTCAAATGACGTATTTGTAAACAGATTATTTTTTTCTCCACACAATTCACCGCGACTCAATTAACGTCTATGCGAAAAAATCCAAAATCGTTTGATGAGCGTTTCCTTTCTCAAACTCTTAGCAGAAATATTCATCGAAGCGAAAAGAAGTGTGCTTAGTTTTTTTGCAATAAGTTACCTATTTTTACATTTTTTTAGCATTTTCTATGCTGAACCTCAGTGGTCTCGAGGTCATTGTTACTGCCCCTAACGCAAACAACCCGGGTTCAACTTCTACTAGTGGCACCTCTCGCGGGCTTTTTTCTTCTTCTTTTATAAATATTTTTTACAAGTGTTATTATTATTGTTCTCAATGGTTGAGCTGTAAAGCAATTTTGTAATTTTAAAGGGATATATGTTGAACTGATAGGGGTCTACGGATATACACTGTAAAGAAATAGACTCCAACACAAGCTAAGCGCAATGCGTCCGATGTAAGAGAGACAGACTTTTTTCTATTCTTTTGTTTAGCGCTAAATTAGGGATACCATACTGTTTTTTGCAAGCCCGAGTTTAGGCTAATTGTAGCCTCCTGTCAAGCCGTTTGTAATGTTGATTTTAATGCTTGTGTTTCAGCTAGATTCCTCTGAAGCAATTATGATGAAACACTCAGCTTAGAAGAACTTTAATGTCGTCTTCGCAGTGCTTGATTCCGCCTACATAAAGGAAGGCATAATTACAAGTGAGATGGGCAGGTATGTAAACAAACACTAACTTTTATTAGATGTTTCAGTTTTAAGTCGTTAGTGCTACTGACAGTTATGTTCCTTGAATTGATCGTAATTACACAAAGAAGACACAGAAAGCCTTGTAGTTTTCGTGGTTGTTTTACTAGACATTATCATCATACATTTAATTTCGTAGTCGGCAGTGCTTTCTTCGTTGAAAATTAACTTATTAAAAAACTTAAGCAAGTTTTGATAGCGGCAATAATTGGAGGAAACCAAAACTCGATAGAACCCTTTTCTACCAAGAGACTGTGAGAGTAAACTAAGAAACTTGAAAACGGGTGACGTAATACTTTCATTTTTAATCCGTTCCAAAAGATCCTGGATGGGTTGTTTTACGAAGCATTTCCGTCAATATAGGAGGGCGTGTTAACAGATGCAACACCACTGTCAGTGGAAATCACAGTCACAAATGACAGCAGCATTGGAAACACAGCAGACAGCGACATTAGATATGGCGTATGAGACGGTACAACGTTTGTGGGGTTTGAAGCCCCTGATAAGGGAATTATGGAAACCACGGCTGAAGGCGTAATTCTGGTGCGACTTTATCGTCCATACGTCGCGATCCTGTTACCCCCAAACCGAGCGACTCGTTTTATTCAGGCCAGTTTACCTTCACTCTCAAGTTGGATGAACGCTGGGGCTCCTGCAACACGGCGCATGACGGTGGCTTCGTGAGGACCGCTGTCTACAATAACCGACTGATGCTCAGTAAGGGAGTCACTCTGGAAGTGTACAAAAGCGACAAAGCAGATAGGGTTGGGATCAGGTTCATTCGAGTGACTGTCACGAAAGATTCGTGAATTCAAGATTTGGTTCCTTTTCGACATGTTGAAGACATAGTTTTAAACAAATAGCCTGCACTTCGGTTTCCATTAGAACATCTAAGAGTAGCTTGATCAGTACCGCTAACAAAAATGGTCTCACTGTATGAATAGACGTACTGCTAATAAAGAGAAAGTGCGAGAAATAACATGTATGCGCATATTCACCATCTCCACAGCTCTTAGGGTAGATCTCTGCAGTGTATAACAGGGAGAATTTATGTCCCTGGCTACATGCATATGGATTTTCATTAGGCTACTCCCTCGTTTGTATTCTGAATACCAAATCCCAAGTCCGAAGTCTCTCTAATGACTGACAGGGTGTGTAATACAAAAACAAAATGGTATAGAGTTGGCATCAACAGAAAAATTGACGCACATCTAACAATGCCAGGTCCTGGAATCGACTCCCAAAGCGGCTAAAGATACAGCTTCACTCAGTAAATTGCCATCACTCGCTCGAATACTTTGAACAGCAAACTTCTCATCTCTGTTTTCTTTCAAAGGATTGCCTCTACCCATCAACCCAGCTTTATGATGCCAGGCAGGGGACTTCTGAGGTCGAAATGGCTTGGAAAACACACTTATAAATCAAATACCCAACAAATTGTAGCTGCAGTGATCGACCCTCGGTGTTGTGGACCAGCGAAATCTCCGTGGTAATCCCTTACATGGAATGATCAGATGGACTTGACCTTTTACCCTCCGAAAATTGCATGAAAGGCAACCAAATCGCCGGTAGACAAAGAGTTAAGGGAAACAAAGGTTGTCACGTGACTAAGCTTTTTGATACCGTCAGTGAACAGAAATGGTATCCCTCGACTGAAGTCTATGGTTGGGTTGGGGTTGCATATATAACGTCAGTTGCTTTGCCCTATGGGTCATTCCCTTGGCTTAAGGCTTGGTTTGGGTTAGGGTTGGTTTTTGGGCGTTCACAAGTCACGTGACATACAATCTCAGCACACTGAGGCACCCTGGGGCAACTCTTTAGGCGGTGTTCTTCGTGTTCAACCCCAAATATTTTGCACTAACAAAGTAATTTTAATAACTTACTTTCCCTTACTATCGCCCTCTCAATTAAATCCTTATTCTTTACTTAGGTTTGCACAAAATGTTCTGGTGTTACTACCAGCACGGTTTCCTACTAGAGTGTTTTTGATTACGGAGCCACGACAGTTACAGGAGGTCATACTTCTTTTTTTCATTTTTAAAAGGTTATCATGTAGCGTATAAATTTTGAGGGTTTTAATCTTTGTGGATTGCTCTCGATCCACAACAACAACAACAACAATAATAATAATAATAGATATAAATTCCTGCAGATAAAACGCCCCCAAAATTTATTCCCCACAATTAATCTTCTATAAGGAACTCTGCCTTTTTAACTTCTAATATTGATTTTTGTTTGACTTTTTTGCTGTGTCATACCTTTAGGGCAGTAATGTATCACCTTCGATGATTTAATAAAGAATTCAATGAAATGTGTCTCAGTAGAGCGTACAGTAGCTTATCAAGTAGCAAACTGGGTTGAAAATATCAAGTAATCTTCTGCTGCTTGAACAGAAAATCGCAAAATTTAGTTACCAGCAGAAATATCAGTCATCTTGGACGGAAAAATTTGTTCCCGCAAAACACAAAAAAATTGCAATCCACCAAGTAAGACTCCCGCAAGATTTTCATGCTACACCGCCTTTATGAATTCAAAATACTACAACTGTTCAGAAGAAATCATGAACATGCAAGACGGGAGCATGTTCTTAACTCTTTCCAGGTACCCAACAGTGAACTTTGACCTCTCGCGTATGAGAATATAAGAAATGATCATCGGAGGTCTTGATGATGAATCAAATTCTTCTCATATGTACCATGAAATATGTAGAGATTAATGAGGAGAACATATATGATGATCTTTGTACTTGAAGCGTTCAAGAAGAGTGCCTGTCTGAGCAAATAC
This sequence comes from Pachyseris speciosa, assembly GCA_016490735.1. Classification (NCBI taxonomy): domain Eukaryota; kingdom Metazoa; phylum Cnidaria; class Anthozoa; order Scleractinia; family Pachyseridae; genus Pachyseris; species Pachyseris speciosa. Next base: position 152,777 of record JAEMWC010000959.1, on the reverse strand, counting down.
CATGCACTCCTGTACAGTCTTACTGCTAATTCACCAAGGTCCAAGGTTTCGAAAATGGATATGTGATCACTGCAGCTATGACCACTTCTTAACCAGTAGTGAAAAGAAGACCTGAAAACAAAATCAGGCTTGTACGGGATTCGGACCCACGACCTCTGCGATACCGGTGCAGTGCTCTACCGACTGAGCTAACAAGCCATCGGAGCTGGGTGGTCATTTTGTTGGTTCGTAATAAACCCGTGAGTGAGAAATGATAGGTGATTTTCATATATTCACATATTCACAAGGTTTCGTTGAAATCTCGAAGCGACAGTTACACAGGAATAAATTGCGATAATTTTCCTTTCGACCCGGTGGGAGGCATACTGTGCACCCCTCCCACCCACCCCTCCCCAACATCACGCCAAAGATGCAAAAACGCGATGTTTATAGTAGAAAAAGAAGTTGACTTTTAGACAATTAGAGCTAAGAAATCCCACTTTCTGCAAAATCCGCCAGTGAAAATTTGGTTGTCACCGTAACATCAACTTCAATGGCAACTGACCTCCGCATCTAATTGGTCGCAGATAAATGTTGTAAAGAGTCCATGTGGTCTGGTGGCGTTTGCTGTTTATAAACATTCGAAAGCCAGGCGGACAGAATCCATCCCTTTCCCATCGGGATTCAGGTTAAGCCTCAAAATATGAATTTGTATTCTCATCACCATTCTTATCAATTTCAGATCTCACAAGTGGGGAGAATTTATTTTTTTATGGTGGACAGTACTTCGGCTGGAAAAAATCGACAAAATGGCACACCGAGGGAAATTGAAGTAAAGGCAAGGATGCCCTGTTTCATATTATTTTCAGCTTTTCTTCGGAAACTCAGTCTGGTGATAATATCTATAATATAGCTTGTAGAAACAACTACAACTGTTCTCAATCCTCTGTAATTTTCGAATACAAATGCACTGAAATTTGGCAAGGCAATAAAGTGGTCTTAGTTATTGCAATTATCTCTACCTGTGCATGCTACATTCATTTTATTGAAACATCGCTTCTTTCCCGGTGCGATGTGGACCATACACCTTTCCAAACGTTAAGGCCTGCCATCAGATAAAAAAAAAACCACAACAATTTTCTGAAAAGAGAGCTTACGTAAGTCGAGATAAAGTGTTTGTTTCAGGTCATGTCAGGTGACAATATAGTGGCAGATAAGTGCCTCTTATTACGGAAATCAAAGAGTAAGAGATTACATGCCCGTCTCTGTGTACTTTCCGACAGCAGCTTTGGGAATTTCTAAGTCCGTTCTCTGGAACAACAGTTTGGAACCTCATCATTTACCCCTTCTCTTGAGAGAATGAGTATTCTCGGTGTTTGTTGAACTTTTCCTGTTCTGCTAAAACTCAACCTTGCGGCATGAAGACTGCCGTAAAAGCTCTATTAAGCTCCCTCCCCACCCGGGGAAGGGGGCTTATTTAATTTCAGGCCTTGTTAACGGGGGGCTTATTGGAGAAGGGGGGGGGGGTTATTTCAATTCTTTAAACACGCCGTTTTCGAGTTCAATAGTTTCTGTACAAATCTCAAACAGCAGCAGTAAAACTTTATTATTTAATACCGAGCATGAAACAGTATTGACAGTATTGTGTGTTTTATTTTTATTTTTTTAAAAACAAACCAACTGGGCCACATGAAGAGTATTTCGCAAGAGGTAATAGGAGGGAATAATCACAAAATCTCGTGTCCCAAGGGGGAAGAGGGGGCTTATTAGAGAGGGGGCTTATTACGAAAACCGACTCCAAAACAGGGGGCGTATTAGAGAGGGGGGGGGAGGGTACAAGAAAGGGGGGCTTAATGGAGCTCTCTCGGTATTTATAAATGCTCCATAAACAAGCGGCTAGCATGTATCAGATTAATTCATTGCGCTGTGTATATATGTTTTCTTGTGTAATTAAAATAAGTTTCAACTGTTTTAATAATGAATAAAATTTGAAAACAGACAACTCAAAGTATCTTCTTTCTCTGGTTAAATATATTTTGTTGTCACGCCTTCAAATAACATTATCATGTGATCATCGATAGTCTATCGGATGGAATAGACAATGGTTTATTCTGATTGGCTACACAGTTGTATCGTAGTTCAGCAGAAACAGTTGTTCGTTGTTGTAAACCTAACTTTCTGTAATAAAGTGGTTTCAGTAATTTTAAAAAAGTCGCTATTTGTGCTACAGTCGCACATTGTTTTCACCAAACATATCGCTGCTTGCCAGGTGCGATGTGGACCATAACGGCATGCTTTTGAAGCATTTGGCGTAGCATTTGGTAGGTGACCTTAGGGGCAGATATGTGCCTGTGTCTGTGATCAAAGATTCTTTTAATAGAGCAATACTCTAGGAGCAGCTGCCCGTTTCTGCGGACCTTATCCACAGCAGTTTTGAGCATGTTTAAGTCGCCTCTATGGAAGAAAAGGTCATTCTGTACTCACTCTTACTATTGAGAACAAAGGTAGCCATCAATCAGTTTGAAAAGCATGACTAGGGTTCGGCTCGATGACCAAGTTATCTGAATCCTGCAAATGAGATTTCGTTCCTTAAATCTTCCTGTGTTTCCCTAAATCAAACACTTTCAGTAACATTGGTTTCATTGCTTGCGTCTCAGTTCGAGCTCTTAGAATAAACATTCATAACATAGCTTTAGTCTAAGGTAACATAGCTTAATACAGTCTAAGTTAACATATATAGCCTATGATCAGCTTCAAGCTAACATAGCTTTAGTCAAGTTTACAGCTAAGATTTTGTCGCTTATGCCTTTCTTATTTCTTCCTTTATCACGCCGTTTGTAATGTTGATTTTAATGCTTGTGTTTCAGTTGGATTCCTCTGATGCAATTCTGATGAAACACTCAGCTTAGAAGAACTTTAATGTCGTCTTCTCAGCCGAGTGCTTGATTCCGCCTACATAAACGAAGGCATAATTACGGGTAAAATGGTATGTAAACAAACACTAACTTTCTTTATGAGATGTTTTAGTTTTAAGTCATTAGTGCTACTGACAGGTATGTTCCTTTAACTGTTGATCGAAATCACACAATGAAGACAAAAAGCCTTGTAGTTTTTGTGGTTGTTTTACTAGGTCTTATCATCATACAGTTGATTTCGTAAGCGGCAGTGCTGTCTTCGTTGAAAATTAACTTATTAAAAAGCATAGCGGCAATAATTGGAGGAAACCAAACCTCGATATAAACCTTTTCTACCAAGTGACAGTGAGGGTAAACTAAGAAACTTGAAAACGGGTGACATGTACTTCGACGTAATGCCTCCATTTTTAATCCGTTCCCGAAGATCTTGGATGGGTTGTTATTCGAAACATTTGCTTCGGGCTATTGTACTAAGGGTGTGTTTGTACAACGATGCCTTTGATTATTTGACTCATTCTCTTTAAAATTTGGAGCATACTTTATGATGAAGGATACTGTTCTAGCTTAAAATGGCTTCTCACAGTGTTCATTAATCTATCCAGTGGCTCTTTTGGAGTTTGTTGGATCTTAAACTTTTCTTGTTTTTCTGCAATGCAGTCATGCATAACACTCATTTTATCAGTCCCCAAAACAAACGGCGAAGCAGCATGTCTCGGGCTCTGGTCGATGACCAACCACAATGTTAAGTTATAGCTATGGTCAACATGTCTTCCTAAGTCTTCCATATCAATCGTTTTTTATGTTACTTTCAATGGTTGCCTCTCAGTTCGATTTTACAGAATAATTAATTCTGGTCGGTGACAAAGTTTACTGCAAGCTTCCAGCTGAGCTTTAGTTGCTTAAGTCTTCCTGTGTCTTCCTACATCAAACATTTTCATGTTGCTCTCAACTCTTGAGTTTCAGATAAGGAGTTCCCAGAATCAATTACGGTGATTATTTAGTTTTAATTTCGTCTTCTGTCCAGTGTGGAACACATTTATGAGTGCGAAAGTACGCTTATGCAAATAAGGACAGTTTTAGGTGACTACTTTTTCACGGCTAAGGACGTTAAATCTGCAATCAACCGGCAAAGAAAATTAACGCCACAAAAAGCTCAGTAGTTTTCTCATCTTTTTTACTAACAGTTATCATACAGTGGTTGGTTGTCGGCATTGGTCGTTCGAGGAAATCGAAAATCGAAAGAAATAATAATAATAATCACTTTATTTCAGTCTCAAATCTATCTAGCCGAGCCGAAATGCTCTACTAATTGGGGAGACGAAATCAAATCAACTCTAAATAAATCAAATCAAATCAAATGTTGGTTTTTGGGGAGAGGGGAAAACCGGAGTACCCGGAGAAAAACCTCTCGGAGCAGAGTAGAGAACCAACAAACTCAGCCCACTTATGACGCCGAGTCCGGGAATCGAACCCGGGCCACATTGGTGGAAGGCGAGCGATCTCACCACTGCGCCAACCCTGCTCCCCAAACCTTTTCTAAGGGCAGCGAAACAGCGAAAGTGAAACTAAATTTGAATTACCAATGAAAATGGGTGACGTGTCTTGTACTTTATACTTCCATTTTAAGTCCCTTCTATCTCTTGGGCAGGTTGTAGTTTTTAGACAATTACCTGGAAACAGTTGCTCTGGGCTGTTATAAGGCGGCTTTAAATGATTGTTATGTCCTCAAAATTCTTAAAATTAAACAAAGGGCACCTCATTGGTGAGACAAAGGTTCAAGGAAAATGTCATGCTAATAAATTGATTTCCTTTACAATGGTAACACCATGAAATTTGATCTAATTCGTGGGAGCCTGATGTACTAGAATTCGTAAAGTGTTTAAAACTGCTATTTTTACTTCACTTTTCAATTATCATGTGCAGTATTAATGTAAAGGTGTCTCACCTTAGTAATCCTGAAGCAAATTTAGTAATACTGATTGCATAATTTGGTTTTGGTTTTTTCGTTAATCGATTTCCACGGCGGCCATGTTTGCAGATGCATATTAAGTCTTGTAATTTTTCTGTAAATTATTTTAGCCATAACCTTGTTCTAGTGACGAGTATTATAGAGCCAGAAATCGTTTTGAGTTGTTTGCTTTACATACCGTTCAACTCCTTTGTTTCTAAATGTTATTCTTCCATGCAATCACAAATTTTGTTTTATTGATGATGAATGAATAGCTTGTGTTTTTACAACGACGCAGGGACCACAAAGACCATTTTCAACTGGTAGGGCGGAAAGATGTGGCCAAGTTTAAGTAGTAAAATTGACAGATTATCCATGTCATCTGGAGCCCTAAAAAACAAGTCCAAGAAGAAAACTTGTAGAGCGATGACTTTGATTATTTAACCATTTTAAATATTGGTGCATGTTTCATGAAAATATGAAAGAAAGCATTATGAAATTGGCTTCTTTCAGTTTTTCAGTTGGTTGGCGAGTTTTTTCCGAAAATAGATTTGGAATTTTTCTGGCGTTTCGTGGACGTTGAACGTTTCGTGTCAGTTTCCTTACATGTAGCCACGCGGCACTATTGATAACAGCTCCACTACAAAAGCCGGCTGAGCATGAATATTTGATTTATGGCCGAATCTTGTTTGTACAACGATGACTTTCATAATAACAATTGTTTTTAAATTGCAGAGCATAATTAATGTTGGAGAAAGCTATTTTGCTTCTCTCGGTTTTCCCGGGTACTGTTACTGCGCTTTTCCCGAATACAGATTTGGCATTTTTGCAGAGTTTGTTGGACCTTGGACGGTTCATGATTTCCTAAAATGCAGCCAGGCATGAATACTATTTATATCAGCTTCATGAACAGACGGAGAGAACAATTACATAATCTGTATCTTCTCTCTGTTTAAGTATATTTTGATGTCATGCCTTCAAATAACGTCATGATGCGAACCAATTTTTTTGTAATTTTTTTTTTCTGAGTTTGTTGGATTTGAAGCTTTTCTTGTTTTTATGCAATGCAGCCATGCATAACACGCGATTTATCAGCCCCCAAAACAAACGGCGAAGCATGTCTAGGGCTCCGGTCGATGACTAACCTCATTTGTATCTTTGACATGTCTTCCTAAGTCTTTCATATCAACCTTTTTTAGTATTACTTTCAATGCTTGCGTCTCAGTTGAAATTTATAGAATGAATGAACGATGGACCATACATTCTTATTGGCTACACAGCTATATCGTAGTTCAGTAAAAACAGTTGTTCTTTGTTGTGAGCCTATCTTTCTTTGTGTTTTCAGTGATTTAACATACGGTCCTTTGTTTCAACACGCCCTCCATGGAAACCAGCCGATTGTCGTTGGGGCTAGTGTGTTTCTCTAAGATTTGAACAGTTTAAATAAAGTATAACCTACCAATATTTTACCCACCTACCTACCATTTAAAAAAAATTGCTATTTGTGCTACAGTCAAACTTTTTTTTTCACCTGATACCTTGTGGCCGGGTACGATCTGGCATTTGGCACAGAAATGTTTTCTTCAAGAATTGAAATTAAAAAAGTCTTTGTTTTAGGTGACCTTAAGGGCAGATACGTGCGTGTTCCTATGATCAGACATTCTTTTATCAGAACAACACTCTGGGGCCAACTGGTATCCTGCAAAAGAGGTTTTGTTGCTTAAGTTTTAAGTCTTCCTGTGTTTCCCTATATCAAACACTTTTAATGTTGCTTGCATTTCAGCTCGGGTTCTTAGAATAAATATTTCCGGGTCCTGGCAAAGCTCTTCCGTCAAGCTTACAGCTGAGATTTTGTTGCTTATGTCTTTCTTATTTCTTCCTTTATCAAGCCGTTTATAATGTTGATTGTAATGCTTCTGTTTCAGTTGGAGTTCTCTGAAACAATTGTGATGAAACACATGTAGTCTGCTGTCGGACACTCAGCTTCAAGGATCTTCAATGTCGTCTTCTCTTTGATTCCGCCGACATAAACGCCAGTGTCGAAGGCACTGACGAGTGAGATGGTATGTCAACAAACACTAACTTTTATTAGATGTTTCAGTTTTTAGTCGTTATTTCTACATTTATATATGGTCCTTTTATATGCAACTACACGGAGAAGGCATAAAAGGCCTTGTCGGTTTCCATCTTGTCATGGCTGTGTTGTAATTCGAAACAGTTGCTTCGGGTAGGGTTAGACACATTATGCTCGTAAATTTGACCATTATGCTTTTTAGCGTCACCCTAAAAATCGTACCATTATGCCGAAAATTATGCTCGTGTCAGACCATTATGCTCGTGTGATGCTGGCTGAAATTTCGCCCTTGAATCCACGGTACCACCCAAGCGAGTCCCCAAAGCTTAAACGCAACATTTTAATATTTTTTGTTTTACTCTTAAAGGCGACGAACAACGCGGTATATCTAAATGTGTAAAGCATGTTAATACAAGTATTGTATTAATATGCTTTACTTTACTGCTGCCTGAATATTCAGGCAGGAGGCAAATTCGATATTTTTTCTTATATTTTCACTGAAAACAGAGAAAATATTAGGTTTGTAGCATTATGCTAAAATTATGCTATAAACTTGGCCATTATACCGGCAACGATGACTTTGATTATCTTACACATTCTTTTAAAAATTGGAGTACACCATGTTACATGCATACATACATACATACATTCATTCATTCATTCATTCATTCATTCATTCATTCATTCATTCATACATACATACATACATACATACTTTATTGTCATGTAGGTCATTAAAAGGCAACTAAAAAGCTGATGTGGACCTTCAAACTAAATCTTATCTACAAACATTTAAATAAAATAATGTTAACAAACTAATGAATTATTTACAATGATACAACTGAGTAAGGAAAAATATAATACCTAGTAAAATACAATTTGATTGGTTAATTAGCTATAATGGTGTTAAGAAAATAAATAAAATAATAAAAATAACATTAATATATGTAATTTACAATGTCTTTGTTTGTTCCTGTAATCCATTAAATGCTATTTTACCTAAAATGTCAGATTTTGCTTTAAGAGCAGATTTAAAAGAAACAGCGTTCGGTTTGCTCTTTAAGTACATGGGTAAGGGGAGCAGGGATGGCGCAGTGGTGAGAGCACTCGCCTTCCACCAATGTGGCCCGGGTTCGATTCCCGGACTCGACGTCATATGTGGGTTGAGTTTGTTGTTGGTTCTCTTCTCTGCTCCGAGAGGTTTTTCTCCGGGTTCTCCGGTTTTCCCCTCTCCACAAAAACCAACATTTCCAAATTCCAATTTCATCTGCTTGTAAAGCGCATTTGATCATATACACATGGAAAATGCGCTATATAAGTTCTAAATTATTAATTATTAGTAAGTTATTCCATAGAATAGACGCACGATGAGAGAAGGAAGATCGAAGAAAGTCACTTTTAGGGCGTTGCACGTACAGTACAGTTTCAAACTGTCTCTGAGATTTCTCAACGAAGAGTGTTTGGTAAATAGAGAGTTTATACCAGCCGGAGCTCTATTGTAAAATGCTTGATAAGTTGTGCTTGCAATCCTCTTTTTGCAAATGTACGATAATGACTTCCGTTTTGCCACTGCCAGGACTTCAGTGCTTAGAGTGGATTCCTTTGTATTAAAATAAATCTCGATGCTCCGATGTGAATGTCCTCGAGGGTCTGAAGTGACTTTGATGATCCCCATAGTGCAATTGAATACGTAATACTTGGAATGATACCTTTGCAATAAATTGACTCTAAGATGCAATTGTCGAGACCTTTTAAATGCTTAAGTTTCTTTACTCTTGCTGAAAAACGTTGCTCAACGATTTTACATGTGGCGACCAAAAGAGTTTATTGTCGATGTAAATCCCTAAACAAGTAGCTTTAGAAACAAAGGACAGCTCATTAGGCCCTAAACTAATCTTTTGTAAGGAGCCGATGAATTTAGATTTGGATAACAACATTAGTTCAGTTTTTGCAGGATGGATAGTCAGGAAGTTATCCTTGACCCATTTGTTTAAGTCGGTGATCGCCTTCTGTATATTAAGTAAGACTTCATCAACAGTGTTTCCAAAGCAGAAAGCTGTGGTGTCGTCTGCAAACATTTCAACGGAAGCGTTCGTCGTGGCTCCGGGTAGGTCATTTGAGTAAATGCTGTTAAGTCTGGGACCGAGTAAGGATCCCTGGGGCACGCCAGTAACTATTTACAACAATTCTGAATGTGAACCATTTATGATAAAGGATACTGTTTTAACATAAAATGGCTTTTCACACTTTTCACTAATTATTTAGTGGCTCTTCTGGAGTTCTTTTTTTTTTTTTTTTTTTTTTTTAGATCTTAAGCTTTTCTTGTTTTTCTGCAATGCAGCCATGCATTACACTCGTTTTATCAGCCCCACAAACAAACAATGAAGCATGTCTCGGGTTCCGGTCAATGACTAACCTCAGTATTAAGTTACAACCGAGCTTTTATAGCTTTGACATGTCTTCCTAAGTCTTTCATATCAAGTATTTTTAATGTTACTTCCAATGCTTGCGTCTCAGTTCGAGTTTCAAGAATAAACATTGTTTGTCTCTGATAAAGTTGATGCCGCGCTTCCAGCTGAACTTTTGTTGGTCATGTTTTCCTGTGTCTTCCTATATCGAACATTTTTTATGTTGCTCTGAACGTTTGCGTTTGAGAGTTTTCAGTTCCCAGAAGCAATTCCGCGGGTGTAAAACGAGTATCCGGCCTTTGCCACTGCTTCAAAGAGAGCGGCTGAGTTTCGTTTTCGGTCCAGTGTTGAACACATTTACGAGTAAGAAAGTAAGCTTATGCAAGCAAAGACAGTTTAAAGTGATAGAGTTTTCACAGTTAAGGACGTTTAATCTGCAATCAACTGGCAGCTGAAACGGTGAAAAGAAACTAAATTTGAATCACCAATAACATTTGAGTTTCGAACTTAATACGCCTCCATTTTAAATCCATTTCATTTTGGATACGTTGTAGTCTCAGACAATAAACTCAAAACAGTTGTTTCGGGCTATTGTAAGGTTGGTTTACATGTGAAGTCATCAAAATCATTCTCTTCTAAAACTTAAGCTAAGGGTACCTCGTTAGCGCAACAAAACTTCAAGGAAAATGCCGTGCTTTGATTTCCTTTACTAGTTTAACACCTTGAAATTTGATCCAATTCGTGGCAGCCTGATGTTCAAGAATTCGAATACTCGGATTGGATAATCTTGTTTAGGTTTATTTCGTTAATCGACTTCCAGGGCGGCCACGTTCGTGTCCCTCAGAGGGACACCAACATTGCAGATCCATACTAAGTGTTGTAATTTTCGGAAACATGATTATTTTCGCCATAACCTTGTTCTGACGAGTGCCATAGAACCAGAAATCGTTTTAAGTTGTTTGTTTTACATAACGTTCAACTCCTTTGTTTCTGAATGTTATTCATCAATGATCCTTTAATTGATCGCAATCACACAGAGAAGAGAGAAAAAGCCTTGTAGTTTTCGTGGTCAGTGTTTTACTAGACGTTATCATCGTACAGTAAAATTCGTTGTCGGCAGTGCGGTCAGTGGGAGTAAACTAAGTTGAACCTATCAACAACACTTGAAAACGGGTGAGCTGTATTTCGACGTCATGCTTCCATTTGAAATCCGTTCGCGATGATCTTGGATGGGTTGTTATTCGAAAAAGTTGCTTCGGGCTGTTACTCTAACACGGTGTATTTCTACAATGATGGATTTGATTAGTGGGATTATTTGATCCATTCTTTTTAAAATTTGGAGCATACTTTATGATAAAGGATATCGTGATCTAGCATAAAATGGCTCTTTTCTTGTTTTTTATGCAGTGCAGCCATGCGTCATAACACTCGTTTTAATTATTGCGCTGCAACTTTTAGGCTGTAAGCAGCTTACAAATAACATTCAAGAGCAGATACAAATTGCAAAGAATGTTATTTGTAAGCTGCTTACAGCCTAAAAGTTGCAGCGCAAAACAAATGTTTCCAGCAAAGTTTTACAAAATCCCACTCTAAAACATGTTTTAAAACCAGCTAACTTCCGCAATACAATCCCAGACTAAGAGCTTCATGATCAGCAGAACAAACGTGTTTCTCTTGTGTGTAACACTATTGTCTGGAAAATGACGTCACTTCTGAATGTATAAAACCTATTGCCTGTAGGTATATGAGCACTATGGACTTCCCCATAATGAAAATGGTTGCCTATTTGTGTTAATCTCAGCCATGATAATTCTGGCGATCATGCTCAACCTCATCCAGTAATTGTTAATTCGGTCTGTAGGTATCACGTAATGAAAACAGTACCAGCAGTAATTGGCTGCGTTTTCTTTAGCCAATCAGAATTGACACTAGTGCATAACAGAGTGGTCTGACACTTCTCGTTTGTTGGCGGTGAGGGTAAAAGGGGGAATGCGTTTGCGGAATGGCATAATTATGCAGAATGTAATATATGCAGAATGATCCGAAGAAATTAATTCAACTAAAAAGAGTTAATTATTCTACAGCCTATCGCAAGCTATTGTAGTTGCCGAACTAGGTGATAACGAAATGTTGAAGACGAATTGGCCAGGATTTGACCGAGAAATATTCCAGTTTTGAGCACTGCTCTCCACGGGGCTTGTGCTGATATAATTATTTCACAAATGAATCCTTGAGATGATTAAATTTCTCTTGAATTTGATTTGACCGACCGGCGGCCGACATGAGGAGGGACATTTCAAAATTAAGCACTACTTTCTACCGGGCTTGCTTTGGTATAAACATTACACTTTTAAACTCTTGAGAAGGATTAGTTTGTTCGCGAATGATATTTGCTGCGCAATTGTGGTCCCGCTTTGTGGTATTTAAGAAAGAATCGTTCGGCTGCGATCAAACGGGCTTTCAATTTTTTTGTTATCTTCAGCACCTTGTCAATTTCACAGCGTGGTGTGGGTCAAACTATATAATATCCATTTGGCCGGTTTGAAATGGCTTAAATAAAATTTTATTTTACTGGGGCAGAAGCGTATACGCTTCTGACCGGGGTTGATTGTACGAAATTTAGGAACGGAGCCTCGTAGAGCTTATATTATGGCTTTCAGAACTTTACAAGAGTTTCTCATCGGTCGCGATGCCTTGATATGATGTTTATACGATATGAATAATCAGTGAACTCAGCGCTCTCGTTGTCACCTCGTCGAAGAGCAAAATACGGGAAAAATATAATTCCTGAACTGACTAATCCTATAAAAGCAAACTCAACAGCTGACTCAAGAGAAAGTTCAATCACCTCAAGAGTAGGTCCATTTGTAAAATACATAAATCAAAGCAAGCCCCGTGGAGATTCACCGAACTTTTGGGGTACAGTCAAACTCACGAAAGATTCCTTTTAGTCACTTCGATTCAATTCATTTATTCGCACTACCTGCTTTTACAATTCTCGTTTCACCTAAAAACATGAACAGTCTGTCAAAAAACTCTGCCCTATCCGATTTTATAATGTCACCATCTGAATGTAACGCAATCACAAGAGTTTCGGCCAGAGAACAGTACTCAACACTGAAATATTTCTCGGTCAAATTCTGACCAATTTATTTTCAATATTTTGTTGTGACCTTGTTCGGCAACTAGCTTGCGCTTGTTCACTGTAAGTTGGGCTGTCAGACACGATCAATAATCGCGTGTTCCAAGATTATTAACTGTAGAATTATATTAACTACAGAAAGGAAAGGGCGCACTTTCAGTTAATTCATTTCTTTGAGGCAATCTGCATATATTATATTCTGCATAATCATGCCATTCCGCAAGTCATGCCACATGCCATTCCGCAAACTCATTCCGTCTTTTACCCTCACCGGTTTGTTGGTAATAATTGTATATGTCACGCGACTGAAGAAAGGTAAAAAGGTGGACTTGTTGCTAAGTTGCCATATTGTTTACCATCCGTTCTCTTTGTTTCTATTACTTTTTAAAGGTCTTCGTTGATCAACACAATGGACACTCTGTCTCAACTTCCACTCAAGCTTCAAACCGTATCTGGATGCGTCCGGTTCGTTTTATTTGTGGTCTCTTGGCCTACAATCATAGCACTGCTCAATGGCTTCTTTGACAAGGATAGACTGGCATTCAATTGTGATCCCAAGCCCAATGATGTTGCTAAACAACTCTGCTATGACAGATATACTTCTACAACGAGCCCACTGTTAATACCTTTAAATTTTGTTTACATTACAACTGCTGTTTCTGGCTTTTTATGGCTAGTCATCATTATCTGGAGTGCCAAGGTTTTACCTCGGATCAAAAGAGAGGAAAATATAGATGAAAAGAAACGCCAGTCAAAAAAGTTTCGGCGATTTTACCTGTTGCACATTTACATCGAGCTTGTATGTCTCATTGTCATAATGGCGCTCTTCATTCGTTATCAGACGATCTTCCTTCCAGTGGTATACCAATGCTATCAAAGAAATGCCACCATACAAATTCCAATCAACCAGTCGCAAAATATGACATGCAGTGACTTGTATTACAGGCAAAAGTCACGCCTGAACATTGGCATTATTGTAGTTATGGCGCTTTACATATTTCTATGTATAATGGCAATCTTTCATGCACTACGCAAAAAGAAGGACTTCATTAACGAACTAGTTGACTGAGGCAGTGAGAGTGGCACAGGAGCTGAGTCAGGTGAGAATTGAATTATATTCTGGGAAAACTCCGTTTTTCACCTAAACTACGCTTACTTCCATCTATTTTTAGCTGTTGCACGTGTGTTTAAATATTAAAGTCCCTTGGCTAGTTGTATCGAAAAAAACTCCAAAAGGGCATCAGGAAACTTTTCCGTCTTTACTGAAGTAACTTTGTTTCCATAATTTCTTTACTTTTTAAATTTGGATTATTGTTGATGAAGTTTAAGCCGACTGGATCACAAGCAGCCCAATCAGCGCAATCGTGCGTTGTGTTAATTCACCCATTTAAAAATATTTTTCAGTGCCTTAAGCCCCAAAAGACAAAACATTTCACAATAGACTCTCGCCGGCGCGAGAGCACGCTTTCTGATTCTAGAAAAATGAAAAATGGTTTTTGGGTTCGCAGAAGGCCTTTTTGTTTACATACGAGCAAAGCGCGTAAAACTGTTTTGAGAGTTGCCATAGAGAGTGATTACCAAACGGTAATACATCTCTGGTAATACTGTTCAGTTCCGCTCACTGAGTAAGTTGCCAGTCTCGTCGCGTTTTCTGTGCGATGCGAATATGCGTCGCCCGCCTCGCGATTCGCGACGTACGAGAGTCACTGAAGCGAAAATTTTGACAATGACTTTCGCGAAACGTGTTACAAATGCAACTATTGTTCAAATACACGCAGCATTATTGAGGTGTTTACGAATCGAAATGGCGGAGTCCTCTTTTCTTAATTCGTTAGCAAGTTCGCCACAAACAAATGGCTAGTGTTTTCAGGTGTTTTGTATAAAACTGCAATTCTGGCTACGTAACTTGAAACCTTCTACTATAAAACATGACTGATAAATTCATGCGTTAAAGGGACACTGTCATTTTCGCGCATGCGCTGGCTTTTTAAATCCAAACTTGAAAAGTTCAGGAGGATTTTTTCCAGTCTGAGAGCTACATTCAAAATGGCTCGACTGCCGAAAGCGGTGTTTGAGCACTCAGCGCGATAATGGTCATTCAGTCTCCTCAAGAGAGCAAAGCAAAGGGAGTCTAAATGCATCAACGCATCTACAACGAGGAAAAACGTTTTCAAGGTTTGAATTCATGAGAAATTCCATGTACACAGCAGTGTAACTGATGCGGTAATCGATCGAAGTGTTTTAGCCGGTGAAGTTAAATAATAATGCAGCGATTCCATCTTCGCGATTCATTTGTAGTCGCTAGAATGTCAGAGACCATCACATCATCGTTTCCTGATAAACGTTTAATATAGTCGCCTTACAATTTGTATATAGCTTAGTATTTTGAAGAAAAATCTGTATTTATAGTTGAGAGAAACTGGGTCCGTACACGGTTCATCCACTCATTATCTTTAATTTCCTAATCTATATTCAATAACGGCAAAAAACAATATACAGTCTTATTTTCATGTTTTTACTCAAAATTATACCAATACAGAACCTAGTTTTACCAAAAAAGATATCGTTTTCTTAAATTTCAAATCAGCGCCACTTGACCTGATTAATGTAAGTAAAAAAAAAAAACGACAAAATCTCCAAAAATTGCCAAAATTTAAGAAAATAGCCGTTTCTTTACTTCTAAACCAAGACAAGAAGCCAAAAACAAAATCAGCTTCTGTTTTATCTTGTTTCGTTTTATGTACAAATTTAAACAAAAAAGCGAAAAACGAAAATCAACTTCCGTTTTATCGGTTTTCGTTTTATGTACAAATTTCAACAAAAAAAACGAAAAACGAAAATCAACTCCGTTTTATCGTTTTTCGTTTTATGTACAAATTTAAACAAAGAAACGAAAAACGAAAATGAACTCCGTTTTATCGTTTTTCGTTTTATGTACAAATTTAAACAAAAAAGCGAACATCGCGCAGAATGCCTGGACATCATTAATTATTCATAACCGGTGAAGCGGCAAATTCGAAAGCGCGCGTGCCTTGAAATGTCCTGAATAAGAGAAGAAAGGGCCCAAATCGGCCCACCAGGGCTGATAAAACTTAGTTTTCTGATTTCCAGGAGTTATAACTTCAACTTTCACGCGCGGCGTTTTGAAGAAGAAGGTTGTACCTTCAATTTAAGCCGAGAAGTAAGTGGATATAGAAGGTATAAGGATTCGCCTTTTGCGTTTTAAACTGGACAAAAATCGGCCATTTTTTCTATGGGGGCCGTTTTCAACAGCAACTTTTTCACTATCTAAACGCCCTTTCGAATTTTCACGCACGGCAAATGGAAGATGGATCTCTTCCGGAACAAAATCCGTTTCAACTTCGAAAATTGGTCAACAAGAACCTTTCGCCTTTTTAGTTTGAAAACTACTTGTTGGAGTTGTGTTTGGAAACGGTGCGTCTCGGGTTGAAGAGCTATTGTCTTAAGCACAGGTCTGTATGACAATGGCTGTCAAGATTAACAATACCCATTCAGGAAAACCACTCAACTATAATAAAAGTCACAATTAGCGCGAATTTCAAAAGTATCTTGTTGGCGCAGCTGATTTATTCAACCCTGTTCCGCAATGAGTAAGGCAAGCGAAAACGTAAGTGATCGGGAGCTCTTTTCAGAGCTCTTCGAAAACCCGATCCACCCGCTTTTGATCAATATTGTACCTCCTTTTGTTAACGAAAACAGTCCAATGTTTCACTTCCAACTAAACGGCGAAGCAGTTTGGAGATGGAGAGAAGTTTGTGGGCGACCTAGCACAGTGTTTGAAATTTTACAATCAAGTGTTCTGCCTCTTGGCTACCGATTAGCGGAATCTGCTCGCGAGCGTGTCGGACGTGCATTTGCCGAAAGTATAAGGCGATTTTGGAGAAAGATACAAGACAGCAAAAACACGAAGAAACGGAAACAAATGCGAGCGGAGACATGGTTAAAACTGGGAGTAAACCCGGAGGAGATGGAGCAAACACCAAAAGACGTGTTGGCGCACCTTATGCAAGATAACAACAATCTTCGCGCGAGCGTGGAGGAAAAGGCGGCCGATTTGTACCACTAGATGCGCCAGAGACTAGCCCACTCTGAAAATGATTTTACGGAAGTAGGAAAGAAGCAGCAATACAGACATTTGACACAAATTCAGTAAGTTAACTTTAATCAAGTGTTTCAACTATTGTTAACAATATGGTTACCAAGGGTAACACACAAATTGACATGACCTAAGAACATAAGCTACATGCAGTTGTATACTTAGCATCGTATCGAACTCTGTTATTTCTTTGTAGAAAGAAAGCCAAAGAAGCACTCTGGTTCGGAGAAACTTATGGACTAATGCCCGAGTCCTTGATGCTCCGGGACAAAACAAAACAGGCGAAACAAGTCTATTCACTTTATTTAAAAATCGACATTTAAGTTTTTGTAGGTTCGAATGCCCGTGAAGGCATCACATTCGTTGCCAAGGGTTTGGCGGAAGGTAAGAACTGCCCTATTCACAACTAGTATAAAGCAGGCCAAACTTTTTAAAAAAATCGATCTGTTATAATATTGAACGTTAATACTTTCGCTGGCGGTGCGCACTTATTCAGCCATACTGCAAAGTTGCGACATTAGGAAACAATAGAATGAACAATAGCTCATGTGGCCTTTGTCTTTAAGCTCCGCCCTGACAAGTTTATGAGCTAAGCGGTACTCCCAACGGAGCACAGCGCGCGTAGATTTGGACCAATGAGAGTCACTTAGTTTACGCTTCATCGATAATATTACAGATCTATAATTTTTGCCGTACAGTAAGTAAATGTCCCAAAAACAATAGGCATTCTGCGCGATGAAAACGAAAATCAACTTCCGTTTTATCGTTTTTCGTTTTACGTACAAATTTCAACAAAAAAACGAAAAACGAAAATCAACTCCGTTTTATCGTTGTTCGTTTTATGTAAAAATTTAAACAAAAAAACGAAAAACGAGAATCAACTTCCGTTTTATCGTTTTTCTTTTTATGTCCAAATTTAAACAAAAAACGAAAAACGAAAATCAAATCCGTTTTATCAGTTTTCGTTTTATGTACAAATTTAAACAAAAAACGAAAAACGAAAACAGCTTCCGTTTTATCGTTTTCTGTTTTTTGTCCAAACTAAAACAAATAAACAAAAAATGAAAATCGACTTCCGTTTTATCGTTTTTTATTTTATGTACAATTTTAAGCAAAAAACGAGAGACGAAAATGAACTTCCGTTCTATCGTTTCATGTGTTTTCCAAACTAAAACAAATAAACGGAAAACAAACATCGACTTGCGTTTTATTGTTTTCTGTTTTATGCAAGTACCTGTGAGGAGACATGACATTATGCGAAATGGAAAACTGAAAACTACGATCTGCTATCAAGTCATCTTCATTAAAGTTAACTCCCTGCTGTGCCACGCTCCACAAGACGAACGTTCTGTCGTCCATTATGCGATCAAGATAGAAAACACCCGCAGCACTCTACTCTATATGTCTGCTTTTAAGACTTTAATTTTCATATTATAAAGCAATATTAACAGCGACTGTATGTTTAAAACTTTCGCCCATCACGATGTGTTAAAGAGTCGGGCTCAAAGCTTTGCAGAGTGTAGCTTGCAGAGTGCTCTACAAGCGCATGGCTTTAGCCAATTAGTCAAGGAGCTATTTCCTGAAAAGGCGTTAGTTAAGGAGTTTGCACAACCCACAGTCGAGTCGGGCTCAAAGCTTTGCAGAGTGTAGCTTGCAGAGTGCTCTGCAGCGACTTAAGAGCTCAAAATAAGAGGGATTACTGACTGGTGAAGAGGTCACGCTAACATTGCAAATGTACCACGACCCCTCCTATGTACAGAACTCCCCCTACCCTGCCCCTGCCATTTCGCATAATGTCATGTCTCCTCACAGGTACTTGCATAAAACAGAAAACAATAAAACGGGAGTCGATGTTTGTTTTTCGTTTATTTGTTTTAGTTTGGAAAAAACACATAAAAACGATAAAACGGAAGTTGATTTTCGTCTCTCGGTTTTTGATTAAAATTGTACGTAAAACGAAAAACGATAAAACGGAAGTCGATTTTCGTTTTTTGTTTAAATTTGAACATAAAACGAAAAACGATGAAATGGAAGTCGATTTTCGTTTTTTCGGTTTTAATTTGTACATAAAACGAAAAACGATAAAGCGGAAGTCGATTTTCGTTTTTAAAAAAACCCACTGATTTTCAAGTGAAATAAACGACGGTGAGCAGTCAGCGCGTAACGAGTATAGATTATAATAATCAAAAGCTTTCCGTAAAATCAAGCACTGTTTGTGTTGTACAACAGAGAGCAAAGTCAACCAACTTTGGCGTCGTTTAGTACATAATTTCCCTCGCTTTTGAAGGAAAACATAAGGTGCCCTAGTAGAACATACCGGTAAGTGATTTTGTGACATAAGATGCCAAACACATCTTCATATTTCGAACACGCTGGCTGAATATGAAATTTTTAATATTTGCTGCAAATAAGAACCAAATCTTTGTTTACACTTTTATATTGTTTTCTCATCGCAAGATCGGAAATATTACCGGCGAATCACAGCTAAATACCACTGAGCCGACAAGGAAGGACGCAACCGATCACAACCATGTCAACCCATACACACCGGTAGTCGATTTAATTATTAACATCAGACTACCGCAGTAATGAATACTCGAACGCATTCCTGATCTACGATTACAACGAGTTTACATACCTTTGAATAACAATAGCGCCCATTGTAATATGCCTCGTTCTTCAAAAGCCTCCTGCACATGGAAGTGGCTGGTTATTCTGAAATTCCTCCGAGTTCTCGAATTCCAGCGAATGAGCCGTAAATCGGCAAGAATTCTTTCCTCGGGACAAATTAAGAGTAGCGTAAAGGATATAGATACACAGGAAAAAAAGAAAGATTCCAATATGGATTATTACTGGAAAACATCCAAAATAAACAACCCAATATTGGAAAAATATTGGAATACTTCAAAATTTATCAAGTGGAAGGACGTTTTTGGGAATATCATTGGTACATCAATCATTTCAGAATCCAAGTTGGCATTTTGATGGTAGTTTATTGGAATATTATGTTTAATAGGTAATAGTCCGATAAAATACCATGAAACCAGACATGGATTATTAAGTGATTAATAAACCAATTATTTACCAATACAACTCCAAGTGATTTTTGGTGGGAATTCATTGGAGAATCATTGTATCACATGATAATCCAATAAAAACCATAAAACTGGACTTGGATTGTTATGTGAATGATCAAACAGTAATTTGCCAATACAACTTAAAGTTAGATTTGGTGGTAATTTGTTGGAAAATCACTTCATGACCATGCGTTTATACGCCAAGTTGCCCTACCATTGCTTTTGTCACATGAACAGTGTACATGCATGAGGTCTTCCTTGCCTGCTGATTTCTCTAGCTTCAGCGTTAACTGGCAATGGCCGCTAGTAAGAGAAACGTCTTCCTTTGCTTACATTGCAGTTTTTTTTTTCACACTCAAAGCATAAAACAGATAGATAAGAAAGCAAAGAACCGCAACATTTAGTACAAACGCACGTCACATCGAGTCAGGTCCGCCATGTTGATTCTTCAGTGTCCGCGTGGGACATGGTAAGCATAAAGACTAACAGGGGATCTGGGAATGAGAAAACAGGAAAGTGTTGGGTTTAATATCCTTTTTTTGCTATGGCTGATCATGAAAATAGCAAGGCAGTGTCTTCACAAAACCCAGGTAGATATATTTTTGAAATGCTGGCTTTGTTAAAGTATGTTGTTACGAGTACTTCTAGTTCTTTATTTACCTTTTTTGGTGTCTTCTCTTGTTCATGATCAGTAAATTGTTCAAAACAATATAATTAACATTACCAAGCGCTTATTCTAAGGATCAGTGTAGCCTTAGTTTAATAAAAATCATTTCCACAAGTTACACCTGTGGTTAAATACATAAACAGAAAATGAGACGCTTTGAAACCAGATGTACACACTGCCGAGCACAGCTACTTTCGATTCATTCTCTGGTTAAAAATTTTCGAGTTCAACTCTACCGACTCCCAGATGAGATAACTGGTGTGTTTTGAAATATTTTTTCTTGTGGGTTCAATAAACTCCCTTGTTGTCTTGTTCTCTTATGAACAATCAGTGGAATGGAGTCCTACTGAACTGGCATCATGGCTTAGCACACAGCATTACATTGCATATTAAATTTTGGCTTTACATCTCCTTTTTTGCTATTAGTTTGCTCTCAGGGCCTGGGGTAAAAGAGGGAGATGGCTAATCCATGTGAGCAGCAGGGGAAGACTAATCTTCACAATATTTAAATTCTTTGCATCATTTATTCCAGAAATAAGGAAGGTCATACTATAATTTGACCGTGTTTTCCGTGTTTAACACACCACTCATACAAGCTGCTTATAATGATTCCATTCTAGAAAATGACGTATCTGGCAGACCACTGGCACTGTTAGACAGGCAGGGTCTCAAGGAAATTGGCATAGGATCAATTGGAAAACAACTTGCTGTTTATCTGACTACAGTGCACAAATCATCTGTGCAGTGTTCTTCAAATTGGTGACCCTCAGCAATTTGTGTCAAAAAACAACTTGTCCCAGCCGCTAAAGAGCTAAACATTAAGCATTGAGGGAATGGAAATACGAATTGGCAAAGAAAATTGCAGCTGAACTTGTAAAGACAGTGATGGCTCATGTTGCTGAAGGTGCAAACTACAAATACCTTTCAAGAGATGAAGTAGCAATTGAACAAGAACTGGATCAGCAAGTAGCTGGATCAAGCAAGTTAGATCTGAAGTGTACTTCAGATCTAAATTCATCATCAAGTTCTACCCTATCTGTTGATGAAACAGATGACCTTTCATCACTGTCGGATTTTTTTGATCAACAGGATGTTAACAAGAGCTAGATTGTTTGCTGTATGTGTCTTATTACAGTAGCGTTATCATGGTTGATGCACTAGAAAAAACATTTAAAACTGGACGCTTGCTCTATAATTTAAAGTTCAGGTTGGAACAGAGATGAATGTAGGTTTGAGCTGTACAAGGACACTATTAATAATAATAATAATAATAATAATAATAATAATAATAACAATAATGAAAAGTGTTAAGGTTTTCTGTTTTTGCCTATGAGCACATTAATCAGATTTATCAACTTTGGTAAGAGCAGCTTTAAATGTGGGATATTTCAAATAATGAGTTACGAATCTTGGAAAAAGGGCACTTGTGCTATATGCCAACCTTGATGGTGTCAATGTTGGATATTTAGTGCAATTACTAAGATTGGCACAGCTGCTTCCAATGTTGGACATTTAAATTACTGGTTTCCCAACCTTGGAAATGCCTTTTTCAAATATAGGAAATTCATTTCATTTCCCAAACTTGGAAAGATTGTTTCCAGTATTGGAATTTCATTATATATTTACCAACATTGGAAATGCCTTTTTCCAATGTTGGACATTCATTTCATTTACCAACCTTGGACATGCTGTTTCCAATGTTGGACTTTCATTACATCTACCAACCTTGGTTAATTAAAAATAGACTTCCAACCTTGGAATACTATTAAGAAATAACTTTCCAATGTTGGTAAGTGTATCTCTTTTTCCAATGTTGGTGTCTTAATTGAATTTCCAATATTTATCCAATATTTTCCCAGGGATTTTCCAATGCTTTTCCAATTTTGGAATCTCTGTTTTTTTCCTGTGGATATGATGTTAATTAACACTAACTGAGCGAAATCTTTGTGATCAGATAACGCTGGGTGCGTATAAAGGGTGATTACCGCCAAAATTAAGTTTAGGATTTTGTTATTCTCTTTCCCAATTCGATTTTTAATGTTTTCACTGGTGTTTTGATGTTACGAATTGTGTTTTTCGTGTTCTCAATTATGTTCGCCAAAACCTCGCTGTTGTTTTAATTTGTTGCCCTTGCTTTCGCATTCTATTCATCTTCGCAAATTATTTTAACTGCGTCAACGATTATGTCCTATGTTCTCACATTGTGTAGTCCCATTCATATTGTGTTGTGCGAACTCGATTCTATTATTCGTGTTTCGAATTATGTTCTTCCAAATGCAGGACTTCAGGGAAGTCGGCCTCTGTGGTCTGGTGCGAGTAATAAATTATGCGTATTGTTCCCGCGGAACGAAATTTTATGCTACTCTAGCAAAGCTGCACGATTGTGGGGGACGTGAGAAATCGTCTTCGGACTCTTGGAGCATGGATAAATGAGATTTTGCAACAACTTA
>JAEMWC010000959.1:112500-125000 GCA_016490735.1 Pachyseris speciosa | reverse complement strand
CTGGAAGCACATTAAAGAGAATCGAACTAAAATTCTTTTGATATTTGATGGTCTTGACGAATTTGTCGCAAGATCAGCTATAGCCAACGATGACTCAAAGTACAAGAACACTGTACAAGAGAAGATGCCTGTCTATACTCTCTACAGTAAATTAGCGTCGGGAAAACTTCTCCGTGGTGCTACTGTCATTACAACAACTCGACCAACTGCTGTTGAATTCGTTAGACACCTGGACTTTGACAGAACAATTGAACTTCTTGGTTTCACGTCTGAGCAAGTTGAGGAGTATGTGGAGAAGTTTACTGAAGATGATGACAACGACGACGCCAAAGAAACAATTTGGCAACATATTTGTTCAAACTTAAACATCTTCTCACTATGTTATATTCCTGTAAATTGTTTTATTATTTGTCATTGCCTGTTGCAAATTATAAACATCTGTACTGACGCTGCGCGAAAGCTCCCCACCAAGATTACTGACATTTACAGCATGAACGTCAAGATTTTCTTCTTTAAGCACAATCGTGATGACAAATATAGCCGCTCTACAACTGACCTAGGTACATACATTTACAAAACTTTTGACGATCTTCAACCTGAAAACGAGTTGGTGTTCAAGAGACTGGGAGAAATGGCTTTCGATGGAATTATAGAAAGAAGACTAATATTTGACTCTAGCGAAGTTGGAGAGTTAAAAGATTGTGGCTTGCTTCACCGTTTGCCGGATGCAAAACCACGTAAGCTAAGTCAGCAGCCGAGAGCTCAGTTTTGTTTCACCCACCTGACTGTGCAGGAATTTTTTGCTGCTAAGCATTTGACGGACACCTTGAAAAAAGAAGACTTGCGACGATTTGTTGCTGATCACATTAACCATGGTGCATGGCAAGTAGTGATGCAGTTTGTGGCCGGACTGTTAGAGCCCGATGCAGACCGAGAAATGTCAAACATTGATGTCTTTGCAGACCTTCTACCTATGTTGAAGAAAGTACATGGCACATGGAAGAGTTGGCCGGCTTATGAGACAGATAGAGACTTAGTGCTGAACTTGTGTAAGTGTTTAAATGAGTTTGATGTAGAGCAAAAAGATTCAGTGCAGCGAAAAACTGCGGAAATTGGTTTTAATGCAGTAGATTTTACAAACTGCAGTCTCACACCAGTTGACTGCGGTGCTGTAATGCATTTCCTTAAAGATACTAAAGGGTTAGAATACTTGA
Source organism: Pachyseris speciosa (assembly GCA_016490735.1). Taxonomy (NCBI): domain Eukaryota; kingdom Metazoa; phylum Cnidaria; class Anthozoa; order Scleractinia; family Pachyseridae; genus Pachyseris; species Pachyseris speciosa. The sequence goes on along the minus strand of JAEMWC010000959.1, from coordinate 123,786 downwards.
ATTTTCATGATAACAGTATTGGTTCGTTGGGTTGTAGGGCGATTCGTGATAAACTTAAAGATGTAAATTGTAAGCTCACTACGTTGGACCTCAGTAGTAACAATATAGGAAAGCAAGGTGCAGCATACCTGTGCGATGCACTAAAAGATGTAAATTGTAAGCTCACTACGTTGGTCCTCAGTGGTAACAATATAGGAAAGCAAGGTGCAGCATACCTGTGCGATGGACTAAAAGATGTAAATTGTAAGCTGACTGCGTTGAGCCTCAGTGGTAACAATATAGGAAAGCAAGGTGCAGCATACCTGTGCGATGCACTAAAAGATGTAAATTGTAAGCTCACTACGTTGAGCCTCAGCGATAACAATACAAGAGAGCAAGGTGCAGCATACCTGTGCGATGCACTAAAAGATGTAAATTGTAAGCTCACTGCGTTGTTCCTCAATAGGAACAATATAGGAGATCAAGGTGCAGCATACCTGTGTGGTGCACTAAAAGATGTAAATTGTAAGCTGACTATGTTGAGCCTCAGTGGTAACAATATAGGAAAGCAAGGTGCAGCATACCTGTGCGATACACTAAAAGATGTAACTTGTAAGCTCACTAAGTTGTACCTGAGAAAGAACGATATAGGAGATCAAGGTGCAGCATACCTGTGTGATGCACTAAAAGATGTAAATTGTAAGCTTACTAATTTGTACCTTGGTGCTAACTATATAGGATATCAAGGTGCAGCACACCTGTGTAATGCACTAAAAGATGTAAATTGTAAGCTTACTACGTTGGACTTCGGTGATACCAAAATAGGACATCAAGATGCAGCATACCTGTACATGCGCGATGTACTAAAAGATGTAAATTGTAAGCTTACTAATTCTTACCTCGCTTGTAAATATTAAGGGAGATCATCTGCAGCAAACCTGTGTGATGCACTAAAAGATGTAAATTGTAAGCTGACTATGTTGAGCCTCAGTGGTAACAATATAGGAAAGCAAGGTGCAGCATACCTGTGCGATACACTAAAAGATGTAACTTGTAAGCTCACTAAGTTGTACCTGAGAAAGAACGATATAGGAGATCAAGGTGCAGCATACCTGTGTGATGCACTAAAAGATGTAAATTGTAAGCTTACTAATTTGTACCTTGGTGCTAACTATATAGGATATCAAGGTGCAGCACACCTGTGTAATGCACTAAAAGATGTAAATTGTAAGCTTACTACGTTGGACTTCGGTGATACCAAAATAGGACATCAAGATGCAGCATACCTGTACATGCGCGATGTACTAAAAGATGTAAATTGTAAGCTTACTAATTCTTACCTCGCTTGTAAATATTAAGGGACATCATCTGCAGCAAACCTGTGTGATGCACTAAAAGATCTAATTGTAAGCTTACTAATTCTTACGTTGGTCGTAAATATTAAGGGAGATCATCTGCAGCAAACCTGTGTGATGTACTAAAAGATGTAAATTGTAAGCTCGCTACGCTGGACCTCTTTGGTAACAATGTAGAATATCAATAGAAGCACAGCTCGATGATTCACTCAGCGATGTAAATTGTGAAGTCTGTTGGTAATTTGACCTCAGGACGTTGTGTTTAAACCGATTAGGAGAGTATCGAGCAGTATACCGTCTAAGTTAGGCAATAAAGATGTAATAACTTTCTATTACATGATATATTATTGTTAAAATAAAGTATATCTACATGAACTTAACAATAAAGAATCATCAACTAGTTTAGACGAAAAACCGCTCGAGTTAACTTCGGCACCAGCAAATGTCAGCAACTCTGACTTTGCTCAGTTTGTCTTCTTTTGGTGGTTCACCGCTGCTGTTTGGTTCTAGACGTTTGTTTACAGATTAGCTGAATACCGTAAGCAACTGAATTAAGCCTTGAAGCAGCAAATACCAGCCGCTGTTAATTGCAAAAATAATATTTGTCTCAACGTCATTTCCTTTCACTGATCTACCTGGGTGTTCTTGGCTGCTTCTCCCCCTTTTATACATTGTAACTATCCAAAGACTTTGGGGCTCGCATACAGGTATAGTAATTTTCGCTTATCTCATTGTGAGGTTTGGATACAAACTGTCCCCAGCGCATCCGTCAGCTTCACTCAGTGTAGACGTGCGTGCTGTCTTTGTTCTGTCTTATATTTCTATTGTTTAGCCCATCTTTCAGCTCTATCCAGGACCCCGTTTACTTGTGTTTGATTTCCTTTAAGGATTGGCGAAATTGTCCGGGTTGGTGGGATGGGAGGGGCGATGAGGGGATGGGAGGAATTGGAAGGGGCGTAGTGTTCCCATTACCAGTTTTGTCATAAACTTTACAAAGGTTACATAGCAAGTAACCTGCGATCAGGCGAATTTTTTCTTAGCAGCTGGAGGAAGGAAAAAATACCACACCTGATACAATTTCTTGTTAATTCGCTTGTTTCTCGTGCAGAATCTGGACTTTTGTCTGATTGGTCGAAGAACAAAAGAGTCTTTTGAGACCCCGTTCCGATTGGTTACTTCATTTACAGGTATGACTTCTGGTGCAAATGGAATGCATCTCAAGGATAGTTTGATTAAAAGAAGACGTTTAAGCAGTACTTCCGACGGGATTTGGCAAGATCAGAGCGTCATTTACTAATTGTCCCGAAAGCGATGGGAAAAAAAAGAAGGAACGTTCTACTGATTCCAAAACTCTGTAGCTGTGGTGAGTCCCCTGGAATAGACATAAATATGGAACCAACGATTCGGGAATCAAACGAGAACATGAGGCAGATTGTGCTGCTGCGATTGGGAAGTCAGTCGAGGTCCACAGAGAAATCGGGAAATCAAATGGTGGAAGTACTGTATTGGCGTGCTTTTTCTAAGATGTGCGGCTGCAAAATCAAAGTTTATTCGACCCTTTGATCGCTTTATGATAAAATAAAGGATTCTGCCATTCCACCGGCCGATTTTTTTCACAGAATTCTTTATTTCTTTACGTTTTAAACAGAGAAACCGCATCCGAGCGGTTGAGCATGTTTTGCAAAAAAGGATCAAACTCGGTTTCCTTACCGCCGAAAAACGCATGGATTACCGGTAAAATCTGATTTGCTGACACTTATTGTTTGACACAAGATAACATCGCTGTTGACGGCTCACGCTTGTCTCATGACATCTGTCGTTCGCGCTAACAGAACCGTTAATGAGGCCTTTCGCTCGTTTACGACTCTGTCTGTCGCTTGTTTTGTTAGGGAAAAATTTCGTTGTCACAAAGAAAACGAAGAGGAATGGAAGTGAATTGTCGCTGTCGCGAACTGTCGCGCGTTTTCTATAAATTTCTGGCGGTTGTCGGTGTTTTAGGAGAGGACTGTTGCCTGTTTTCAGAGCTATGTCGCTTGTCGCTTCTACACATTGGAAGGCCTCGTTAATTTAGGATGCGGCAGACAAATTGGCAAAAAACTGATTCAGGCGTAGTTTTTTTTCCCTCCTCCCGCCCCCCCAAAAAAACATTCGCCAAAACAATTTCGCCTGGTCGCAGATTACATTGCAAGGTACTCGACTCTCGTGCTGCAGGCGCGGTGTGATTTTTCTTTAGCCTCTACTAGGTAACAACTCTAGTAGAAAAACCAACCTTTTCCAAGTGTCTTCTTGTTGTGTTTTACAAAGAAAATAATATCACTTTGAACGGCTGATAAATGTAGAGCAGTTACTTCTGTTGTTACTTGGTTGTTTCAACTCCAAGTATTGGGTGGGACCATGTGGGAACATTCTACACAATCACCTCTAAGCCTACAAGTAATGCTAACCACAGCAAAATCCACACCCTAATCCTCAGAAAACAACATTTCGAAATTCCAATTCGATCCGCAATTTCGAGGGCCACAAGTTTGTCAGTCATAGACTGGTTATTTTTATATTTTTAATAAGTGTCACCCTCGTTAAACAAAGTTTATTTGATTTTTTTTAAAGGTCCCTCAATCCGGTTAGTTTCCATTAAGTGCGATCAAACGGTAAAAATATGAAAAGTACGTTAACGATAAGGGTTTTGCTGTGCGTGTTACAAGTTGATGAGTTTGTTGCGAGTCTGTGAGTCATCTCACGATTTACTTAAAAGTTCGAGGAACGGAATTCACCCATTCAAGCTTAAAACAGACACAGCGCCGACCAGTGTCCACATTCTTCACTCCAAATAGGCAAGGGATTTTTTTTGGTAAATCGCAGAACTGTTTAGTAAACCCAGGCCCCGACCACACTAATGCGTTTTCGTTTGAAGACGCCTACGTTTTTAATAGTTTTCGCCTTCCGTCTACACTGAAACGATCAAAAACGGAGGTTTTTTGAAAACGGCGTAGTGTGGACGGGTAAAAAAAGAGGTTTTCGAAAACGTATTTCGCGTTTCTTATGAAAACGTAAACTTTTTTATCCGTTATCGCCTTCCGTCCACACTAAAACGATCGAAAACGGAGGTGTATGTTTATGTTTTCGAAAACGCTCTCCGGAGTGGAGGTTTTTGAAAACGTAGTGTGGACGGGTGAAAACGGAGGTTTTCGAAAACGCATAAATGTGGACGGGGCCCCAGTCTCACGGAAAACTTATCATGTTTGAGCTGTCAAAGTAAGAACCGTATCTTTAGAGAACTTTTCTTATTTTTCAAATTAACCGCGGTTAAAAGTTGGCAGTGCCTTGGCACAATGAACGTTTCCTCCTACCAAGGCTCTTCCGGCTACGAGACTCGGAGTTCTCTGGGGCGAAACTGTAGGAAAGTGTTCTCGGTTTCAGACACCCCCGTTTGATTTTCTTCACTGGACATTTTCAGCTCTTACAAAGTAGCACAGTAAAATTCGGCAGCCTCACTACCCTACTATTTTCAGTGCCTAATATTTGTTTCAATACGACAGCAGCAAGTTATGCAGAGCATTACCTCACTTAAAGGTAATTAAATCATTTTATTGTCATTCTAGCAATCGCTCAGTGCTTCTTACAGTTTCTTGCGGTACAAATTTCTACAGGCTCACGAATAAGCTTACTTATATGGCGATTATTTAAGTTTCTTGACATCGGAACTGCCATTAACGAGTCGGCGAGCGAAACGGAGGTTTCTCATCAGTCAGTGGAGCTTGGCTCAGGCCACAGGATGAAAGCTTTGTTGTGCTGTTTGGAGGCGAGATGTTTTGTGTCGCAGGGAATTGTGTTGAGTAGGGCTTGAGCTGGTGCGCGAATGGATCCCGTGGGGGGGGGGGGGGTACTCCCTATAATGGCCCATACGGGGAGGCTCTGCCCGAAAGGGGTACCATTTTCACAATTCAGGTATATGAAAGGATAGGGATTTTATTAATCGAAGTATATGAAAGGGTAGGTAAATCTGTCATTTAGGTATTTAAAAGGGCCTTTCATTAAAATATTTCGAACACGCATACCTTATGCTGTGCTGTTGTAATTTATTGAACACCACATAAAAATGACAAGATGACTTCCTGTTTTAGCTATACGAAAGGAGTACCATTTGTCAATGGAGGGTATTGGAAAGGGGTACCTTTTCTGTCAAAAATGGTATATAAAAGGGTAAGTGGTCGGACCTCGGAGCGGAGCCTCCCCGTACTCCCCGTATTCGGGGAACGGGTCAAATAATAGCCTTAGCAAAACTATGAAATTTATAATTATTCCTTCCTTGTATCCATTGTATGGATTGGAAGTCAGATTTTATGAAGCAAAGCCAAAACTTCACGATAATGCCTCCTTTAGGTTGATCAAAGGAACGCTATACTAGCGTGACTTAAGTTATGCCTACTGACGTCACTAACACGTCATTATAAACAAGAATGACATCAGGAGCATCGCAGGGCCGACTTAAGAGTAACTTGAGATGAAAGCTGGGTATCAGATGATGAAAAACTTTTTGCTGTCCTTTAGAACAACTCTCCAATAGGAGCATGGTTGAGCCAGAGCTGATGCATGAATGTGTATAAATTGTCACTTAACGAAACCTGCAAGACAAATATATAATAACAGTAATGCTACAATTCACGTTATCTTTAAATTTTACAACCCACTTCGATTAGCTAAAGCTGTTTGCTGGTTTCTAATATTGTTAGATTTATTCTATGGTAGAAATAAACTTGTTGGAAAAAAAGTACGGCAAATGTCTCCAAATAATTTACGGTCATCTTAAGGTCGTGGCCTCTCTTAAATAAACAAATTAAAATATTTATAATTTTAGTTTAATCACTGTTCAATAAAGATATTCCCAAAACCCTTCACTTTTGACTTGGAGTTGACTTTACCTTGAGTGTAAAGTTTACCTTTAAAACATTTCCATTGAGTTCTGATATCAACTGATTGACTGATAATATCGAACTATCAAAGTGCACGCGCTAGAAAGAGTTACAAACCGGTGTCAGCCATCTTAAGGTAACAATACCTTGTACGGAGTGGGATTCAAACCCCTGAGATGATCTTGCCTAAACATCTTCAGAGAATTCTTAACTCGGTCTTGAATTTCCTTTAACGGGGGCAGAGGACTGCAAATCTGTTAATACGAACACAAACCAAAACATGGCCAACATTAGTTAACTCCTGTCTTCTCTTTCATTGTTGACGCCGTTCCGCTTGCGTTGTTTAAGTGCCTGTCAATGAAGGACCTTTCCCCAGTTAGCAAAGTAGCGTAAACCCTAGTGCTGGGATTAAATGAATCGCGCGAAGAAGATCACCTCTTGCACTTCTAGGATTCTGCATTTAAATCAAGACTGAATCGGCACAGGCAACCCAACCGTAGTACGTGAGACGTGCGTTTTCAGTTACGCAAGTAAAAAAATAAAATCAACAACCATTCAATAGAATGGTCGAAGTAATTCTAGAAATTGTGATATTATAGAAGAGTAATAAATAAACATGCTAAAGTCTGAGGGCCGTGCGATATACCGTACTCGAGTTGTTCTTGAACATGTACCACTCAAAATGACAGTGTTTTGTATGGAAACGCCATCTTGGCGTCCCTCTGAGGGACGCCAAGTTGGCGGCCGGAAACGAGTTAAAACATATGTTTCTTACTTTAGCTATCTCAAAGGTTTTATTCTCTCTGTTGAGGTTTCAAATATTCACATAGACGCTTCTCTTACCATCTTGGCTTTTCAAACCTCAAAAACACACGGTGAATAGATGTTTTCATGTAAGTGACATGCTTGTGAGCAGACATCTTTATGTCACGCACTGTGAAAAACTCTAAAATTCAAATTGCTCTATTTTCAAAACAAAGCAAGCTACCGAGCTGAAAACATGCGAGCAGATTCTTTTCTAAAATGTCTTTAACGTAATGAAGATAAAAATGCAAAAGTCTGTTTACTTACTGTTTATTATCGCCAGACTGAGTAGCCAAAGAAAAACTGAAAATAATAATAATAAAGCATTCTTGCTTTTACTTTAATGTCCCTTAGTGTGTCCTGGCTGGTTTAAACGCTGATAGACCATTTTACAATTGCAAGCCTTTGAATAGAAACAAGGCTGGCGGTGACCTTGTTACTCGGACGAGGAACGCCGCCCAAGTTTGAAAATGAGCTCCGTGTTTCTTCATCTTCTTCGTCGTCGTCTTCGTCGAGTTTCATTCATAAAGCTCACTTCCGGCGTTTCTGCGCAAGCGCTAGCTAATAATGGCCATTTTCGGTGGAATAAGTAAACTATTTTTACCTAATTACGCTGAATCGCCGTGGCCAAGCGGTCATCGTCATCCCTTGTGATGCAGATATTCCGGGTTCAACTTCCGCTATTAACACCTCTTTTTTTTTAAGTTCCCTTTTTTTTTTCATCTTCTTTTTTAAATATTTTTTGACAAGTGTTATAATTGATGTAAGCTATAAATGGTTGAGCTGTAAAGCAATTTTCAAGGGATATTTAACAATTATTCACTGAAGTGGAGGTGAGTAGTGGTGGATATTTACCAAGTCGCGAAGCGTCGAGGTAAATATCCACCACTTTCACCGACACTGAGGTGAATAATTGTTTTAGTATATACCACACAAGCTGGATAATTAGGGGACAAAAACAATACTTTATGTGTGATTATATACCGACAAGCGGTTGTAAATTTTAACATCTCGCGCACCGGCTGCTCGGAGGTGAATAGTACTTGCTAATCACCTACGAGTAAACCAATCAGAGCGCGCGAAAAGCACTATTTACTTGTGTGGTATATACTAAAATTAATGTTGATAGGGGTCTATGGATATACACTGCGAAGAAACAGACCCGAACCGATTAATGATGCCTGTTGTCACGTATCGGAAAACGTCGATTCACCTTGTGTCTTTAAAGCGCTGCCAGAGTCAAAAAAGGGTTCAAGTCTTTTTGGTAAATCGTACCACTGTTTAGTAAACCCAGTCTCACGGAAAACTTATCATGTTTGAGCTGTCAAAGTAAGAACCGTATCTTCAGAGAACGTTTCTTATTTTTGAAATTGACCGCGGCTAAAGTTGGTACGGAATGCATTAAATTTTCATTCGCAACATTCATCTGTTCAATCTGTTCAGAATGGATGGAATGGCGTTCTGTCTGTTCCGGAATAGGAATCCGCAATAGAAAAACACGCGCATTTTACAATCTAGCCATTCTCATTCCAGAATTGTAAAGAAAAAATAAATAAATAAAAACGCGTCCTCAATTATCTCGCCCCTTGCATACCTTGCCATCCTTCCAGTAATCATGATACAGTGATTCTACTTGTGATGGCCAGACATAGGCTCGCTTGGGCTCCTCAAACGGATGTTGGCATAACACGCGCTTGCCAGGAGAAGGAGGAGGCTCTTCACATCTCTGCATAAGATCAAGAAGCGCACGACCTGGACAATACAGAGGAGATGACAAGTATATATCACAAATGAACGAACGAAGGAGTGAGCGAATGAAAACATAAAATGTCTTTATTTCGTTCGTTAAATCACATTAAACACGTTACAGTACGGGATATGTCCATATCAGGAGCCCATCACCCGGAGCGTAAAGCTGCCCTATATTCCTGTCACGGCGTTTTAACAGACCAATTTATTTTTAGATTGAATTTCCCGCGAATATCAGACTCCCACAGGAACCCTGGTGACATTACAAGTATCTGCACGTGCAAAGCCTTTGTTTTCGCTCATTAATAAAACCTTTTGTTTTGTGTTGCTCTCGTTCCCGTTGCCATCCTCGTTGCCCTCTATCGCGAAAAAAGATAGTCTAACAATAGATCGGTCTGTAAAAATGCCGTGGTATAGGCTTAGTATGGGAGTTGTTCGTTCCTAGTCATGGGCTCCTGTCAATATGTAATCCATCCAACCCGAAAATTCCAATACTAACTACCCCCACTCTCAAGCTCTTTCATCTTTCGAGCTGTCGCTCAGTCATAAACGTGTTGACTTGGATTCCTTCTCGTAAGTATCACGCCTATAAGAAGCTAGGAGCGTTGCCTTTCAAACCACCTCGTTTCGCCAAACGAACTTGCTTCTTAACGAGGACTACCGTGCTATTCACATGCACTTTTTGGTGGGGGTGATTAAGGGGAGTTTTACCTGAATGCCACGTTTTTTTCACTTTTTGATCTTTAGTCCTTATTATCTTCTCCAGTTTTTAAGCAATCCAAAAAAGCCACCATAGGTTTGCAGCACATAACCCACAAATATCTCAGAATTTTGCGGTAAATCTTAGAGTGTTTATGATGAAGACAGGGTAGAGGGGAGAGCGATTTCAAGGGAAGGTGAGAAAGTTGAAGATTTTAAGGTAATTAAAAAGTAAATGTGGAGGACAACAGTTAATGGACGAACACTAAAACCTCCGCCCTGAACCTGACGTACCCTCGCGTTGTGTTTATGTATGTGTTCTTTTCCCTTTTTAATTTCTTCATCAAATCACTTCTTGTTTCATAAACATTCAGGTAAATTGCCCCCTCAGAATATCAAAGAGCGCGTGTGCACAACGCTTTTGGATCTGCGCTTTATTCAAATACGCTATAACCACAATGAAGCTCTCATCGTCTCCAACATATAATCTGAACGCTTCTTTCTTTCCTGGTATGGTAACTTTCTCGATATCCTGGCTTAGCTTCATCTGCGCGTCGCCGTTTAATTCCACGAGCTATGGAGAGACAAAACCAGTTACAAACACAGATGATCAAGATGACCGCATTAAGAACCTATTTAGCTTCTGCAGTCGTCTGCGATCCTGAGCGAGCGAGCACAAAAGTGCAAGCGATCGCAGAATCGAAGTTTGTTTCTACAGTATCGCTATAGTTATATAGTGATTGACGCCATTTTGGTTGACGTAAACAATAGATCTCTCATTAGCTACTTTTGCTCGTCAACTAGCATTTGTTCGTTTCACCATTGTTATCTGTGTCTCAAGAGATCGGCTTCAAACCACCTATAATGATGTTCGTCATACGTATCCTCAACCTCGTTCCCAGAAGAGGAGGGACCCTGGGAACGAGGTTCACGTATCCTACGTATGCGTGAAGGCGAAAACCTTGATATTTTGCTTTGTGAGGTCTTTACCGGCAAAATTAATTGTTTATCCCATTTCCCATAAAACGAAAAACCTCCGCCCGGCTAACTCAGTTGGTAAGAATGGCGAAATCCTGAGATCCCAGCCCGGACCAAAAATTAGGGTCTTAAAACGTCTGGTAACATCATGCTGGCTGCGTGCTAAACATCTGCTTCAGTTCAGATGACCGCGTTATAATAATAAAAGAATTTATATAGCGCCATTTCCATGAGCTTAATGGCGCTTTTACAATAATCGTAATTCAAAAAGAAAATACATTTGAATTCCTAAAATTAGGTAAGGGAAATATACACAGTTATACATTTCTAAGAAAAAGAGGAATTTAACTTAGTAAAAATATATTTAAAAAATTTCAACAACTGATAAAACAACTCGGTAAAAAGTAATGTTTTAATCTTGTTTTTAAAAACATCAGGGTTCTGGATTGATCTAATGTCTTCGGTTAGGGAGTCCCAGATCCTGGGCGCAGCAACTTGAAAAGATCTGTCTCCGTAAAACGTGAGATTAGATTTTGCTGTCACAAGCAGGTTTTTTGCAGAAGATCGTAGTTGCCTCGTCGGAGTGTAAGGCTGAAGGAGATCTGCTCTATATTTTGGCGCCATGCCATTCAGTGCTTTGTACGTAAGAAGTAGTATAATGTACGTAATTCGTTGTCTGACTGATAGCCAATGTAGTCTACGAAGAACTGGTGACTACCGGCCATATTTCCGATTGCAGTTACGACAAAAGTCACGCATTTATGAGAAATGCTCGGACGCTATGACTGCTTTAGAATTACGAGAAAACAAAA
>JAEMWC010000959.1:100000-107500 GCA_016490735.1 Pachyseris speciosa | reverse complement strand
CTGGCGAAGCTGATTAAATTAAATTAAATTAAATGATGGAGCCACATTATTGATATGTACAAAACATCACACTTGGGAAAAAAGTGCGCATTTTACACGGGATGACATCGTAGGTATCTACCCGAGTGCTAGAAATGACTTTGGAAAAGCCATAGCATACGCAGAAAATGCAGCCTGTTCACCCACTAGCACACGTAATACTGGGGTGACTTTCTTGAACCAGTCACAAACTATTGGAGAGAAGTCTTTTGGTTCCTGACTTGCATCAGTAGTCTGCAGTTCGCCGACAGGAGGCAGCTCTTCTGGAGTAAATGATGTGATAAAGGCATGAGCTTGTGTGCCTTTTATTGGAATCCCACAAAGCTTGCCTGCTAGGACATTGCTTGTACCATTAAACCCAAACAGAAATTAAAAGAAGTCTATAGATGAAATGTTGTACTATAAATGAATACCAAAATAAAAACAAACAAGTAAAATAAGAATGAAATAAACAAGAAAAAAGCTCTCCCTAATTACTACTACACAGAAGTGTCAGTGGCAGGTCATACATAAATTGTGCTTTGATAATAAATTGCTAAATACATGTAACACCGAGACTTCTTCAGAGGAGTGGAAAGTCAGGGTGGGATGTGATGACAAGGGTGACTAAAAGAGAACACAAACTTTAAATATTTTAAATATTGATGTTTCATTTCTCAATAAACATTTTCATTCTCTCCGTCTCTGCAGAGGGTAACAAATGATGAAAATGTGGGCCCCGCTTGGAGCAATTCTCTTGGCAGCGATGTTCGCGGTAAGCGAGTTTCCGTTGTATTATCAGCAGTCCCACTGGAGCTGAACAAAATACAGTTGAAACAAAAAAAGCAAAAACAAAACAAAAACAAAAAAAACACGCCTTTATAAGTTTCTAAATGCATATATGTTAAAATTTCGAACTTTATGATCTTATTTTGTACTTAAAAGGTGATTTTGCCACAAGCCGATGAAAACAGCAACAATTCTTCTTCAGTTCTAAAACGAAAGGTAGCGGTGACATCGCGTGAAAGAAAATTGAAGTTTTCCCACTTAATTTCAACCGAGTTTCTTTAAGGCGAAAGAAGCTTATCAAAAAAAAATATTTCACCTAAGCGAAACGTTTAACTGCCCGAGAATGATGACGACTGCTTTCACATTTCTTTCATTCTTCCCAAATTTCACGATTACGGCGACAAAGGATACAATATAAATTGCAGAGTGTATAGATGTAAAAAAGTAAGCTGTGAGACTGTGTGAACCAGAATAAATTGAAGAAAATTTTTGGAATATTGCTTCGTGTTATTTCATATTACTGATAAAAGAGTAAAGGAAAGTTCTTACTATGGACTGGACTTTAAGGACATGGAGAGCAGAGCGATTTCTACCCACATCTTTCACTTATAAACTGTATAGTGACTCTGTTGTTGTTGTTGTTGTTGTTTATTTTTTCATTTCAGATTGAAAGGTAAGCAGATGCATCTGTATGCAGGCACTTTGTCCGGCAAATGGATGTAATGGAGAGGTGAGCTAGACGTTGTTACCTTTGCTGCCAACTATATGCTTCTTCTGAAACATTTACACAGGGAAACGCTTCGGAAGGAAACGTTCAGGAGGCGCAAACGACATTTATTCAGGGGAGGGGGGGAGGTATTTGAAACTCAGTTGATTATTGTTTGCACTTAGAAAGGCGTCCAAGCTTCTATTTTTTTCATCAGTTTTGTCCAAGACTGTCGCGGTTTATAATACACTGGTTGATGTTATAAATGTTGTTTATTTTACGTAATGCCTAAACAATAACCGCAATACTAGAATGAAATCTCTGCTAGAAGAGGAATTCCATCGATTTAAATTTGACAAAACACGTGGTCACAATAAATCAGAATAAAATGCGTTTAAAAACAATGCCGAAAGCGTCGCTTAAGTTTTAAGCCGACTTTAAGCATAAGTAAGCTTCGGTGTTCCGAAGAATAAAGAAGCGAAAATGATAGCCAAAGATACATGTACAACACCTTAAATAGTAGTGTTCCGTAGTGAGAATTGCATAAATTGGTTAATTTTATTTAGAATTTATCGAGCGAGGTTCAATTTATTGGAGTCGTCAGGTGCGCTGAGGGTCTTGAATACCACTCGCCAGCAATAATTTGTAAAAATGTACGCCTTAGTAAATTTGTCTAAGGATGACAAATCTAGTAAACATTATGTTTTTTTTTTCTTCAAACAAATCGAAGCTATATTTTGATCAACAAACCTGCTCTAAATAAGAAAGACAAGAAAAGAGCGGGAGAATTTTCAACTTAAACTCTTGGATAAGTTGAAAACTTCATCATTTCTATCGAACAACTTTTCCTAACAATCACCAGCTGTTTAAGAAACCATCGATTGATATCCTTAGAACAAAACTTTACTAAAATTATTCGACTGGGTTATCATTGACTTGGAGATTTTCCAGTTTTAACGAGATTGCTTGGAACTCAACCAAAAACTTCCAAAGATTTTATTATTGGATACTTTGAAAAGTTTCACAGTTTATCCAAAATAAAACTTGTAATTCCCAGCGCAATCCAGGAAATAAAGTAGAAGGAAAAACAAATCAATAACCGTTGGCAACAGAGGGAAATAGAAGTAATTCACTGACTTTTGCACTCCACTTCACTTCGTTCTTCTAAACTGCAGCCTTTGCTTTCTTTGCCCTATTAGGGAAACATCAACACCTTCCACATGACGCCCTTACGGCTCGAAGCGCATGCATCGTACATTAACAGCGACCGCTCCACTTCCGCTGATCAGATCGCTTCCAGCGCGGGCTCAGTTGTTCGTGCTGCTCTCCTGAAAGTTCCGTTAATCCAGGCGGGCGTGACAGAGCGCAAAAACGGCTGATTGGCTAGAGGATGATAACGTATAATGGCCCGTTTTGCGTAACTGTGTCTGCGCATAATTAAGACATTCGAAGTGATCTAAGCGTGGAATAGAATTTTGCATGAGTTTTGTTCTTGGGAATAGCCAAATATTTCAAGAAAAGTCAGACGTTTGAAAGAAGCTGAAAACGTAAAGCTTGTGGGATGTGGCTGGAGTGACAAGGATACTTCACAAATTAATGTGATCAAGTAAACTGAAGCCACTCAAAAGGCACTAAGGCCGCAAGGTAGCGGGCATTACCCCTTAAATCTACCAAAACAAAGATTGAGCCCAAGCATTAGCAGCCATGGACAGCTGTTTCGGTTGTATAAGAAAGTTTATTCACAGATAAAAACACATTAAAAGACAAACAAAGACAAAGACAATGAAACAAAGGGGCACGCAATATTCAGAAGTACATCAGACAGTCAACGTTTATCCGGAGTAGGCGATCTGATACAAAACAAAATCCCTAATTAAAGTCCCTGAGGCCATATGCCAAACAAATTCCTTATATGGGGCCTTTGATTATATAGTCCACGAACAGCGCACAGACAATGCGCAGACATGAAAGAAGGACGACTAAATAAAGATCCTCAGAAGCCCATCCTCCACGGCACAGAAATCGTCGATCAGCCAAGACTCAGCAAAACAGGATTCGGAGAGCCGAATAAAGTCCAACGAAATTCTCCTCCGTACGTCGTTCGTAATATAACGAATGATAGCCCTATGGTCTTCTTTACCATTGAAAAAAGCGGCCTTATTGCGAAACACCCAAATGCCGTAGAGGATGGACTTAAGAAGAAAACGTGCGACCCTGGCCCTCTAGGCAGAAACTGCGGGCCATAAAAAGAAAAAGACAAAAAGACAATTAACACGGAAATTAAGACACAGTAGGAGAGACAGAATCGGCTGAAAATGGGTCCACACACTTTTAACACGAGGGCAATTAAGAAAACAATGATCTATAGTCTCCTGTCTAGGGCACGACGCACAAACCCCAGAATTAATGATTCCCCAACGCTTTAAAGAATCACGGACCTTGATACCGCGCAAGGCAATCAACCACAAAAGATCATTCTTGAAATTTTCAGTAAAACGATCCCGGACAAGAGACCAGTAACGATCAAGAGAAGAAGGACGAGGGAGAAAAGAGGACCAGAACTTCGGGAGAAGAGGGGAAGAAGAACGATGCGAGAGGAGAGAACTATAAATCTTACGAGATACAAGATCATCAACAGACAAAACTTGAGCTAGAACGCGAAGACAAACATCATAGAAAGGAGTGGGATGACTCGCGTTAGGAGTGGAAGAATCACGCAAGCCAGCCCACTCAGCCCGCGCGGATGTAAGGCGTCGGCCAACGAAATATTTACATAGGAAAAAACTAGAGTCCTCGGAGGAACTGACGGTGGAAATCATGCAACTTAAACGAAGGGCATCGCATTTCAAGGCCAAATTGCAAATGCCCAACCCCCCTGCACTCTGGTGTAAAAAGCAAGTGTTCCTACTCACGGTTTCACAACGGGAACCCCAAAGGAAAGGCCAAATCAATTGATTGACACGCGCAAGCACCCACGCGGGCATAATAAGAAATCTCCCGAGATAAAGTAATTTACTAAGGGCAAGAACATTAATTAAAAGGCTCTTACCGACAAAGGACAGTGACCGAGATTTCCAAAGATCAAGGGATCCCTCTAACTTGTTAAGACGGGGCTGCCAATTATCAATTTCGGTAGGAACAGTGCCAAAAACTACACCTAAAACGTTCATCTTGCGTACCCAAGTGAGGCCAAGTGGCTCATCAGTTCTATCCTTCCACGAACCCAGCCACATGGCCTCCGTTTTGGACTTATTTAACTTCGCACCAGAACCCTTCTCATAAATAGAAATAACATCAAATAATTTAACAAGAGACCGAAAATCTTTCAAAATTGCCGTAGTATCATCGGCGTACAAACGAACTTTAGCCTGGCGGCTGCGGGCACCAGGCAAGAGAAAGCCCCTGATCTCAGGACAACTGCGAATTTGACAAGCAAGAGCCTCAATACATAAAACATAAAGCAGGGGGACAAGGGGTCACCCTGCCTCACCCCGCGACGTAAAGGAATTTTCTCAGTCAACCATCCATTGAGAAGAATTCGCATGTAAGCACCCTCGTAAAAGGTGTGAACCCATCTCAGAAAATTTGGGCCAAAACCGAGGTGACAGAGAAGATCTGTTAAAAACGAACGGTCGACACGATCAAAAGCCTTCTCCTGGTCAAGGCTAATGAGAATTGGCGTCTCATCAGTCCGCTCAATGAAATCAAGGATATCCCGTAATAAAACAACATTGGACGAAATCGATCGGCCCGGCACAGAACAAGTCTGATCCGGGTCAACAACAGAACCTAAAACGCGAGAAAGGCGACAAGTGATAGCTTTAGAAATAATCTTATAATCTACATTGAGCAAACTGATGGGACGCCAATTTTTCAGACTTTTTCTGTCACCTCGCTTTTTGAAAATTAGTCGGGTAGCGCTGCCCTTCATGGAATCGGACAGTGCTCCGTCACTAAAACATTCACGAGCAACTCTTAAAAAGAAAGGACCCAAAAGGTGCCAAAAAGCTCTATAGAATTCAACGGTGAAACCGTCAGGACCGGGGGACCTACCAAGATTAAGAGAAGAGAGAGACTCGGCGAGCTCAGATAAAGAAAGGGCCTCATCACAGAAATCGCGATCACTTTCGGTGAGAGAACGAGCAAAACCTTGTAGCAGTCGTTGTTTACAAACGGGATCAGTAGGCTCAGGGGAAAATAAATCAGTATAAAAACACACGTGCGCGTGTTCAATTCCCTCACGGGCAAAAACCTCGACCCCATCTGCATTTAAAATAGAAGACACAAAATTACGATCCATGCGCTCACGTTCTAATTTAAAGAAAAAGCGCGTGGGCTTCTCACCATCTTCGAACCATTGAACCCGACTACGAATTTTGGCACCTTCCAGGTCCTTTAAGGTAAGCTCTTTAAGTCGAGTTTCGAGGAGACAATTGTTGAAACGACAGAATTGTCTCCCTGACAAAGACGCTGCTTACAACTAATTAGACGATTAGTGAGCTTGACACGCTCGTGGAATAATTCTCTGCGCTTAAGTTTGGAATAAGAAACAATTTCAGCACGCAAAGAACGCTTCAAAAAATCCCACCAGTCCTTAATAGATAGAAAATTATCAACGCAGGTCGAAAAATCAGTAATTCGAGCAGAAATCAAAGAACAAAAATCAGAATCTGAAAGCAACGAATTATTAAATTTCCACAGACCAGGACCACGTGCGTAATCATTATTCAAACAAACTTGCAAGCTAACAAAATCATGATCTGAAAAACAACACGGGAGAATATCACAGGACCGAACGGAGGAAGCAAGATTGAAAGAAATAAAAAACTTATCAAGGCGACTGCCAATTGAAAAATCCGAATTAAACCAAGAGTATTGGCGCAATCTGGGATGAAGTTTACGCCAAGCATCAGAAAGTCTTAAACAAGAACGAAAGTCCGCTAAATATTTCGCAACAAAAACATTACCGCCAAGTTTGTCAAGCTCACTTTCATAACAATTAAAATCTCCACCTAGGATAATAGCATCCGCAGGAAGAAAAAAATCATGAAGATTTTCAAAGAAGATTTTACGATGGGTTAAATTAACAGGAGCATAAATATTAACGAAATTAATCTTGAAACCATTAGACGTAGCTAATAAACTAAGAACACGGCCATCAGAATCTTTGCGCCAGGATAAAATCTCACCATCAAATCGATCGGAAACAAGAATAGCCACACCACCCTGTCTGCCAAAGGCAGGCGACCAGAAACTAGGGCCAGACCACTCAGCAGACAGGGCAGTGAGCCTACTAGAACAAGAAACATGAGTTTCCTGAACAAAACAAAAATCATAACTTTTAGCACGATCAAAAATCATTAACTCCTTACGTAAATCAAAACCCCTTGAATTAAGTGAAAGAAGCTTCACAACAAACAATAATAATAATAAAGGCATGACTAAGAGGGAGCAGACTTACGGGCGATCCCGGATTCAACAGAAGACGAAGATCGCTTACGCGCCCCGATACCAGAAGTATCCATAGGTTCATGTGACCTGGAGAGCTGTGAAGACTGTGACGACTGCGCAGATCTCCTCGGGGTAGAAACCTTAACAGGAGCAGTTGGTTTACGCGTAGTACCGACCTGCGAGTTGGAAAAAGGGGCAGGCTTGCGACGACCAGAAGATTTCGAAGAGAGCTTTTGAGATAGAGAACCGGCCAAAGGCTGGGACGAGCCAGAAGCAGCCCTCGCAGACTCCACATTGGATGCAGATCCAGAGAGATCGCCACTGGCAGACGGAGAAAACACGGACGGCAGGGAAGAAGACTTGAAACGCGTAGCGGGCGAAAAACCGGGTGTAGTAGCCAGAAGGCCTTGTGAGTTGAGAAGACGGGGAGCAGTAGAACCGTCAGCAGACACCTCAGGAGGCGAAGAAGGTACAGGAGTACCGCGGGAGATACCAGCGGAAGAGGTACCAGAGAAAACATCAAGTTGAGTAGAAAC
>JAEMWC010000959.1:30000-95000 GCA_016490735.1 Pachyseris speciosa | reverse complement strand
CAAAATCCAAAGTCTACCATTCAGCTCCTCCCCCCCCCACCCCCCTCCAAAACAAACAAACAAGATTGCCTGACCACAGGTTATCATGGAGATGGTATTTGCATAATTGTCCCAACACTTGTTTGTTGTTAGGTTGAGACATTATTCTGTTTTTGTTGTATGCTGGGTTGATGTATGAAAGGAATGGATGATTTTGAACTTGATAAAGTATTTATGTAGGTTTTCTCTTGGAGAAAAGTGTGTAATAGTGGTATTAAAAGGTTGTTGTTATCAACCTTCTCGGCTGATTTCATCGGTTCTGTTACCTTCATTGCAAGTTTCACATTTTTTCTCACTTCTTGGATTTTTTTGGCTAAAGCCTTCTCATGGTTGGTTATAGAATAGGGATGACAACTGTATCCAAGGACAATTCCAGACATCAGCGAGGAGTAGCTAGCCCCACTTAGTTTAAGTTGGAGGCCATTTGCCTTTTGCATAAGACAATTTTTCCGACAATCGAATGTCATTAGGGAAATTGATGCATATGAGCCTTCCATTAACAGAATGCTAGAAACATTTTACACCAGTATGAGCATGTGGACGATTGTTTATCACCCTATTACTGTTGCTTTTTTATGTAATGCAGTAAAATTGAAGAATAGTGTTATTTTCATTCTCTTATTAACAGGATGAGTTGCCTTCCTTCTTCTAAGTACTTTATTATAATAAGGAGAATAATTATTTCATGTTTTTGATGTAAACCCAGTGGTATTTTTGGACTTTGCATGTTGGTTTTCAGTTTGAGTCACATCAGGGTTGTGTGTGTGGGTTTCTGGGATCATTAACAGCATCTGGGAAAAGGTCGCTATATAAAATTTGTAATAAAAAATAATGAAAACACCCTTATGTAATTCACAACACCAGAAACCCGCTATATAACCAAATGTTAAGACCGCCGATTTTAAGAAAACACATTCCAGGCTCAACCCACGAGAGTAAGAAGTTACAACCCACGAACGTGAGAGCTTACAACCCACGAACGTAAAACATACAACCCGCGAACATAAGAACTTCAGACCCCCGAGCGTAAGAAATACAACCACGAACGTAAGAACCTACACCCCCCTAACGTTAGAAGTACAACCCCGAACGTAAGAATTCAACCCCCGACAGTAAGAATTATAACTCCCGAACGTAAGAAATACAACCCACGAACGTAAGAAATACAAACCCCGGACGTAAGAAATTACAACCCCCGAACGTAAGAAATGCAACCCCGAACGAAAGAACTTACAACCCCCGAACGTAAGAACTTTCAACCCCCGAACGTAAGAACTTACAACCCCGAACGTAAGAAATACAACGGTTACCCCCGAACGTAAGAAATGCAACCCCCGAACCTAAGAAATGCAATCCCCGAACGTAAGAACTTTCAACCCCCGAACGTAAGAGCTTACAACCTCCGAACATAAGAACTTACAACCCCCGAACGTAAGAAATACAAACCCGAACGTAAGAACTTACAACCCCCGAACGTAAGAAATGCAACCTCCGAACGTAAGAAATGCAACCCCCGAACGTAAGAAATACAATCCCCGAACGTAAGATATTACAACCCCGAACGTAAGAACTTACTAACCCCGAGCGTAAGAAATGCAACCCCCGAACGTAAGAAATACAACCCCCGAACTTACAACCCCCGAACGTAAGAACTTACAACCCCTGAACGTAAGAAATGCAACCCCCGAACGTAAGAATTACAACCCCCCAACGTAATAAATACAACCCCCGAACGTGAGAAATGCAACCCCGAACGTAAGAAATACAACCCCGAAAGTACGAAATTACAAACCCCGAACTTCACAAAATACAACTCCCGAACGTAAGAATTATAATTATAACCCCCGAACGTAAGAACCTACAATCCCCGAACGTAAGAATTATAACCCCGAACGTAAGAACTTACATTCTCCGAACGGGGGTTGTATTTCTTACGTTCGGGGGTTACAATTCTTACGTTCGGGGGTTGTAAGTTCTTACGTTCGGGGTTACAATTCCTACGTTCGGGGGTTACAATTCTTACGTTCGGGGGTTGTATTTCTTACGTTCGGGGGTTGTAATTTCTTACGTTCTTGGGTTGTATTTCTTACTTTCGGGGGTTATAATTCTTACGTTCGTGGGTTGTAAGCTCTTATGTTCGGGGGTTGTAAGTTCTTACACTCGTTGGTCATATAGCGGGTTTCTGGTGTTGTGAATTACATAAGGGTGTTTTCATTATTTGTTGTGACAAATTTTATATAGCGACCTTTTCCCAGATGCATATAATGATCCGAAATTACAACCCCGAACGTAAGAAATACAACCCCCGAACGTAAGAATTGTAACCCCCGAACGTAAGAACTTACAACCCCCGAACCTAAGAACTTACAACCCCCGAAAGTAAGAAATTACAACCCACGAACGTAAGAATTATAACCCCGAACGTAAGAAATACAACCCCCGAACGTTGTTTTGAAGTGTTGACAGACCTAACACGACTCCTGCTGGTCTCGCCCATGTTGTATACTCGACCTTTAGATGTTGGCTCTTACGGGTATGTCTTTTAAAGATTTTCCTCTCTTGTAGGATATAATTGGTGAAGCCTGATAAATTTCTTTCAGCAAAGGTTGATTCTCGATTAAATGCCATTTGCTCATTAAGATGTTCTTTAGGTTTGGCACGGATGGATTGTATTGTTTGACCACCAGTAAGTTGATTTTGTTGCAAGAGTATCATCAGTGTGTTGACCTCAAGATTTGTCAGGTATTTCTGTACTACACTGGGATTGGGACTGAGGGTAGGGGTGATACAGATGTATCATTATAGTTAATATTTGAGCATTACATGTACAAATTAAAATAAAACATTTATTTCATCCTTTTGCTACAGTAAGATGCACTCTTATTGCTATAGGTTACTGTTACTTGAGAACTTCATACTTTCCATTCAGAACCACTTCATTGTGCTAGATATAAGTTATTTCCTCCATTCTTGTGATGTGTAATGAATGGCATATGGAATTGCTTCACAAGATTGCTGAAAACTCTTTCTCATTTTTTGAGGGTCAGTAACAAGAAATAATGTTTTTAGGCATTTTTGCACAAAGTTTGACTGAATGTCTGTTACAGGACCTTTCAAGTCTAATCTAAGGGAGTTTTAGAGCCTGATTCCATGGCAAATTTCAGCCTGGGCTGAAATTTCAGTCCAGTGGGGCGGGCTGAAATACTGTTGCGATTACATGACAAATTTCAACCCGTGCTGAAATATAAGCTATCTTGTTTCCTAGAAAACAACCTCACTGCGCATGCTCATGTTGCCTTTTCAGCCCGGGCTGAATTTCCATTTCGATTATATGGACATTTTGCAGATTTTTCAGCCTGTTTGCCCAGGCTGAAAATCCTAGCTTGGTTTCACAAACCAGCTAGGATTTTCAGCCCGGGCAGAAACCTTCTCCACGTAATCGCCACTTTCATATTAAGAGGGTTTCTTCCAGAACCTGGGCTAAAATCTCAGCCCAGCTAACCGTGCTGAAAGTTCAGCCCAGGCTGAAATTCGCCATGTGATCACCCCCTTAGAGTGGCTCAAACTATGTGATATAAAATAGGAACTGTTAACTGTTATTTTTGGAAGGGACAAATTAAGGCTAAATTATGTTGCCTTACACATGACAATTGTCATTATATCTTAAATCTTCTTTTAAAAAGTGTACTTCTAAGTTTCCTTTGAAGCATGGTGTTTTATTTTAATTCACTGTTCAGTTCATCTTTTTGTTGTTGTTTTTCTATCAAGTGGGCATGTATATTTTGCCGAGTTATTTCTGTTGGCAAAATATCTATTCATCAAGTAATGATCTGTTTGCAACATTTGCAACAACTGTAGATGACCACACCTTTTATTCTATTCTATTACAATAATGTTGGTGTGGATATTTAAAAAAATCTTGTTTTCTTATATTTACTGTTGATTTGTGGTGTTATTTGAGGTGTTTCAATAGGGGAAATATGTTTTTTACCGCAAGTAAAAATCGAGTCAAAATTCAGTTCAACGTCGTTTAAAGGGGTTATTAAAACACTAAGGTAGTCAACATGGCTTCTTTTCTTGGCAGTTTGGCAGAGACGTTAATTTGTGATCATCAACATGTTCATTTCAGCCGGTACACTTGTTGTCTTGCACGCCATCTCATCACAACTGACCATTTCAAGTCCTGTAGAAGCCAGAGAAATTTTTGTTTCATGGTTAGCGTAACAGTCTTACATATTTCACATGGAATAGAATGGAATATATACTCACAATATTCAATTGTGTTCGACAAAAGTGTGTGTGTGTGTGTGTTTTTTTTTTTTTTTTTTTTTCTTCTGCTTTCCTCTATTCTTCCATTTCTTTTTACCCATTTCAAGGTCTTCAATTTTTCTTAGGAGTTCTCCCCTGTCAGGGTTTTGTAGACTCGGGTTTTTGAGACTGAGCGCTAGTCGATTAAGAAACAAACCAACCAACCAAACAATGTATGACTGGGGGTGTGTCTGTGGGAGGGGAAGGTTGTCCAAAACGTCTGCAAATCCTTTTGTTATGCAAAGCAACGCTTCGGGAGTGGGTGGAATTTAACAACGCAAATGTCTTACCTTTTTAGGCGGAATGTATCCTTCGTTGTTGCAGATCCTCTTATCATGATCGGCCAGCAATAAATGTTTTTCACAAAGAAATGTTCCGGTGTGGAAAAGGTTTTGAAAACAGTTGAACACCAGAAATAATCGCCGTGGACATAAAACAATTGCCACGTCAATCATCCTGTTCACGGAAGCAGCAATTTAATTTGCTTTGGCTAATTGTTTTGTCGTAGTGCTTGTTTGCAGAGCGTCGCTTCAGTCAAATACCCACAGGCCCGTGCTTGTGATTCTGCCAACAAAGAGATATTAACTACGCCAACAGTCATCGACAACAGACGTCTGTCGCAACGCTCGTGGGGCTCTTAGACAATTCATTTTTACGAGAAGAAAAAAATCTTAACTCTTACATACCAGAAACAACGGCTGTCAACAATTTCCCTTGAAGCCGCAGTTTGCGTGGGGAAATAAATGACGTGTGCAAATGCAAGCAAAGCAGACGAAAAAAACGAAAAGAAGACGAAGAATTCATTAAAATTAACAAACCTCTTTAATACTCTTAAGAAATTACAAAACTTCCAACTTACAATAAACTAAAATGAATCGACAAAACTATAGCAGCAACGTTATTTTCGGAAAACTCTAAGCTTATATTCGTAAACAATCTGCATTGTTAAGCGATTGCATTACTCACTGAGCCGCAGTCTTGGCAGACAACTGTGACAAATAACCTTCGTTCTCCTTCTTAGAGTGTCACAGCAACAGCCCTCCTTTAAAAAGCATTAACAAATTTTCATAGAAATGAAAAAAATAAAGTCATTTTTGATATGTTATAGGCAAAGTGATAATCTCAAACATTTATCTTTCTTGAGCTTACTGATTAAGCGGCGATCTTATGAAAAGGCAAAAACCTTTCCTGACAAAATACAAGAAGCATCACTTTTGTCCCAAAGATCAGCCACTAATGGCAGCTGATTTTAAGAGCATCGTTTCGCCGATGACTTCACAAACAACCACAACAAGTCCTCGATTCATAGCACTATTTTTGTAACGAGGTCGTACAACTGATGGGCGAAGATCAGCGGCTCTGTGGGCTTTCTAATGATGTGTTCGTTTTTGATTCGTTGTCCGCCATTTTGAAAATCGAACGGCGGGAGTCCGAGCCGATGAACGCTGGACTCATACTGCGCATGTTCAGCCGTTTTCGCGCCCTGTCGGCGGGCGTGTTAACAGATGCAACACCGCTGTCAGTGCAAATCACAGTCGCAAATGACATCAGTATTGGAACCCAAATTCCCCACAATTCTATAAAGAACTCTGCCTTTTTAACTCCTAATATTGATTTTTGTTTGATTTTTCTGTGCCTTTCACGCAGTGTAAACCACTCTATGACATCGCCCAAGATATATTCCTGGCTTATATGGCTGGATTTGTCACGGTGAACAAAGAGCTTGTCACGTGGCTTAGATAGGTTCCAGTCTACGCTCGGCCAAGTTACATAAGCTTCAGAAAGCGGCCATTTTGTATTTGTGTAAATTCAGTTATTCTTTCATCTTTGTGAATGATATATGAAATGAATCATATATGAACTGCGGAAATGAAATCAAATGAAGAATGATCCTTGCAGTTGTGAACGCAATTTATGCAATTGCGAAAAGAAGCCTGAAAAATTCAGGACTTCAACGGGGTTTGAACCCGTGACCTCGCGATTACCGGTGCGATGCTCTAACCAACTGAGCTATGAAGCTACTGACGCTGGGAGCATGTCCAAGGCCGTAGCTAGAAATTTTTGACTAGGGATGCAATGAAGCCAAGCGCCGGAGACCAAAGCCATTACCGGGCTCTGGGGGAATGTTCTCCGAACATCTGAAATCTAGAGACTCGGATATGCTACTTTCATAGATATTTCGTCAAAAGGAAATGTTAATTAGTCCAAGGTTTTGTAAGCTATTGATATATCGCTCAATTTAAAGAATAGACAAGCTTACAAAGAATACCCCGTGGTTTGTAGCCTGTTCTAGGCTCTCAAATATTTGTGGTAGGCGCAACAACGAGCGAAGAACGAAGGAAGAGAATTGATTGTCTTAGAGGGTTTTGCGGTTGCGATTCTCTTTAGCCTATATTTAAATTTTTGCTCTGACGATCAGATCTTTGAAAGATTTACTTCTCTTAACTGATATCATCGGGGGATTTGTGTAGATAGTTGTCGGCAACGGCTGCTTCTGTATTTAGCCCCAGTTTTTTCCTAATGCTTGTTTAAGGGCACGCATTGATGGATGGTATGTAGTGACAAACATGGCAATATTTTCTTGTAAGTTGTTTTCCTTGTTGTAGCCTTGGCAGTTCCGTGAGGTTAGAGATCATTATCGCCCGGCATTAAATCCTCACTCTTTACAGTTTTCGCTCACATGAAAAACTCTTGGGAAATGTTGACAGTTTATTGTGTATTGTTTGAATATTGCTGATCTCTTTTGTTTTCTGAGCGAAGCGGTTGTGCAAAGTTTCAAGGTGATATCAGTAAAGTTTAAACTATCTGCCCAACACTCCAGCAAGAGGTCCTTAAAAGAATTGTTCCAACATGTTTGGGGTAGCAACTGCCCACCTTGCCCTTAGGCTAGCTACGGCCTTCGTGTCTGAAAGTACTTGGAAGCCTCGATTCCCAGCGTCATAAGTGGGCTGAGTTTGTTGGTTCTCTACTCTGCTCCGAGAAGTTTTTCTCCGGGTACTCCGGTTTTCCCATCCCGCCAAAAGCCAACATTTGATTTGGTTTGATTTTGTTTTGATTTGATTTAGTCTCCCAAATTAGTAGAGCTTCTGTGCTCGGCTAGAAATATTTGAGACTTAACTAGAGTTGTTGTTATCATTATTATTATTAATTATTATTATTATTATTATTATTATTATTATAACCCTCATCTTGAAAATGAGGATTTCAGGAACTCAGAAAATAATGGTTTATTGTATGCTAGTTATCTTGTTTTATTGATTGACAGGAACAATATGGAAAACTATCTAACTGTAATCACAAGTAGCTCTACTAATAGAAACTTGATAAGAAAACAGATAAATACTAATAGTTTTACAGCTTCATGTCGAAGCAGCTAAATTTTGTAAGCCACATATGTACGCATTGCGGACCTATTTTATGTTATTCCTTTAGGTCAGTAATGTCTCACCTTCGAATTCAATGAAATGTCTCTCAGTAGAGCGTACAGTAGCTTAACAAGGAACAAAAGTTAAAAATATCAAGTAATCTTCTGCTACTTGAACAGAAAATCGCAAAATTTGGTTACCATCAGAAATTTCAGTCGTCTTGGACAGTAGAAATTTGTTCCCGCAAAACACAAAAAAATCGCGCCAATCCACCAAATATAAAAGACTATTGCAAGATTTTCATGCTACACCGCCGGTATGAATTCAAAATGCTAGAAATGTTTAGAACAAATCATGAACATGCAAGACGTGAGCATGTTCTTAACTCTTTCCAGGTACCCAACAGTCAACTTGAACTTCTCGCATATGAGAATATAAGAAATGATAATCGGAGGTCATGATGATGAATCAAATTCTCCTCATATGTACAATAAAATATATAGCGATTAATGAGGAGAACATATATGATGATCTTTGTACTTGAAGCGTTCAAGAAGAGTGCCTGTCTGAGCAAATACCATGCACTCCTGTACAGTCTTACCTCTAATTCACCAAAGTCCAAGGTTTCGAAATGGATATGTGATCACTGCAGCTATGACCACTACTTAACCAGTAGTGAAAATAAGACCTGAAAACGGGATTCAAACCCACGACCACTGCGATACCGGTGCAGTGCTCTACCGACTGAGCTAACAAGCCATCGGAGCTGGTCATTTTGCTGGTTCGTAATAAACCCGTGAGTGAGAAATAGTAGGTGATTTTCATATATTCACATTTATTTACCAAGGTTTCGTTGAAATTTCGAAGCGACAGTTACACCGGAATAAGTTGCGATAATTTTCCTTTCTGACCCGGTGGGAGGCATACTGTGCACCCCTCCCACCCACCCCTCCCCAAGATCACGTGAAAGATGCAAAAGCGCGATGTTTACAGTAGAAAAAGAAGTTAACTTTTAGACAATTAGAACTAAAAAATCCCACTTTCTGCAAAATCTCCTAGTGAAAATTTGGTTGTCACGGTAACATCAACTTGAATGGCAACTGACCTCCGCATCAAATTGGTCGCAGACAAATGTTGTAGAGAGTCCATGTGGTCTGGTGGCGTTTGCTGTTTATAAACGTTCGAAATCCAGGCGGGCAGAATCCATCCCTTTCCCGTCAGGATTCGGGTTAAGCCTCAAAATATGAATTTGTATTCTCATCACCACTGTATCAATTTCAGATCTCACAAGTGGGGAGAATTTATTATTTTATGGTGGACAGTACTTCGGCTGGGAAAAATCAACAAAATGGCACACCAACGGAAATTGAAGTAAATGAAGTGATGTCCTGTTGCATATTAAATTCTTCACTTCATTGGAAGAAATGGTCATTCTCTTCTCACTCTTACTATTGAGAACAAAGGTAGCCATTAATCAGTTTGAAAAGTATTACTAGGGCTCCGCTCGATAATCAAGTTATGTGAATCCTGCAAATGAGATTATTTTCCTTCCTTATTTCTTCCTGTGCTTCACTAAATCAAACAAATTTAACGTTGGTTTTATTGCTTGCGTCTCAGTTCGGGCTCTTAGCATAAACATCCATAACATAGCTTTAGTCTAAGCTAACGTAGCTTACAGTCTAAGCGTGTAAACTGTACATATCTTACAGTCTAAGCTAACATAGCCTGTGTTCAGTCTGTTCAGCTTCAAGCTAACATAGCTTATGTCAAGCTTACAGCTGAGATTTTATTGCTTATTTCTTTCTTATTTCTTCTTTTATCAAGCCGTTTGTAATGTTGATTTTAATGCTTGTGTTTCAGTTGGATTCCTCTGATGCAATTCTGATGATACACTCAGCTTAAAAGAACGTTAATGTCGTCTTCTCAGCGCTTCATAAACGATGGCATAATTACAGGTGAGATGGTATGTAAACAAACACTAACTTTTATTAGATGTTTTAGTTTTAAGTCATTAGTGCCACTGACAGTTATGTTCCCGCTTTAATTGATTGCAATCACACATGGAAGTCACAAAATGCCTTCTAGTCAATTTCGTGATTGTTTTACTAGACGTTATCACTTGGCATACAGTTAATTTCATAGTCGTGGAAAAGTAACTGATTAAAAAAAGCAACTTTTGATAGCGTCAATAATTGAAGGAAACCAAAATTCGACAGAAACCTTTTCTACTAAGAAACAGTGAGAGTTAA
Source organism: Pachyseris speciosa (assembly GCA_016490735.1). NCBI lineage: Eukaryota > Metazoa > Cnidaria > Anthozoa > Scleractinia > Pachyseridae > Pachyseris > Pachyseris speciosa. Next base: position 85,039 of record JAEMWC010000959.1, on the reverse strand, counting down.
CTAAGAAACTTGAAAACGGGTGACATGTATTTCGACGTTATGTTTCCATTTTAAATCCGTTCCCGAAGATCTTGGATGGGTTGTTATTTGAAACGGTTGCTTCAGGCTATTATACTAAGCGTGTGTTTCTACAACGATGTCTTTGATTATTTGACTCATTCTCATTAAAAATTTGGAGCATACTTTATGATAAACTATACTGTTCTAGCTTAAAATGGCTTCTCACAGTTTTTATTAATCTATTCAGTTGCTCTTTAGGAGTTTGCTGGATCTTAAACATTTCATGTTTTTCTGCAATGAAGCCATGCATGATACTCGTTTTATCAGCCCCAAAAGAAACGGCGAAGCATGTCTCAGGCTCCGGTCGATGACTAACCTCAATGTTAAGTTGCAACTTAGCTGTTATAGCTAACATAGCCTATGTTAAGTTTACAGCTAAGATTTTGTTGCTTCTTTCTTTTTTATTTCTTCCTTTATCAAGCCATTTGCAATGTTGATTTTAATGCTTGTGTTTCAGTTGGATTCCTCTAAAGCAATTCTGATAAAACACTCAGCTTAAAAGAACTTTAATGTCGTCTTCTCAGTGCCTGATTCCGCCGACATAAACGAAGGCATAATTACAAGTGAGGTGGTATGTAAACAAACACTAACTTTTATTAGATGTTTTAGTTTTAAGTCGTTAGCACCACTGACAGTTATGTTCCTTTAATTAATCGCAATCACACAGAGAAGCCACAAAACGCCTTGTAGTTTTCGTGGTTGTTTTACTAGACGTTATCATCATACAGTTAATTTCATAGTCGGCGGTGCTGTCTTCGTTGAAAATTAACTTATTAAAAAGCTTACTGAAGCAACTTTTGATAGCAGCAAAAATTGGAGGAAACCCGCCAAAATTCGACAGAAACCTTTCTACCAAGAGACAGTGAGATTAAACTAAGAAACTTGAAAACGGGTTTCATGTATTTCGACGTAATGTTTCCATTTTAAATCCGTTCCCGAAGATCTTGGATAGGTTGTTATTCGAAACGGTTGCTTCAGGCTATTATATTAAGCGGGTGTTTCTACAGCGATGTCTTTGATTATTTGACTCATTCTCTTAAAAATTTGGAGCATACTTTATGATAAAGGATACTAGTACTGTTCTAGCTTAAAATGGCCTCTCACAGTTTTCATTATGCTATTCAGTGGCTCTTTTGGAATTTGCTGGATCTTAAACATTCCATGTTTTTCTGCAATGCAGCCATGCATGACACTCGTTTTATCAGCCCCCAAAACAAACGGCGAAGCATGTCTCAGGCTCCGGTCGATGACTAACCTCAATGTTAAGTTGCAACTGAGCTGTTATGGCTATGGTCAACATGTCTTCTGATAAAACACTCAGCTACATAAACGAAGGCATAATTTCAGGTGATCTGGTTTGTTTAAGTTTTATTTTTAAGTCATTAGTGCCACGGACAGTTAAGTTCCTTTAACTGATCGCAATCACACAGAGAAGCCACAAAAGCCTTGCGATTTTCGTGGTTGTTTTACTGGACGTTATCATCATACAGTTAATTTTATAGTCGGCGGTGCTGTCTTCGTTGAAAATTAACTTATTAAAAAGCTTACTGAAGCAACTTTTGATAGCGGCAATAATTGGAGGAAACACGCCAATTTCGACAGAAACCTTTTCTACCAAGAGACAGTGAGAGTAAACTAAGAAACTTGAAAACGGGTGACATGTATTTCGACGTAATGCTTCCATTTTTAAATCCGTTCCCGAAGATCTTGGATAGGTTGTTATTCGACACAGTTGCCTCGCGCTATTATACTAAGCTTGTGTTTGCACAACGATATCTTTGATTATTTGACCCATTCTCTTTAAAACGTTGAGCATATTTTATGATAAAGGATACTGTTCTAGCTTAAAATGGCTTCTAACAGTTTTGATTAATCTATTCAGTGGCTCTTTTGGAGTTTGTTGGATTTAATTATTACTTTTTTTTGTTTTGTTTTTCTGCAATGCATCCATGCGTGACACTCGTTTTATTAGCCCCCAAAAACAAACGGCGAAGAATATCTCAGGCTAACCTCAATGTTAAGTTACAACATAGCTGTTATAACTATGGTCAACATGTCTTTCTAAGTCTTCCATATCAAGCATTTTTAATGAACATTACTTTCAATGCCTGCCGGTTTCAGGTCGAATTTATAGAATCATTAATTCTGATCTGGGACAAAGTTTACTTCAAGCTTTTAGCTGAGCTTTTGTTGCTAATGTCTTCCTGTGTCTTCCGTGAATTTTTAGTTTTAGTTTCGTCTTCTGTCTAGCGTAGAACACATTTATGAATGTGAAAGCAAGTGTAGACAAGTAAGGACAGTTTTAGGAAACTACTTTTTCACGGCTAAGGGTGTTGAATCTGCAATCAACCGGCAAAGAAAGCCACTAAAAGCTTGGCAGTTTTCGCATCTTTTTTACTAACAGTTATCATCACACAATGGTTAGTTGTCGGCATTGCTTGTATGAGGAAATCGAAACTCGAGGGAAACCTTTTCTAACGGGAGCCAAACAGCGAAAGTGAAACTAAATTTCAATTACCAATGAAAATAGGTGACGCGTTTTGTACTTCATGCTTCCATTTTAAGTCCCTTCCATCTCTTGCGCATGTTGTAGTTTTTATACAATTAGCTCGAAACAGTTGCTCGGGGCTGTTATAATGCGGGTTAAAATGTAATGTCGTAAAAATTGTAAAACTTAAACTAAGCGCACCTCATTGGTGAGACAAAAGTTTAAGGAAAATGTCACGCTAATAAATTGATTTCATTTACAAGATCAACACCTTGAAATTTGATCCAAAAACGGCAGTTGCTTTTTTAGACAATTAGAGCTAAGAAATCCGACCTTCTGCAAAAATCTGCCAGGCAAAATTTGGTTGTCACGGTAACATCAACTTAAATGGCAAATGACTTCCGCATCAAAATGTTCGCAGATAAATGTTGTAGACAGTCCATGTGGTTTGGTGGCGTTTGCTGTTTATAAACGTTCGAAATCCAGGCGGGCAGAATCAATCCCTTTCCCGTCAGGATGCGGGTTAAGCCTCAATTCTGATCACCTTTCCCATCTATTTCAGATCTCAAAAGTGGGGAGAATTTATAATTTTATGGTGGACAGTACTTCGGATGGAAAAAAAGTCCACAAAACGGCATACCTAGGGAAATTGAAGCAAAGGCAAGAACTTGTTGCATATTATTTTCTTCAGTATTTTTTCGGCAACTCAGCCCAGTGATAATGTCTGTAATATAGCTTGAACACCAAAATTTGGGAAGGCAATAAAGTCAGTGTTCTTAGTTTTAGTAATTATCTCTATCTGTGAATGCTTCAGTCATTTTTGTCACCAAACACCGCTTCTTAACTTTTGCGATGTGGACCATGACGCTTTCCAAGCATTAAAACCTGTCAGACAATAAAAAAAAAAAGCAACGAAAGTGTCAACGATTTCTGAAAAGAGAGCCTACGTATGTCGATATAAAGTGTTTGTTTCAGGTCATGTCAGGTGACCCTATAGTGGCAGATAAGTGCCTGTTCTTAGGGCAATCAAAGAGTAAGAGAGTAAATGCCCATCCCTGTGTACCCTACCGAAAGCAGCTTTGGAAATTTTTAAGTCCGTTCTCTGGAAGCAACAGTTTTGTACTTCATCATTCACTTCTTCTCTTAAGAAAGTGACTCTTCTCGGAGTTGTTGCACTTTTCTTGTTTTGCTAAAACAACCTTGCAGCATCAGGGGCACCCAACGAGCCAATGAAAGCAGCCAAAAGCTGTGTAAAGGCATTTTTAAGTACATTATGGTGTTTGAAGTCTGTTTAAAGTTATGTTTTGGTTAGCTAGAAAACTTTGATCTGTTCGGATTCCCTAGCTGAAATGTTAATTGCCCGAAAATCTTTCTTTGAGAAAATACTAGTTGAAGTTAACTTTCTAGGGAACCTTTTTTTCTTTCCGAAAATGCTAGCTGACGTTTTTTACTGCCAAAACAGCAATAACAACCTTTCCGAAAACCTCAGGGGTTATGATTTCCACATTACGAATCTTTTAGGCCACGTTTTACTTACGAAAATCCGAGTGCACTCTTTAGTCGACGCCGAAAGCCTCAGGCTAACTACCCTCCACCGAACAGATATCTACCGAAACTTGTCGTTGGGTGCCCCTGCAGCATGAACACTATTTATAAAAGCTCCATAAACAAGCGGCCAGCGTGAATGAGATGAATTCCTTGCGCTGTGCATGTGTTTTCTTTAAAATAAATTTCAACCGTTTAGATAATGAATAAAATCTCAAAACAGAAAACTCAAAGTATCTTCTCTGTCTCGTAAAATATATTTTGTTGTCACGCCTTCAACTAACATTATCATGTGATCATCGATAGTCTATCGGATGGAATAGACAATGGAGCATTCTCCTCAGTGGTAACACAGTTGTATCGTAGTTCAGCAGAAACAGTTGTTCTTTGTTGTAAACCTAACTCAGTTAACAAACATATCGCTTCTTGCTGGGTGTGATGTGGACCATGACGGCATGTTTTCAAGCAGTTGGCGCTTAGATAATAGAAAATGCCACAAAAATGTAAGCTTCAAGAATTAAAATTGAGTCTTTGTTTTAGGTAGCCTAAGGGGCAGATATGTGTCTGTTTCTATGATCAAAGATTCTTTTAATAGAACAACACTCTGGGAGCAGCTTCCCGTTTGTGCGAATCTTATCCACATGTCTAAGTCGCTTCATTGGAAGAAATGGTCATTCTCTACTCACTGTTACTATTGAGAAGAAAGGTAGCTATAAATCAGTTTAAAAAGTATTACTAGGGTTCCGCTCGATAATCAAGTCATGTGAATCCTGCAAATGAGATTATTTTCCTTCCTTATGTCTTCTTGTCCTTCACTAAATCAAACAAATTTAACGTTGGTCTCATTGCTTGCGTCTTAGTTCGGGCCCTTAGGATAAACATCCATAACATAACTTTAGTCTAAGCTAACATAGCTTACAGTCTAAGCATGTAAGCTGTACATATCTTACAGTCTGAGCTAACATAGCCTGTGTTCAGTCTGTTCAGCTTCAAGCTAACATAGCTTATGTGAAGCTTACAGCTGAGATTTTATTGCTTATGTCTTTGTTATTTCTTCTTTTATCAAGCCGTTTGTAATGTTGATTTTAATGCTTGTGTTTCAGTTGGATTCATCTGATGCAATTCTGATAAAACACTCAGCTTAAAAGAAGTTCAATGTCGACTTCTTAGTGCCTGATTCCGCCTACATTTAAACGAAGGCATAATTACAGGTGAGATGGTTTTTTTTAAGTTTTAGTTTTAAGTCATTAGTGCCACTGACAGTTAAGTTCCTTTAATTGATCGCAATCACACAGAGAAGTCACAAAAAGCCTTGCAGTTTGTTTTACTACACGTTATCATCATAATTTCATAGTCGGCAGTGCTGTCTTCGTTGAAATTTAACTTATTAAAAAGCTTACTGAAGTAACTTTTGATAGCGGCAAGAATTGGAGGAAACACGCCAAAATTCGACAGAAACCTTTTCTACCAAGAGACAGTGGGAGTAAACTAAGAAGCTTGAAAACGGGTGACATGTATTTCGACGTAATGCTTCCATTTTTAAATCCGTTCCCGAAGATCTTGGATGGGTTGTTATTCGACACAGTTGCTTCGCGCTATTATACTAAGCTTGTGTTTGCACACGATGTCATTGATTCTTTGACTCATTTTCTTTAACATTTGGAGCATACTTTATGATAAAGGGTACTATTCTAGCTTAAAATGGCTTCTCACAGTTTTCATTAATCTATTCAGTGGCTCTTGTGGAGTTTTTTGGATTTTATTGTATTTTTTGTTTGTTTTTCTGCAATGCAGCCATGCGTGACACTCGTTGTATTAGCCCCCAAAAGAATGTCTCAGGATAACTTCAATGTTCAGTTACAACTGAGCTGTTATAACTATGGTCAGCATGTCTTTCTAAGTCTTCCATATCAAGCATTTTTAATGAACATTACTTTCAATGCCTGCTGGCTTCATGTCGAATTTATAGAATCATTAATTCTGGTCCAGGACAAAGTTTACTTTCAAGCTTTTAGCTGAGCTTTTGTTGCTAATGTCTTCCTGTGTCTTCCTATCAACTCTTGCGTTTCAGTGTTAGAGTTCCCAGAATAGATTCCTGTGAATATTTAGTGTTAGTTTCGTCTTCTGTCTAGTGTAGAACACATTTATGAATGTGAAAGCAAGTTTATGCAAGTAAGGACAGTTTTAGGAAACTACTTTTCACGGCTAAGGGTGTTGAATCTGCAATCAACCGGCAAATAAAGCCAAAACAAAGCTTAGCAGTTTTCCCATCTTTTTGACTAACAGTTATCATCATACAATGGTTGGTTGTCGGCATTGCTTGTATGAGGAAATCGAAACTCGAGGGAAATCTTTTCTAACGGGAGCCAAACAGCGAAAGTGAAACTAAATTTTAATTACCAATGAAAATAGGTGACGCGTTTTGTACTTCATGCTTCTATTTTAAGTCCCTTTCATCTTTTGGGCAGGTTGTAGTTTTTAGACAATTAGCTCGAAACAGTTGCTCGGGGTTGTTATAAGGCGGGTTAAAATGTAATGTCGTAAAAAGTTTAAACTTAAACTCAGCGCACCTCATTGGTGAGACAAAAGTTTAAGGAAAACTGATGTCACGCTAATAAATTGATTTCCTTTACAAGAGCAACACCTTGAAATTTGATCCAAAAAGGGCAATTGATTTTTAGACAATTAGAGCTAAGAAATCAGACCTTCTGCAAAAATCTGCCAGGCAAAATTTGGTTGTCACGGTAACATCACTTTGAATAGCAAATGACCTCCTCATCAAATTGTTCGCAGATAAATGTTGTAGACAGTCGATGTGGTTTGGTGGCGTTTGCTGTAATCCAGGCGGGCAGAATCCATCCCTTTCCCGTCAGGATGCGGGTTAAGCCTCAAAATATGAATTTGTATTCTGATCACCATTCCCATCTATTTTAGATCTCAAAAGTGTTGAGAATTTATTATTTTATGGTGGACAGTACTTCGGGTGGAAAAAAATCCACAAAAAGGCATACCCAGGGAAATTGAAGCAAAGGCAAGAATACCTTGTTTCATATTACTTTCAGTATTTTTTTTGGCAACTCAGCCCAGTGATAATGTCTATAATATGGTTTGAAGAAACAACTACAACTCTACTCAACCGTCTGCAATTTTCAAATACAAATACATCGATATTTGGCAAAGGAATAAAGTGCTCTTAGTGATTGTAATTATCTCTATTTGTAAATGCTACAGTCATTTTTGTCACCATACATCAGGGGCACCCAACGACAAGTTTCGGTAGATATCCGTTCGGTGGAGGGTAATTAGCCTTGCACTTTCGGCGTCGATTTAAGAGTGCACTCGGATTTTCGTAACTAAAACGTGGCCTAAAAAATTCGAAATTGGGAAATCATAGCCCCTGAGGTTTTCGGAAAGGTCGTAATTGCTGTTTTAGGCAGTCAAAAGCGTCAGCTAGCATTTTCGGAAAGAAAATAGTTCCCTAGAAAGTTCGTGGAAAGTTCATTTCAGCTTGCATTTTCTCAAAGGAGGATTTTGTTCCCTAACATTTTCGTGCAATTAAAATTTCAGCTAGGGAATCCGAACAGATGAACTTTTTCTAGCTTATGGAAAAATCGCTTTAAACAGACTTCAAACACCATAAAGAACTTAAAAATGCTACAGCTTTTGGTTGATTTGGCTCGTTGGGTGCCCCTGATGCATCGCTTCTTACCTTTTGCGATGTGGACCACGACGCTTTCCAAGCATTAAAACCTGTGAAAAAATAAAAAAAGCCACGAAAGTGTCAACGATTTCTGAAAAGAGAGCCTACGTATGTCGATATAAAGTGTTTGTTTCAGGTCATGTCAGGTGACCCTATAGTGGCAGATAAGTGCCTGTTCTTACGGCAATCAAAGAGTAAAAGAGTAAATGCCCGTCTCTGTGTACCTTACCGACAGCAGCTTTGGAAATTTGTAAGTCCGTTCTCTGGAAGCAACAGTTTTGTACTTCATCATTCACTTCTTCTCTTCAGAAAGTGACTCTTCTCGGAGTTTGTTGCACTTTTCCCGTTTTGCTAAAACAACCTTGCAGCATGAACACTATTTATAAAAGCTCCATAAACAAGCGGCTGATGAGATGAATTTATTGCGCTGTGCATATGTTATCTTTAAAATAAATTTCAACCGTTTTGATAATAAATAAATTAAATCTGAAAACAGACAATTCAAAGTATCTTCTCTCTGGTTAAATATATTTTTGTTGTCACGCCTTCAAATAACTTTATCATGTGATCATCGATAGTCTATCGAATGGAATAGACAATGGAGCATACTTCTTGGCTACACAGCCGTATCGTAGTTCAGCAGAAAAAGTTGTTCTTTGTTGTAAACCCAACTTTAACAAACCTATCTCTGCCGGGTGTGATGTGGACCATGACGGCATGTTTTCAAGCATTTGGCGGTCAGATAATAGAAAATACCACAAAAATGTAAGCTTCAAGAATTAAAATTGAGTCTTTGTTTTAGGTAGCCTAAGGGGCAGATATGTGTCTGTTTCTATGATCAAAGATTCTTTTAATAGAACAACTCTCTGGGAGCAGCTTCCCGTTTCTGCGAACCTTATCCACATGTCTAAGTCGCTTCTTTGGAAGAAATGGTCATTCTCTTCTCACTCTTACTATTGAGAACAAAGGTAGCCATTAATCAGTTTTAAAAAGTATTACTAGGGTTCCGCTCGATAATCAAGTCATGTGAATCCTGCAAATGAGATTATTTTCCTTCCTTATATCTTCCTGTGCTTCACTAAATCAAACAAATTTAAGGTTGGTTTTATTGCTCGGGTCTCAGTTCGGGTTCTTAGGATAAACATCCATAACATAGCTTTAGTCTAAGCTAACATAGCTTACAGTCTAAGCATGTAGACTGTACATATCTTACAGTCTAAGCTAACATAGCCTATGTTCAGTCTGTTCAGCTTCAAGCTAACATAACTTATGTCAAGCTTACAGCTGAGATTTTATTGCTTATTTCTTTCTTATTTCTTCTTTTATCAAGCCGTTTGTAATGTTGATTTTAATGTTTGTGTTTCAGTTGGATTCCTCTGATGCAATTCGGATGAAAAACTCAGCTTAAAAGAACTTTAATGTCGTCTTCTCAGAGCTTCATAAACGAAGGATAATTACAAGTGAGGTGGTAGGTAAACAAACACTAACTTTTATTAGATGTTTTAGTTTTATGTCATTAGTGCCACTGACAGTTAAGTTCCTTTCATTGATCGCAATCACACAGAGAAGCCACAAAATGCCTTGTAGTCAATTTCGGGGTTGTTTTACTAGACGTTATCACTTGGCATACAGTTAATTTCATAGTCGGCAATGCTGTCGTCGTTGAAAATTAACTTATTGAAAAGCTTACTGAAGCAACTTTTGATAGTGACAATAATTGGAGGAAACCAAAACTCGACAGAAACCTTTTCTACGAAGAAACAGTGAGAGTAAACTAAGAAACTTGAAAACGGGTGACATGTATTTCGACGTAATGTTTCCATTTTAAATCCGTTCCCGAAGATCTTGGATGGGTTGTTATTTGAAACGGTTGCTTCAGGCTATTATACTAAGCGTGTGTTTCTACAACGATGTCTTTGATTATTTGACTCATTCTCATTATAATTTGGAGCATACTTTATGATAAAGGATACTGTTCTAGCTTAAAATGGCTTCTCACAGTTTTCATTAATCTATTCAGTGGCTCTTTAGGAGTTTGCTAAATCTTAAACATTTCATGTTTTTCTGCAATGAAGCCATGCATGACACTCGTTTGATCAGCCCCCAAAACAAACGGCGAAGCATGTCTCAGGCTCCGGTCGATGACTAACCTCAATGTTGAGTTGCAAGTGAGCTGTTGTAGCTATGGTCAACATGTCTTCCTAAGTCTTTGATACAAGTATTTTTAATGTTACTTTCAATGGTTGCGTCTCACTGAGTTTGAGTTTATAGAATCATTAATTCTGGTCGGTGACAAAGTTTACTTCAAGCTTCCAGTTGAACTTTTGTTGCTCATGTCTTCCTGTGTCTTCCTCTCATTTCTTGCGTTTCAGAGTTGGAGTCCCAGAATCAATTCCCGTGAATATTTAGTTCAATTTCATCTTCTGTCCTGTGTTGAACACATTTGCGAGTGCAAAAGTAAGCTTACTCAAGTAAGAACAGTTTTAGGTGACTAAGGCTAACTGAAGGACATCGAATCGGCAATCAACCGGCAAAGAGAGCCACAAAAAGCTTGGCAGTTTTCTCATCTTTTTTTCTAACAGTTATTATCATACAGTGGTAAGTTGGTTGTCGGCACTGCTCGTGTGAAAAAATCGAAACTCGAGAGAAAAATTTTCTATCTGGGCTAAAAATGTTAGCTACAGTCCCAAACTTATCGCTTCTTGCCGGGTGCGATGTGAACCATGACGGCATGTTTTCAAGCATTTGGCATGTCAGATAATAAAAAATACCTCAAAAATGTTAGCTTCAAGAATTGAAATTGAGTCTTTGTTTTAAGTGACCTTAGGGGTAGATATGTGCTGTTCCTATGATCAAAGATTCTTTTTATAGAACAAAACGCTGGGAGCAGCTTCCCGTTTCTGCGGACCTTATCTACAGCAGTTTTGAACATGTCTAAGTCGCTTCTCTGGAAGAAATGGTCTTTCTCTACTCACTCTTATTGTTGAGAAAAAAGGTAGCCATTAATAAGTTTGAAAAGCATGATTAGGGTTCCACTCGATAATCAAGTTATGTGTATCATCAAATGACATTTCGTTCGTTCTTCCTGTGTTTCCCTAAATCAAGCACTTTTAACGTTGGTTTCATTGCTTCAGTCTCTGTTCAAGCTCTTAGAATAAACATTCATAACATAGCATTAGTCAGGAGCCCATGAATAGGAGCTTCACTCTCCCATACAAGCCCTTTGAGTCAACCTTTGCGCGTATCTTTTCTATTTTTAGAACGCTGCGGGTTTCTAAATCTGCAGGCACTGTTTAGAATGCCCAAAAGAAGGATCGGGGCAACGCGCTCCCCACCTTTGGCCACAATTTTATTACGAATACTTGTGTGCGAAATTTACTGGAAACAGATTTTCACAGTAAATTGTAGCCTCTGCAGAAAAAAGCAGTTCTAAAAATAGAAAGATACGCGCAAACGTTGACTCAAGGAAACAGTGCATATGGAGGCTCCTATTCATGGGCTCCTGCATTAGTTGAAATCTAGATTATAGCTTACCGTCTAAGATAACATAGCCTGTGTTAATTTTACAGCTAAGATTTTGTTGCTTCTGTCTTTCTTATTTCTTCCTTTATCAAGCCGTTTGTAATGCTGATTTTAATGCTTGTGTTTCAGTTGGATTCCTCTCATGCAATTCTGATGAAACACTCAGCTTAAAAGAACTTTAATGTCGTCTTCTCAGTGCTTGATTTCGCCGACATAAACGATGGCATAATTACAAGTGCCATGGTATGTAAACAAACACTAAATTTATTAGATGTTTTAGTTTTAAGTCGTTAGTTCTACTGACAGTTAAGTTCCTTTAATTGATCGCAATCACACAGAGAAGCCACAAAACGCCTTGTAGTTTTCGTGGTTCTTTTACTGGACGTTATCATCATACAGTTATTTTCATAGTGAGCAGTGCTGTCGTCGTTGACAATTAACTTATTAAAAAGCTTACTGAAGCAACTTTTGATAGCGGCGTTAATTGGAGGAAACCCACCAAAACTCGACAGAAACCTTTTCTACCAAGAGACAGTGAGAGTACACTAAGAAACTTGAAAACGGGTGACATGTATTTCAACGTAATGTTTTCATTTTTGATCCGTTCCCAAAGATCTTGGCCGCGTGAGGCTATTATACTAAGTGTGTGTTTGTACGACGATGTCTTTGGTTATTTGACTCATTCTCTTTAAAATTTGGAGCATACCTTATGATAAAGGATACTGGTCTAGCTTAAAATGGCTTCTCACAGTTTCCATTAACTTATTCGGTGGCTCTTTTGGAATTTGCTGGATCTTAAACATTTCATGTTTTTCTGCAATGCAGCCATGCATAACACTCGTTTTATCAGCCCCCAAAAGAAACGACGAAGCATGTCTCAGTCTCCGGTCGATGACTAACCTCAATGTTAAGTTGCGACTGAGCTTTTATAGCTATGGTCAACATGTCTTCCTAAGTCTTTAATACAAGTATTTTTAATGTTACTTTCAAGCTTGCGTCTCAGTTCGAGTTTATAGAATCATTAATTCTGGTCAGTGACAAAGTTTACTTCAAACTTCCAGTCGAACTTTTGTTGCTTATGTCTTTCTCTGTCTTCCTCTCAACTCTTGCGTTCCAGAGATCGAGTTCCTAGAATCAATTCCCGTGAATATTTAGTTTTAATTTCGTCTTCTGTCCAGTGTTGAACACATTAACGAGTGCGAAAGCTAGTTTACGCAAGTAAGGACAGTTTTAGGTGACTACTTTTTCACGGCTAACTGAAGGACATCGAATCTGCAATTAACCGGCAAAGAGAGCCACAAAAAATCTTGGCAGTTTGCTCATCTTTTTTCTAACAGTTATTATCATACAGTAGTACGTTGATTGTCGGCACTGCTCGTGTGAGGAAATCGAAACTCGGCGGACAAAACTTTTCTAACGGCAGCGAAACAGCGAAAGTGAAACTAAATTTTAATTACCAATGAAAATAGGGGGACGCGTTTTGGACTTTATGCTTCCATTTTAAGTCCCTTCTATCTCTTGAACAGGTTGTAGTTTTTAGACAATTTCCTCGAAGCAGTTGCTTGGGATTGTTATAATGCGGCTTCAAATGATTGTGATGTCATCAACATTCTAAAACTTAAACTAAGGGTACCTCATTGGTGATTAAAGGTTCAAGGAAAATGTCATGCTAATAAATTGATTTCCTTTGCAATGGTAACACCTTGAAATGTGATCCAATTCGTGGGAGCCTGATGTACACGAAATCTTAAACTGTTTCAAACTGCTATCTTCGGTTCACTTTTTAATTTCCATGTGTAGTATGAAGTAAAAGTGCCTCGCCTTAGCAATCCTGAAACAAATTTAGTAATACTGATTGCATAATTAGGTTTTGGTTTATTTCGTTAACCGATTACCACGGCGAGCATGTTTGCAGATGCATACTAAGTCTTGAAATTTTTCGGCAAAGTATTTTAGCGATAACCTTGTTCTAGTAACGAGTATCATACGGAACCAGAAATCATTTTGAGTTGTTTGCTTTACATACCGTTCAACTCCTTTGTTTCTAAATGTTATTCATCCATGCAATCACAAATTTTGATTTATTGATGAATACCAAGCTTGTGTTTTTACAACGAAACAGGGACCGCGGAGACCATTTTAAGCTGGTAGGGCTGAAAGATCTGGCCAAGTTCAAGTGTAAAATTGATAGATTATCCATGCCATCTGGAGCCCTAAAAATTCAGTCCACGAGGAAAACTGGTAGGGTGACGACTTTGAGTATTTGACCATTATAAATTTTGGGGCATTGTTTCATGAAAACATGAAAGAAAGCATTATGAAATTGGCTTCTCTCAGTTTTTCAGTTGGTTAGCGAGTTTTTTCCGAAAACAGATTTGGAATTTTTCTGGCGTTTCGTGGACGTTGAACATTTCGTGTCAATTTCCTAGCATGCAGCCATGCATGGACACTATTAATAACAGCTTCACGACAAACAGCTGATCGTGAATATTTGATTTATGGCCAAATCTTGTTTGTACAACAATGACTTTCATCATATTCAAACTATATTCTTTTTAAATTGCAGAGCATACTTAATGTTGAAGAAATTTATTTTGGCAAAATTTTCTTCTCTCAGTTTTCACAAGTACTGTTACTGCGCTTTTCCCGAATACAGATTTGGCATTTTTGCCGAGTTTATTGAACCTTGAACGTCGCATGTTTTCGTAAAATGCAGCCATGCATGAATACTATTTATATCAGCTCCATAAACAGATGGAGAGAACAAACATATAATCTGTGTCTTCTCTCTGTTTCAGTATATTTCGATGTCATGCCTTCAAATAACGTGATGATGTGCATCTAACTTTTTGTACTTTTAATACCACTAAAAAGTGTTATCATAGTTATTTCAGTTTGGAATAGTGATAATGGTTGTCTAACCGGATCTCATTCTTATTGGTTGTAATAGCTCATTTTACAATTAAAATTGTATATTTGCTCCGTTTTCAGAAAGCGCAATTGTTAGTCATCACTGTGAGCCTCTCTGCACTGTTTGTTATTTTGTGAATAATTTGTTAGCCTTGTTAAACAATACTTTTCACCACGGTGTATTTCAATGCTGACTACAGATGTCATATTTGCACCAAACATGTTCTTTGTAGTCATTTTATTATATGTTACATTTTAGACCTTCTATCAGCATGCCATTTCTCCTTACTGTTCACTATATAGTTCTTATGGCACCGGTTGGAAGAATTTGTTTAAACAATAACATAGTTCAGCTGGATGATCATTTCCTTAAAGCTTTATTCTTATGACATGTGTGTTTGGTTGAGTGTTAATAACGTAACAAGAAATATAATGCTGATCATTGCTGTGCCTTGGGGCAAATAATAAACTTGGTATTTTTTTACATTTTTTTTCTAGACAGAAGGTCATGGCTACAGGGATAACATCGTTTGTCTCTACCAAGGAGACAACAAATTACGCTCGACTGTGCCGTCTGTTGGTGGATGTGGGATCGCAAGTTTTAAGGGACACGTTTGATAGAATTCATCCTCCAGCAAGTCTTCATGTAGTATTAGCAAGTCCTGCAGTTCAAAGAACACTAAACTCCCTCTATACAGGAACACGGAAAGTCCTCAATTCTACCCAGTGGGGAATTTTGTATCCTCTTCATTCACCTCCAACATCAGCCAGCTTTGATATCACACTTCTAACAGTTCTTCTGAGGAACATATGTGGCTTGGCTTCTCCAGCCTCTGGTTGGGACAGTCTTCCCGCTGCAACAGACACCAACACTGAAGATGATATTGCACGAGTAAAGTATTACCGTAACACTCTGTATGGCCATACTTCCAAAGCGTCCATTGATAACGCTTCTTTCAATGCTTACTGGAGCGAGATTCGTGCGGTGCTGGTGAGACTTGGAGGAGCAGGTTATGGAGCCTTGATTGACAACCTGAAGACAGAGTGCATGGACCCTGATTGTGAGAAACAGTACAGGCTACAGCTTTTAGAAGAATGGAAGGAGGATGATGACAATATCAAGGTCAAGTTGGAAGACATGAAAGGTAATAACTTGTGTTCATTTATAGTAGTTTTTTAGACGATAAGAGAATCATCGTGAGAATGCTTGATGAATTTGATTAAGGTTTTCACCAGCTTCGTCTGACGATTTTGATAGATTACTTTATGGTTTTGTTCTATTTTATGGGAATATAGAAACAGGCGTCTGAGGTTAACATATGTGCCTTAATTACAAAGGCAACTTTGCTCGGGAAACTACCCCTTCCACGGATTTAGCATTTTGGTTGGCACATCCCCTCTCGGTAAATACTCGTTATTACATTTCCGGCATTTGTAGGTGAGTGATATGATTGGCTGTTTTGAGGGCCAGGTTTTCCTGTAATACTCATTCAGGGTCAATACTACAATTGTTAATGCCAGGTTGGCAGCACCTTTGGCTATTTCTACTTTTCGTTGTAAATTGCATTCATGCATACTTACAACAGTATTCTTTGACGAGTTTCCCGACTGCGGACTTTACACTTCAAACTGCAAATAATGTACTCAGAAGGCGATTTGGGGTTAGGGCAAAGTAAATTGTGTCTGACATGATGATGTCATGATGTGGCATCAATTCAGTTAGCGGTCTGCAGCTTGACAGTCAGTGATCTGCGGGGTGGCCCTTACCTTTCTGCAGGTCTCACTCGTGATTGTGTCACTATTTAAATTTAAATCGAGGTGATCGTTATGGATTGCGTTGCTTCGCATTAGCGTATCATTGCAGATTCTTGGTCTAACCCGAATCTACAGCATGAGCCGCCTTTGGACCCAGGTAAGTATTGGGTGTGACGTGTTAAGTATTCTGGCAACTGATCTGTCAGTGTGACAGTATCCTGATGGGACCATGCGAGGCGCTTTCCGCACACAAGTTGCCGTGGTCACCAGCCCACACTTACCCACCCCACCCCGTACTCATCTGGGATGCTTTAGGATACAACCACTTACTGCCATTCCTAGGCAGTAGTTGCAACGGTGATCTTTTGATAATGAATTTCATCATTTGTGCTTGGAAAATACTTTCTCGCATACTGTCCTGAAAGAAGGAAAATAAAATATTTTTAAAGGTCACATTTCGCTAAAACGCAAAGCAACTTTCTGCAGTTTTCTTTAACTGTAATTTTATCATAAGCTCGCTTTTGCACCCAATTAATATTTTCACCATTTTGTGTTTCATAGTTGGGGGTTTCATATTTACTGCACATTGTATAAATCTCGTGTTACCTTGGAATGCACCAAATACATTCCACTGTAAAAGCTCCTTTGAGGAAAATAGAGCAGTACTTTCAATGGCTGTAGAGTTAGTGAGCTGCGGTGCAAGAAATTAGTGACTTTCAATTAACTTCGGTTGCTGAAAAGTGGGTAGAAGATCCTCCAAGATCATACCGATAAACACACAAATGTACGATGTCGCTCAAGTAGGCTATGGAAGCATATTTATTTTCACATTTGATTTCAATCGGTCAACACTCACGGCTGTAGACTAAAGTGCAAAGAATTTTTACTGACATTTTGTCAAATGTTAATCTTTGATGATGTAGATGACATCAGTGAGAAGCTTGTGCAGGTGAACAGTGAAATTGAAAGCATGAAAGAGAAGTTTGATTCGCATTTTCAAACAAAGGGGAAGGAAATCACAGGCCAAGGTTAGTTGCAGGAACCCGCAAGGTGAATATCAAAAACAGATACAAGAGAATTCTCATAGAAAATCTAACTTTTTTATAGCTTAAAGGTTCCTGTATTGGCTATTTCGATAAGATGTTTTTATTTGTGAAATGAAAATTATCTTTCGATCATTCATCTGTGATGGATGGATTCGGAGTTGCACTGAAACATTTAATTACTGTACAGATTGAATTCAGTGTTGTAACATAAAAACCAGAGCAACATAATACTCCGAGTGGTCACTACAGACGCCATTAGCGCAGCGAACCAGAATTCAAAGCAGTAACTGTTGTTGTTGTTGTTCCTTCCTTGTCTTTTTGTGGGCAAGAATTGTCGGATCTAGCTCTGTGCGCGCTATAATTTCGATCTGTAAAGTTAAAACACTGAACCCGACAATTCACTTTTACAACGCTGATTGTGGTGACAAACAAACGTACAAACGTACATGCATTTTAAACTCTGTTTTGTTTGTCACAAGTGTGGGGGAAGAGGTAAAACCAGCACTGGCCTTCTATCTAGTCTGTGAAGTAACTATTATGCACGAGAAAAGCAAACTTTGGCCAGAAGATCTTTGAACGTCTCATCGGATTCATCATGCTCGTGAAAGGTACAAAGTCCTGAAGATGTCGAAGGAAGAATGTGGTTGATTTGTTGAAACTGCAAACAAAAAAAAAAACAACAACAACAAACAAACAAAAACAAAAGAAAGAAAAGAAACAAAAAACGAAAAGTTCCGTCGTCCAATATTTGATTGGAATTGTTAAATTTTGATCTTTTATTGACATTACCACGAATCTATTGTGCTGACATTTTATTAATTATTGATCTTTAGTTCACATCAAGGAGAAACTTGAACAGGTGAGAAGTGAAACCGAAAGCGTGGGGACAAGTTGAACTCTCATTTTGGAGCAGCAACAGACGAAACCAAGGACGAAGGTTTGTGACAGGAATTAAAGGCTTGAATGGCTGACGGTCCGCTGACCAATTTATCAGACATCATTTTCTAAGCTCATATCTGCTGATGAAGAGATCGATTATAAACTCGGAACTAGTTTTCAATTTCCATCAGGAAAATACCTACCGTCACGGTGACCTTAAAGAACTGACCGTATCTTTTACCATTTTGTACGTTGGATTCTACGTATATCTTCCCCAGTCGTGACCAGTATTTTTGCAATGTGAATCGAGATTTGAAATTTACGCATAATCAAGATTCAGGATTCGGATCAGAATTTACGTTTTTTCGTGCGCTATTTCTTATAGAGTTTGCTGCACAATTAAGTTTGAAATGCTCTCAATTGCGATGTTTATTCATGCTAATGACGTTGCCCAATCCAAGGCTATTCTTCAAAGAAAACATAAAGCTAGTGGGATGTGGCTGGAGTGACAAGGACAGCTGTTTCGGCCTTGTTAGGCTTCATAAGCATGGCATAGCTAATGCTCAGGCTCAAGTACCCACATATCAATAAAACAAGCAATGAAAACTAAAAGCTTGTGGGATGTGGCTGGAGTGACAAGGATACTTCACAAATTAATGCCTTACAAGGCCGAAACAGCTGTCCATGGCTGCTAATGCTTGGGCTCAATCTTTGCTTTGGTAGATTTTAGGGGTAATGCCCGATACCTTGTGGCCTTAGTGCCTTTTGAGTGGCTTCAGCTTACTTTATCACGTTAATTTGTGAAGTATCCTTATTCTTCAAAGAGATTTCCAGAGAAACCTAGAAAATTTCATTTAAGTACCGGGAGTCTCAAAACAAGATTGGAATGTCCGTTTGACCTTTGCTAATACTAGTAACGCAGATCACTGTTATCCTATTCCGGGGTGTGCATTTCCAATCTCCTTAACTCAGGCTCTTCGTTCCCCTTAACCAGCGGTTGAGAAACCAGCAAACAGGGAAAGGTTCTGATTTAAAATCGGTTCATATCGGGCTTTTGGTTGACTTGGGATATTTCGAATTTTTACTTCCGGTATTGGTTTTTAAAGAAATCAAAATCTCCAGCCCAACAGATCTTCCGAGCGCCGCTGGTTTTTAGAAGTATAGGTAGTAAGGGACGAAGACTCGAGTTAAGGTATGAGATTGGCTCATTTCATTCTTAAGTGTACTGTGTTATATCCATTTCATAATTTTAAATATCGCGTGGTCAAACTAGCCATTTTAGTCACATCCCTAAAAGGGGTTAGTATTACCACCATACACAGAAGTACAGAAGTACACTGAAGTTGTTTCAGCGCGAACAGAAACCATTCAAGCATCTTAGGGGCTCATGAGACTTCCAACCACTGCAAATGCACGAACCTTCAGTAGGCCATGACAGAATGTGCTTGATTTAGTTCAGGCAAATGGCTGTTAACCGAACTTGTGCAGGCAGTTTACCTACGTTGAGCTGAATATTTACCTTTAGACAACTTTAGTGAGAAACTTGATCAGATGAAACAAGTTGTGGAAGACATCATAGAGAAGTTGGATTCTCATTTTAAAGAAACAGGAAAAGAAATCAAAGGCCAAGGTCAGTTGCAAGAGTGTTTTAATTCTGATAGTGCATCTAACTTCTCTGAACCTAAACGTGTCTCGATCAGACGACTAAGGTGAGATGTTTTGTTTGATCATTAGTAGGAGCTAAAAATGTCCTGAAGGGGTCGAACTGAAACGTTTGATTGTTTTCCTATTAACAACATGTGATGCATGAACGAAACGTATTGAATACTTTATCAGTATTTTAAGGCCTTTTTGTGTACGCCACAATCGCATAAAACGGTGTGAAGAGATGGAGAATGGACTGCATTTTCATCTAGGTTCTTGAAGTATTTGTTTATTCACTAGAAAAGCGAACAGTTACTGAGCCACGCCCTTCTCACTCCGCCGTGCACCCATATGATGCTTCGTCTTATGCACGTTTTGAATCCCATACAAAGAGTTCAAGACTGGAAATAAAGGCAAAATGTTATTGAAAAAGGTGCAAAGAATTATTTTAGCGAAAAAAGATATTTAGGGTTTAGGTGCACTTTAAGTAGACTATAAAGATATCTATTGTGGCATTTTTTGTGTGTGTGATAAATCATGGTTTAAAATCTTCATGGGTCTCTTCATCGTCTAATTTTACTAAAGTATTGATACAACTTTACCTTTAGATTACATTAGCGAGACACTTGAGCACATGAGAACGGAGATAGAAAGCATGAGGGAAAAGCTGGATGCTGTTTCCACAACAACAACAAAAGAAATTAAGGAAAAAGGTCAGTTACAGAAAGGTATGTTATAAATAAACGTAGGTTGCACAGAGAAAATGTTGCTGTGGAAAGGAGAGAAAAGAAAAAAGAAAAGTTCCTTTGTAGAGGATTTAAAAACACACAGCATTAAACGGGGTGTAAATGTTTGCGGTTTAATCTGCGTACCCACTGGAATACTAACTGTAACCAACAAATTGCAGGTCACCTAGTGTTTTTGGAAATTCTAAAGTTGCGAGCCATTTCCACGTACGTCATCATCAGATGGACTTTGACAATGTTAAAGTCGTCGGACATAAGCCAAATTACCACAAACAGCTTTTCCTTCAAGCTTGGATACCAAGGCTGGGGATGATCACATAGTCTTCCTAGAAGTCTTAAAGTGTTTATCACCCTTTTAACTTAAAACTCTCGCGCAGAAACGTTCTTTGTAGTCAAGCGCATAGCGCTCGCGCAAAGTTATATTTAATTTTAAATCACGCGTTACAACATCAAGCGTCCTTATAACTGATGAAGGCTTAAGATTTAGACGAAACGCCTATATATTACACGTCAGTGACAAACATTAACTATTTACAACGATGTCATCTCCTGACTACAGCTATTCCATATTTAGTGTTTGGTGATCTTATACATGTAAGGTTGGGTTTTTTTTCTGAGAAGGGTTTTCGTATGTATGTCCACCAAGGTACTTAAAAAAGGATCTAAGATTGTTTTTGAAATAGAAAGTGACAGCCAGGTTCTAAGAGGATAAATCTTTGCAATTTGGTTGCCTGAAGCTCATCTACATAAAGTTGGACTGACGCAAGATCAATATTTTTTTTTCTCTCTGGTAGATAAATCCCGACTGCAGGCAGCCATACAGAGCATGAAGGACAATATCAAAACTGGCACGGAGGAGCCTACAGATCTTCAACAACCTTTCCGACTAAATCCAGGTGAAGGCCCAAAACCGAAAGATCTGAAAATTGATCAAATTTATGTCAATATGGTTATTCACGAAGGCAGAGCGGACTATGACTTCCCTACAGATAGGTTGGAACAACTCAAAGTATACCCCCAACCAAATACAGATAAGTCCAATTCTGTGAGACCACAAGATCTTATTGATGCTCCGCACAAGACTGTTCTCGTTGTTGGTCGTCCAGGAATTGGTAAAACAATGATGTCCACTAAGCTACTTCGCACTTGGGCATCTGGTGACGCCAAAATGCAAACTCAATTTGATGTTGCCTTCCTGCTGAAATTCAGGCATTTAAACAACGAAACACATCTCAATCTTCACGAACTGTTGGCTCGCTCGGAGGCAGTGGAGAGTTTGGATGGCGAAATGTGGACGTACATTAAAGAGAATCCAACTAAAGTGCTTTTGATTTTTGATGGTATGGACGAATTTACCGCAAGATCAGCTATAGATAAAGATGACTCCATTCTCAAGAACACTGTTGAAGAGAAGATGCCTCTTCATACTCTCTACAGCAAATTAGCGTCGGGAAAACTTCTCCGTGGTGCTACTGTCATTACAACAACTCGACCAACTGCTGTTAAATGCGTTCGACGCCTGAACTTTGACAGAACAATTGAACTTCTTGGTTTCACATCTGAGCAAGTTGAGGAGTATGTAGAGAAGTTTACTGAAGATGATCACAACGACGACGCAAAAGAAAGAATATGGCAACATATTTGTTCAAACTTAAACATCTTCTCACTTTGTTATATTCCAGTAAACTGTTTTATTATTTGTCATTGCCTATTGCAAATTATAAACATCTGTACTGACGCTGCACGAAAGCTCCCCACCAAGATTACTGACATTTACAGCATGAATGTAAAGATTTTCTTCTTTAAGCACAATCGTGATGACAAATATAGTCGCTCTACAAGTGACCTAGGTACATACATTTACAAAACGTTTGATGATCTTCAACCTGAAAACAAGTTGGTATTCAAGAGACTGGGAGAAATGGCTTTCAATGGAATTAGTGAAGGAAGACTAATATTTGGATCAGGCGAAGTTGGAGAGCTAGAAGACTGTGGTCTGCTTCACCGTTTGCCAGACGTAAAACCCCGTAAACTGAGTGAACCACCACAATCTCAGTTCTGTTTCACCCACCTGACTGTGCAGGAATTTTTTGCCGCTAAGCATTTGACGGACACCTTGAACAAAGAAGACTTGCGACGATTTGTTGCTCATCACATTAACGATGGTGCATGGCAAGTAGTGATGCAGTTTGTGGCCGGACTGTTAGAGCCCTATGCAAAACGAGAATTGTCAACCATTGATATCTTCGCAGACCTTCTTCCCATGTCAACGAAAGAAATTGACTCGTGGACAATTTGGCCAGCTAATAACTCAGACAAACACTTAACAATGAAGTTATGTATGTGTTTGAATGAGTTAGATGTAGAGCAACAAAATTCAGTGCAGCGCAAAACTTCCGAAATTGGTTTTAATGTATTAGATTTTACATTTTGCAGTCTCACACCAGTTGACTGCAGTGCTGCAATGCATTTCCTTAGAAATACTCAAGGGATAGAATGCTTGGATTTTCATCATAACAATATTGGCTCATTGGGTTGTAGAGCGATTCGTGATAAACTTAAAGATGTAAATTGTGAGCTAACTAACTTGAACCTCGTTGGTAACAATATAGGAGAGCAAGGTGCAGCATACCTGCGTGATGTACTAAAAGATGTAAATTGTAATCTAACTTATTTGGACCTCAATGGTAACAATATAGGAGAGCAAGGTACAGCATACCTGCGTGATGCACTAAAAGATGTAAATTGTAATCTAACTTATTTGGGCCTCAGTGATAATAATATAGGAGAGCAAGGCGCAGCATACCTGCGTGATGCACTGAAAGATGTAAATTGTTATCTTACTTCTTTGACACTCAGTGGTAACAATATAGGAAAGGAAGGTGCGGCATACCTGTGCGATGCGCTAAAAGATGTAAATTGTAAGCTCATTGAAATGGAACTCAATCGTATCAATACGGGAGAGCAAATTGTAGCAGACCTGTGCGATGCCCTAAAAGATGTAAATTGTAAGCTCACCTTTTTAGGCCTCGAATGTAGCAATATAAGAGAGCAAGGTGCAAAATACCTGTGTGATGCACTAAAAGATGTAAACTGCAAGCTCACTGCGTTGAACCTCAATGATAACAATATAGGAGAGCAAGGTGCAGCACACCTGTGCGATGCACTAAAAGATGTAAATTGTAAGCTTACTGACTTGTACCTCATTGGTAACAATATAGGAGAGGAAAGTGCAGCATACCTGTGTGATGCGCTAAAAGATGTTAAATGTAAGCTTACTGTTTTGTACCTTGGTGGTAACAATATAGGAGATAAAGGTGCAGAATACCTGTGTGATGCACTAAAAGATGTAAATTGTAAGCTCACTTCGTTGAGCCTCTATGGTAACAATATAGGAGATCAAGGTGCAGAATACCTGTGGGATGCACTTAAAGATGTAAATTGTAACCTCACTACGTTAAACCTCTGTGGTAACAATATAGGAGAGCAACTAATTGCGCAGGTCGATGATTCTCTTAGCGATGCAAATTGTGAAGTCTGTTGGTAATTTGCCCTTAGGACGTTGTATTTTAACTGATTAGGAGAGTATCGAGCAGAATACCGTCTAAGTTAGGCAACCGAAGTTGTAATAATTTTCTATTGCATGAAATGTTAAATATTTTGTAAAAATAAAGTAAATCTACATGAACTTGGTATTTTTATTCCAATTGTGTCGTAAGCTTGTGTCACGTGTAGATTACAAGTGTAACCGAGGGTGGAAAGGACGGCCGTCGATTCCATGGATCAGATTAGTTATGATATAAGAACTACTGCTTGTTTATCATATTATTTAAAATCTTTGTGACCGTACCCGCCGAAAGGTAATACAAGAGTCATTCTATTATTTAGCCCATCTTTGAGCTCTATCCAGGACCCCGCATTTTAATTCATTTCATGTGTGCGTGTTTTCCGGAGAGTAGGTTTTCTTTCCACCACTTGATTTAGTTAGGTTATTTTTAAAGACCGGCGACATTTTCCCGGTTGGCAGAGGAGGGGGACGGGAGGAGGAGGGGGGCTGAGGGGAAGAGAAGGGAAGGGAGGTAGGGAAGGGGCGTGGTGTCCCCTGAACAAAGCGACTGAAAATTTCTCCCAAATTTTGTAAAGGTGTCATACCAAGCTACCCGGCTCTCGTCCTGCGGATGCGGTGTGATTTCTCTTTAGCCTCTAGTAGAAAAAAATCTATTAGAAAAACCCACCTTTTCCAAGTTTCTTCTTTTTGCTTTTTACAGAGAAAATAATACCACATTGAACGGCTGATAAATGTAAAGCAGCTACATCTGTTGTCACTTGGTTGCTTGAGCTCCAAGCATTGGGTGGGACCCTGTGGGACCATTCTACACAGTCACCTCAAAGCCTACAAGGAATGCTAACCATAGCAAAATCCTAACAATAATCCTTATCCTGGCTTAAAACGTAATTCTGATTCCAATGCTGAATGCACATCCAACCCCCAAATCTGGTTTTTGCGTGATTTTGCCTTCCTGACAAATTATCTTCAAAAGGCCCAAGAAATTGTTAGTTTGCGTTAAGCGCGATTAAACGGTGAAAATAAGAAAAGCACGTTATAAGGGTTTTGATGTGCGTGTTACAAGTTGACGAGTATTTTGCGAGTCTGTGAGTTTGTTTATCAACTTACGATTTACTCAAAAGTTTCAGAAACAATTTGTTGAATCACTTTTGTGGAATTCAAGCATTCAAGCATAAAACAGACAGGGCGCCAACCAGTGTCACACATACTTCACTCAGTCAGTCTCACGGGAAACTTATCATGTTTGAGTTGTCAGAGTAAGAACCGTATTTTAAGCGAACTTTTTATTTTAGAAATTAACCGCGGTTTAAAGTTGACAGTGCCTTGACACGATGAACGTTTCCTCTTAGAAAAGCTCTTCCGGCTACGAGACTCGGAGTGTTCTGAGGGCGAAACTGTAGGAGGGTGTCCTCGGTTTCAGACCTCAACGTTTGACACAAATGTCAAGTGAGGGTTCTGGCGCACACCCGCACAATATACTCTTATTCCTTATGTAAAGTCTTAAACCGATATGTTTCTTAACTCCTCGCGCGCTCGTCGTTAAGAAACATATCGGTTTAAGACTTAAAATAAGGAAATAAGAGGATATTGTTTGGTGTGCGACCAGAACCCTCACTTTACATGTGTGTTAAGAAAACATGACGCACAGAGCGGGGGGTGGCGGGCACCGTCCTCATATAAATATCGCGCAGAGTTGGGTAATGGAGGGCACCGTCATCATCTACGTGTGTGCCCAAGCTAAACAACACAATCCGCGCCACCCACACACCCTAATTGAAGAAAAATACACATGGGTATACATGGGATGGCAGCAGCACGCGTGGGGGAAGAGGCGCTCAAAGAGTACTACGGCGAAGCCGCCCCAGCGGGGGAGAAACATCGGCCCGCCCACCCAAGCGCTTTGTATGATGATTTTTTTGTTTCAGACACCAATTTTAATGATTGGTTGAATGTTCACAGAATGAGCGTTGATCCTGTAAACCTAATAATCAGAGTATTATTAGTTTTTCACAAAACGAAATGCGTGACAAAGCTTATCATGTTATAAAAGATGAAATTTCTGATTTGGGCAGCATTAAAGTATAATTTGGTATGGAAGTTCATTTTACATGAGAAAGGCAGCACGAAAATGGCAGAATGGTAGAACAAACAGAGACACTATTTTAAAGATGAACCAACGATCTTTACAAACACAAACCTTAGAGAACAATTTAACGCAAAATTTGACGAATTTATTGACAATACAAACGGGGAAATAGACAATTGGTCAGAACAGGGATCAGGATGGGTTGTTGATAGAATTTCAATTGCTTATTTTAATGTTGCAAACTATCAACCTCTGGGGGGGTGGGGCACATACATCCCAACACCTAAAAAATTGGCCACCAAAAAAGCAATTGTCAATGTGAAAAACCGAGATAACGAATGTTTGAAATGGGCCTTGAAAGCTGCAAGGTTTCCTGTAGAAAAAGATGCACAAAGACCCAGCAAGTATCCAAGAAAAGACGGTTTGAACTGGGATGGCATTGATTTTCCCACACCTTTGAAACAACTTTGCAAACTTGAAAAACAAAATCCCACCCTTGCAATGAACGTGTTTGGCTGGGAAAACGACAACGTTACTTCTCTCAGAATCAGCACAAAAGACAAAAGAGTCGAAAGAATCAACTTGATGCTTCTTCATGGAGATGAAACACAACATTATTGTTTTGTGAAAAGGCTCTCTCTGCTTTTCGACCAAACCAAACACAGTAGCAAAAAACACTTCTGCGTAATGTGCCTTATCGGCTTTACAACAGTAAAGATCCTTGCCGACTATCAAAAAAACTGCAATGGCGCTAACGGAAAACCAACAAGAATTGAAATGCCCGAAAAAGGAAAAAAAAAACACTAAAATTTCAAAACTACAACAGACAAATGAAAGCCCCTTTCATAGTTTACGCTGACTTCGAAGCTCTGATTCAAAAAATCCCCGAAGACTATCGCGAACGAACGGCTCGCACAGAAAAAACAAATAAGCACGTAGCTTGTGGCTTTGCGGCAACATGTGGGAGAGCGACGGGAAAAGCGGCAAAGCTGAGAAATACAGGCAAGGCTATGATGGAAACAGAAACGCAGTAGAGAAAATTCTCTATAGCCTTCTTGCTAAGGAAAAAAAACTTCGCAAAAGCCTTGAAACCCCAGTGCCGATTAAAATGACATCTGCTGACTGGTATAATTACAAAACAGCCAAAAAATGCCACATTTGCGACAAAGATCTCATGAAACAAAACGTTTTTAATTCAAAACCCGTGTGGGACTTTGACACAGGAAAGTACTGCGGACAAAGCCACAAAGGATGTTTGTACAAAATTAATTTTATTGGTCCCAAAGCACAAAGAAAGCAAAAAGACAGCTCGACAAATGGATAGAGAAAAACCAAGAAGAATGTCTTTTCTGCGCGATACCACTGCTTTGCAAAAACTTTAGAGGCGCCGTGAAAGATCACTGCCACATCACAGGCAAATTCCGCGGAGCCGCTCACGACGCGTACAACAAAAAACTGCGCATAGACCCCAAAACCATTACCATCCCCGTCGTGTTCCACAACCTGAAAGGCTACGCGCGCACCACCTGATGCAGGCGATGTCGAAAGTGGAAGGAGCTGGAGATCTAAACTGCATTGCCAAAAACATGGAGAAATACATCTCATTCACTTTAGGAAACCTGCGTTTCATTGACAGCAATGCCTTTCTGCTCTCCAGCCTCGATGCACTTGTGAAAGCAACACCTAAAGAGGCGCTGAAAATAACAAAAAGGCTTTGCCCAGAAGTAGGAAAACTGTATTTGTTGTACAAAAAAGGCATTTACCCCTACGAGTACATGGATTCGTGTGAAAGATTTGGGGAAACGAGCTTGCCAGCCAAACATTTTTTCTTCAACAACCTTTCCGGCGAGCACATCTTAGACGCCGATTACCAACACGCACAAAAGGTTTGGGAAACATTCGGTTGCAAAACCGTCGGGGACTACCACGACCTTTATGTGAAAACGGACGTTGCGCTTTTGGCTGACGTGTTTGAAAACTTTCAAAATCTCTACCAAACGCAGTATGACTTGGACCCTGCGCATTATTACACATCACCCGGCCTGTCGTGGGACGCGCTCCTAAAAAAGACAGGCATAGAATTGGAACTACCAGACATTGACACGCATTTGTTAATTGAACGCAGCATAAGGGGAGGCATTTCAATGGCTAGCAAGAGATACGCCAAAGCAAACAAACCACTGGTACCAGGTTATGACGAAAACAAACCAACAACGTTCATTATGTATTTAGACATGAACAATCTTTATGGTGGGGCAATGTGTGAAGCCCTTCCGGTGGGAGAATCTAAGTGGAATGCTTGGGATTCAACAGAGGACGAAATTCTTAAACATACATATAAAATGAGGGTTCTGGCGCACACCCACGCAATATCATGTTATTTCCTCATTTTAAGTCTTAAACCGATATGTTCTTAACTCCTCGCGCCGCTCGTCGTTAAGAACACATCGGTTTAAGACTTAAAATGAGGAAATAAGATGATATTGTGTGGGTGTACGACCAGAACCCTCATTTTATATGTGTGTGTCTAAAGAAAGCATAACGCGCAGAGCGGGATGGTGGGGGGGGGGGGGTGGTGGTCGGGGTGTGGGGGTGGTGGTGGTCGGGGTGTGGGGGTGGTCGTGGTGGGGGTGTGGGGGTGGCGGTGGAGGAGGTGTGGGGGTGGTGGTGGAGGGATGTGTATTCAACAACTGAAACCAGCCAAACAATGCAATTTGCGCCACCTCAAACCCCATTTGAAGAAAAAACATACACAGGTATACACAAAGGATGGCAGCAGCAGAGTATTACGGAGAAGCTGCGCAAGCGGGAGGAAACGCCGGCCCGCCCGCCCAAGCCCCTGTTTGGGATGAGTTTAAAGTTTCAGACACCAATTTTAACGATTGGCTGAATGTTTGGAGGATGGATGTAAATCCCGAAAACCCAAACAGGCAGAGCATTATTAATTTCACCGAAAACACAATGCGCGAGAAATCCTTTGATGTCATAAAGAGTGAAATTGATAAAATTGGAATCGTTAAAACAGAGTTTGGTATGGAGGTACATTTTAAAAGGGAAAGGCAAAACGAAAATGGGGAATAGGTGGAAGAAACACAAAGGCACTACTTTCAAGATTTGCCACAAGTTTTCACAAAAGCAAACCTTAATCAAACGTTTGACCAAACATTTTGACCTCTTTGTTGACATGATTAACGGGGACATAGATAATTGGTCAGAACAAGGATCAGGATGGGCCGTTGATAAAATCACGATTGCTTATGTTAATGCTGCAAGATATCAACCCCTGAGAGGCGGCACTTACATTCAGACACCAAAAACACCGGCCATCAAAAAAGCGATTATTAATGTGCAAAACCGTGATAACGAATGTTTGAAATAGGCTTTGAAAGCTGCAAGATTTCCTGTTGAAAAAGATGCACAAGGACCCAACGAATATCCGAGAGAAGATGGAATTAACTGGGAAGGCATCGATTTTCCAACACCTTTGAAACAGCTTTGCAAACTCGAAAAACAAAACCCGTTTCTTGTACTAAACGTATTTGGATGGGAAAATGACGAAGTAACATCTCTCAGAATAAGCATACAAGACAAAAGAATCCCAACAATCAACCTGATGCTTCTTCATGAAGATGAAAAACAATATTACTGTTTTGTGAAGAGGTTGTCATCTTTGCTTTTCGACCAAACCAAACATTCAAACTAAAAACATTTCTGCGTAATGTGTCTTATCGGGTCCACAACGGAAAATATCCTTGCCAATCATCAGAAATACTGCAACGGAGTGAAAGGAACCCCCACAATTGAAATGCCAGAAAAAGGCAAAACCGCACTAAAGTTTCAAAACTACAACAGACAAATGAAAGCACCATTCATAATTTACGCCGACTTCGAAGCTCTGATTGACAAAATCCCCAAGGATCAACGCGAAAAAACGGCATGCACAGAAAAAACAAACAAGCACGTAGCTTGTGGGTTTGCGGTAACATGTGTGAGAAGCGATGGGCTAAGCCACCCCTTCGGGAAATACTGGCAAGGCTGTGATGGCGACAAAAATGCGGTGGAAGTGTTTCTCAACAAAATTATTAGCCTGGAAAAGAAATTGCGCAAAAGTCTGGAAACCCCGGTGACGATCCAAATGACATCAGTTGACTGGTATAATTACAACACGGCGAAAAAATGCCACATTTGTGACAAAGATCTCATTGTAAAAGACGCTATTGATTCAAAATCCGTGTAAGGCCCCAACATAGGGCAAGTACTGGGGTCAGAGGTGTGGTGGTCAAAAGGTGTTTGTACAAAATTAAATTTATTGGACCAAAAGCACAAAGAAAAATAAAAAATGCCGACGACAAATTTGAAGAGAGAACCCAAAAAATTGTCTTTTCTGCAAAGAACCACTTATTTGCGAAAAATACAGAGACGCGGAGAAAGATCATTGCCACATCACAGGCAAATTCCGCGGCGCCGCACACGACGCATGCAACAAAAAACTGCGAATAAACCCCAAAACAATCCCCATTTCTGTCGTATTCCACAACCTGAAAGGATACCACGCGCACCACCTGATGCAGGCAATGTCGAAAGTGGAAGAGGCCGGTGAGCTGAACTGCATTGCTAAAAACATGAAGAAGTACATCTCATTTTCTCTGGGGAACCTGCGTTTCATTGACAGCAAGGCATTTCTGTTGGCCAGTTTAGACGTACTTGTGAAAGCCACACCGAAAGAAGCGCTAAAAATAACGAAGACTTTGCCCCGAACCAGCAAAACTTAATCTACTATGCAAAAAAAGGAATTTACCCACACGAGCACATGGATTCGTGGGAAAAATTTGGGGAAACGAGCCTACCAGCAAAAGAACTTTTCTTCAGCAACCTTTCCGGCGAATACATTTCAGACGGAGGTTTGGGAAAGTTTGGGTGCAAAACCCCCGGCCTGTCGTGGGACGCGCTTCTGAAAAAGACAGGTGTCGAGTTGTAACTCCTGACAGATATTGACATGCATATGTTTATTGAGCGCGGGATGCGCGGCGGCATTTCAATGGTCAGCAGGAGATACGCCAAAGCGAACAACCCACAGGTGCCAGGTTATGATGAAAACAAACCAAACCCCCATATCATGCATTTTGACGCAAACAATCCTTATGGGTGGGCAATGAGCAAATCGCTTCCAGTGGGAAAATTTAAATGGAATTCTTGGATCCCCTCGGAGGGCGAAATTTTGGAGATTCCAGAAAATTGCAAAAAAGGCTATTTTCTTGAAGTCGACTTCGATTACCCCCAAGAACTCCACGAAGCGCATAACAGCTCTTGCACCAAAGCAAAAAACCGTAAAAAACGAATGGCTGTCGCCATACCAAAAGAAAATGATTAACCCTCCAGACTGCCCAAAACTTTTGCTCACGTTGCAGGACAAAAAGAACTACGTGGTACATTATCGCATTCTGCAGTCTTACCTAAAACAAGGCATGAGATTGAAAAAAAGTTCACAGAGTGTTGGAATTTGAACAAAAACCGTGGATAAAGCCTTATATCATGATGAACACAGAGTTTCGGGAAAAAATCCCAAAACACGTTTGAAAAGGACTTTTACAAACTGATGAGCAACTCTGTTTTCGGGAAAACCATGGAAAATTTGCGCAACCGCACAGATGTAAAACTGGTGCGCTCTCATGAGACAACCAGGTTGAGGAAACTAATTGCAAACCTCCTGTACTCTCGGCACGAGTTCTTCGCAAATGATCTTGCAGGAATAAGCATGCGCAAAAGCAAACTCTGCCTTAACAAACCCATTTACACCGGCGCGACAATTTTGGAAAACATCAAACTTCTAATGGATGATTTTTACAACAATGTTTTGAAAAAGAATTACGGGCAGAGATGCGAGCTTTTGTACACAGACACGGATAGCTTCCTGCTCGAAATCCAAACGGAGGACATTTACAAAGACATGGGTCCCGAAGGCTGCCTCGGCCAAAATCTATTTGACACAAGCGACTACCCGAAAGACCACCGGCTGCATTCAGAAACCAACAAAAAGGTTTTGGGCAAAATGAAAGACGAGTGCGCAGGCGCACCGATTGCTGAGTATGTCGGTTTGCGGCCAAAGATGTATTCAATCATGAGAGCAAACGAAAAAAACATGAAAGAGGCAAAAGGGGTGAAAAAAAAAACATAGTCAAAAAAGAAATCAAACGCGAACAGTACAAAGACACCCTCGATGTTAAGAAGCAGCTGACACACGGAATGAACATTCTCCGAAGCTAAGGGCACCACATCTTTGGCATGGACGTGAACAAGACTTCTCTTTCTCCATTTGACTCAAAAAGATGCATAGAAGATGATGGAATCCACACAAACGCATTTGGGTACAACCCACCTCCACCAATGTCAACTGATGCAGAAATGGAAAGCATTAACGAATGGTTAAATGAAATTTTCAATTGAAAAATGAACCCGCATAATATAGATGGAAGCAGAGCGTGTTAAAACAAAAAACTGGTTTAAGAGATTTGAAAAAAAAATTCGAACAACTTAAAGTTCTGCAAGAAATGAAAAAGCAACAACATGAGGCGCAAGAAGCCATTGAAACCGAAATAAAGCGGTTGCAAAATGAGCTTCAAATGTTGTTGCATTAGATGCATATGAGCTTTTCGGGGGTAGCTCTGTGTTTGGCGGAACAACCAACAGCTCTTCGCGCACGAAACTGCGTTTGGATCCGTCGTGCAAATAGTACAAAACAGGCGTATCAGGTTTTACGCCAGTTTTTTCAATTTTGAAGACTTTCAAAGACCAAACAGGATCTGTAGCTCTCTTTTTGCCGCCCTCCAACTCGCCCGGTTGGTAAAGATAGCGGACATTGACAAGAGGAGGGAGCTGTTTTTCTCGATTCCCAACAGGTCTTTGATATGTCGTTGAAGGCTTGGAAACAACCGCTTTTTCTTTAATCTCAACTGCCGGTTTTTTACCAGGTAGGCCTGTTTCGTCATTGTTCAAATCCGCAACAAGTTCCGGAAGTCGTCTCACCCACGCGACCGATCGCTGGCCTTCCTGCAAATGCATTTAGGCAGCATACTGGTAACCAAACAGGCGCTCAGCCAGGGAGCGGTTAAAACGCTCGAGAATGGCCAGGTCGCGGTGAATTTCGGGGTGCCCGCGCCGGATATATGTTTTGTGGTTTTCCATCTCTTTCGTTACATCACCCATAAATTCACGCCCGGGATCAACCTGGAGCATTTCCGGCCATTTAAGAGGAGAGCGTTTGTATATTTTGCGAAATGCCGCGGCGACATCGTCAGAATTTTTTGAGGTCAAGGGTTGGGCCTCTTTGTAGCGGCTGGCCACGTCGACAACCGTCAGCGCATATTTGTACACTTTGCGCCCACGGGGGAGTTTGTCATGCGGCATAAAAAAAGGAGGTCAGCTTGGTGCACCTTATTCGGAGTGAAAACATCAAACTTCGGCCGAGGAATGCGTCGCGGCGCCGGAAGATAAATCTGCCAAAGCGCCTGCTTGATCAGCCACCTTTTTGCGTTTCTTCAGAAACCTTTGCAGCTTCAGCCAGTTTTTTGATCACGGCGAGACCTTTCCAATAGCCTCCAGGGCTGTAATAAACCTTTGCGAGTTTGGCGTCCATATTTCAACACAAATAAAACTTCAAAGGAAACGAAAAGTAGCGTAGCCCAAAGCGTCTATTTCAACCTTTTCAGCTTATTTAAATTTTTTTTCTGAATCTCGCCGCCACACCTCTTTTACGTTATGGACGAACCGGTGAAAATAAAAAAAGTTGTTATTGATCTTGCTAAAATCTCCCCCATCATAACACTGAGCAAACCATGAAAATCAATTCACCAGCCATATGGATTCTTTGCCCTCTGCTCAATATTTTCCACAAGTTCTTTATGCATCTTTTCCCACCCCATTTTGGTCAGGTCATTAACTTTTTCTTTAATTAACTCAGAGAGAATTTTTTCTTTCAACTCGGGAAGGAGTTGCCTAACACCTTCCAGAAGATCCATTTTTATTGGTTGCTTATTGTTCAATTGGTCCGGGGCTGTAATCAAAGGACACGAAAAGCAGCATAGCCCAAAGCGAGAGTCCCAGCGCCCAAAAAAACGAGCTCGGCCTTTTTTTGCTGCTCGCTCGGCAGGTAGAAATCGGAGAACTTAGGCTCTTTCAGCGGAGTAAGAATTCGGTTGGGATGTGCCTGGTTATAAAGTTTGAAAGCGTAGTCGGTGTTGGTAAAGTTCTGCTTGGCCTGCACTTTTATTTGCGCATTGGTCTGGATCCAGTCAAGGAGCTTGGTGCGCTGGCGGTTCTATTTTGCATAAGCCGCCTGATAATCTTCGAGTGCCTTGTCGTGGCGCTTTTTTTCGTCAAGCGCAGCGTCGTCGCCGCCGCCAAGCGCTTTCGCGAGATAATTGCCACCGATGAATGTTGCAGCATTAAGAACCGCGTCGCCAACCATTATAGCAATGGTTGCCATCTTATACGAATGTCCTATTTTTTAAATCAAAAGTTGGCAGGGATGATTTTTTTGTCTTGGAGATAGTCTCTTGACGCTATAGCGCCCGCCATTACAAGAGTAAACTTATCGAAGGATGAAAAACCACTGCTAGGGTCGGTTATGAAATTTTATTTCACAACCTTTTTTACGATCCAACCAATGCCAGTAACAAAGACCATGATAGTCCCTGCATCCATCAACTTTTTGACAAGCTTGTTGTCAGACATGCCAATGTAAAAAAGCCTGAAAGTTTAATTGGAAATTTTTTTTTATCACCTCAATCTTTTTTAAACTCATTATTGTATGTTTGGCCATCATAACTCTTCTGATGATTGTTTATATACTCAATCGCAGACTCAAAGCCTTCTTGGAAAGCTTCTTCAATTTTAACAGCCCAACAAGCCGCCACAAAAGCCACACTTGCCGCCCAAAAACAGCAGGCACAAAATGAAACTGGGATCATCGCCATATAACTGCTTGCAAATGTCTCTTCAATTGAAATAATTTGGTGGTTGCTGTTTCAACTCTTTATCAGCTTCCCTCTTTTTTGCCATTTTTTTTTCAAAATGAAATTTTCCTTTATTATCTTCATTAATTAACAAATCGTCAGGATCTTCATCTTCCATGTCCTCCAGTCTGGGGTGCTGGTCATTTTGTAAAAGCAAATAAAGACCCAGCAAGTATGCAAGAAAAGATGGAATCAACTGGGATGGAATTGACAATAATAAAATTGTTCCTCCCACGAACATGAAAAGGTGTTCATGGTTCTGAATGCATTTGAAAAACATTTCTATATACAATTGCTGCAAATATTCAATAGAAATTAATCCATTTTCCGGATCTCCCCTTTCCTCTGCGGCACGGGAGCGGGCTCGCTGGGAACAGGAGGGCTCGGGGCACCTTCCTGTTTTCGTGGTGCCAAAGACTGAAGCCTTTCTTGTATCGCTTCACGCTGATAATAAACTCCAGCCGCCCCAACAAGAAGAGAACCCACAGCCAGAGCGGTACCGAAGGAAATGCCGCCTGTGTCTTTGGGCGCGGCTTCCTGCTTCGGGGCGGTTGGAGTAACACTCACAGCAGCCTTTTCTGCGGCATTTTTGGCTTTTTTGCCTTCAATTATAACATTGGCTTCTGTCACATCTTTTTTCTGCGCTTCTCTAGCCTGTCTGTTTCTTTCAGCTACCAACTTGTCCGCAGCAACCCGTTTGGGGTTTTTTTGGCGCTGTGTGGTTGGCTGAGACGAAGTAAGTTGTCCATTGGGCGCTGTTTCGACAGCGGGGGCTTCAGGTTGTGCTCCCGCCATTGCGAATATATTATACAGAAGAAAGTTCAATTTGCCAGCAAAATACTGAGTAAGCAAAAATGATAAACAGTTGCTGAGCAATTATTCAGCAGTTGCTTAGTAATTATTCAGCGGTTGCTTAATAATTGTCAGCAATTACTGAGCGGTTGCTGAAGACATAGGTTGATTAAGTTTTTCGTCAACGCGGCTACAACAATCGTCACACAAACATTCAGTGCCAAAAGAAAAACCCATTTTTAAGAGTTTTTCAACGCGGCGTCCACAGTCGTCACAAAGAGTAACATAAAAAGTCTCGTTACAATTGGTGCCCAAGCCATAAATGGAGTTGCCGACAAAAACCCCCGCCAAAACAGAAACAAAAAAAGAAGACCTTTGTTAATCCTACTTACAAAAGATATTCTACAGAATAAAAGTCTAATTAGCCGCCAAAAAATGGTAAGCAGTTTGCTCACAAATTTTAATCTTGATAAATATAGTAGACCAATAATGGCGGCCCAAGAGATTGACCCTCAACTGCACAGGGCGCTCGGAGAAATTGATACTTTCGGTTCCGAAATTTTCCGAAGAAGAAGACGTATTGAAATGGGCAAGAAGCGACTTAAAAGAAATAGTCAACTATAGACGCTTTTTGAATAAAGATGCATCAAAAGAAGACAATAAAAATGTTTTTCGCCACATTAAGAGAAATTCCAAAAAGATACCAACTCTTTTTTTGCAAAGCGGTGTATTTGGCAAAGGCATCACGTGACTACAAATGTACCTAAATTAGTTTTATTCTGTAGTTGTTTGCGGTTTTTTCAGAAACTTGTTCAGTTACAACCTGCTCGTGTTGCACATCCTCTGTGGCGGTAAAATCAATGGGTTTTGCAGTGATCAGCGCCGAGTTGGCGAGAGCAAGCCACCTGCTAAACTTCAAAGAAAGGCCGCCAGCCAAGCAGGAGAGCTCTTTTGTGATTATGTAGTCTTTTTTTTTTTTTATCTCTTTTCGGTAAGCCTCAATGTCTTTGATTTTGACGACTGAACCCGTGGCTTTGGTAACAAGAAAAATGAAGTCGTCGATCAAGCTTTCGGTTGTTTTCGAACCCACGTAAGATTCATACCTTTTGTATTACTTCTCAACATCTTTGTCGGTGAGGCGCTTCACCGGATCTTGCGTCAGCTGGACGCCGATTGCCTCCTTGGCCTTACCCGTCGTCACCAGCACGGTCAGCTACTCGCGGAGAACAGGAATATCGGTACCGGGGGAGACCAAAGGCAGGGCACCGCCGGCCGGCGCGCCCGTTGCTTCTGGTTCCAGCATGTTCATAACTTCTGCTGCCAGCTCCTCTTCAGCCATCTATGCTTAAACTTTTTTTTTAATTGGCGGAATAAAACCAGACCCCGAATGGGTGCCGCAGCGAGAACACAAGGAAAGAAAAGTTTCGCTCTTTCGGCTTCGAAATCATGTTTTTACACTCCTCAGTGGGCAGGTCCCCCGCATAATTCTCAAAAATGGCTTTTGTGGTCTTGGCCGAGGGGTTGTAAAAAAGAACGACCGCCGCAATGTTTTCCCGGAAAGACGCTGTTATCTTGGTGTATTTTTGGGTCAGCACCTACACGCTGATGCCGATGTGCCTTACTGGAAAGGCAAGATGCACCAACTGGCCTGTGCGTTTTCAGGATTATGAGGGTTCCCTCAAAACAAAAGTTACGATCTTCAACCAAAGATCCACCTCGTGCTGTTCGCAAATCAAGACATACACCCACGGGTCGTTTTCCTCAAACCGGAAGAATGTCTTGTTGGCAGCGAACGTCGGGCAAATAAGCACGATGAAGTCGAACTTTCCGCGAAAAGGACCTTTGAGCTGGTCAACCATGAACCTTGTTTTTCCTGAATTTGTTGGCCCCACGATGAGAGCGTTAAAGGGAATGTTATCCGAGTTCATCTATTAGTATTGCACACCAATTGCCGTCCAGACAGGTTAAACTGCGAGTCACTGATTGTGAAAACATGACAATTGACGTTTCCAGAACCGCTGTCGGTCCGCTCGATCTCAAGCTGTACCCCGTCCTTCGTGTCGACAAGCCTCACCCCGCTTCCGTGCATTTCCTGGGATGCCATTGACCGCAAGTCAACGAGAAGACCAAATCGTTCCCCTGTGTAAAACTTTGGTAAATTCATGTGTTGTGTTTCGTTTGTCTTTTTAATGAAAAAGCGGCTGACTTCCTCCCAAATGTCCTTGCCATTAATGCCGTTGTTGTACAGCTTCCTTGGCGAGCCGTTAACCGTGATGCTTACCTTTTTGATCTCGAGGTTGAAAACTTTTCCGAGTCCCTGGCACCCGCGGTGTAAGGTTCGATGAAAAGAAGAAGAACACCTTTCAAAGACCTTCTTTGTGGGCTTACACGGAGGTTTATGCGCGTTGTGGACCCTTTTGCAAATGTAACAACCTCTTCCCGATGCACATGGTCATATAGGAACATTTTTCCGGAGGTATAATCACTCACCGCCTCCTAGGCCAATTCATCGCTTCGGATCATTTCGTACTCGATCTGGATGTTTGTCAGCTTGTATTTGAGTTTTGTGGTGTCTGAGCCTTTCACGACATTGTCAGCATTTGCGAGGGTATGTTCGAACACAAGGTTGTTATAAAGAGCTTGAAGGTAAAAGACCCCTTGGTCAGACAGTATCTGGTGGTCGAGCCGGATGCGGTATTTGTTCTTGTAAATGCCTTCCAGCTTGGTTTCGGCAGCGACGCCAGAAGTGGGCTTGTCCCCGGCGCCTGAGCGAATTTTGTTGAGGTCATCGCTCTGGATGCCCTCGAGCAGCATGTTGTCCCGCTCCTCCTGGGAAAGGAAAAGGTCCTCCCAGATTTTGAAAATTCCGTAACCGACCGTGTCCTGCAGAATGGTGCCCCAAACTTCACAACCAGGTTGTCGACCAGCACCCGCGAGACGTTTTGCACGAGATGGTTGTTGGCGTAGCCACCTGTTAAATCAATGTCGAACAGCAGGGAAAGCGAGCCGGGAACGAGGACCTCGTTTTAGTTAAGTTTGGAAACTGAAAGATAAAGAGTCTCACCGGGGCTGGCTTCACTCTTGTCAAATGTTATTCGATTCACCTTGCGCTCGGCTTTCATGGCGTTTTGGATTTTTTCCTTGCGCGACGGAAGAAGGTCGGCCGCGGCCATGATATAATCTGGAGTTGAAAAGTTCAATTAAAAATTAATTCATATTGAAGTAAAAAACGTCCTCTGGTTAAAAAGATAAAAACATAAGCTTTCGGCTATCAACCTATAGCCTTTAACGAATGGAAAAATGTAACGCGCGGACGGAAATTCCGCTAGTAATACGCAATGGTAGATGGTGGGGTGCCCGACAACGATTATCTTAATCTGTTGTTGGATGAGAAAGATGATGACGAAGAAGAGGTTGACAGAACGCAATCCTTTTATCAACCAGGATTAACCCATCTACACCATATCATAGGGACGAAGAAATTCCGATTCGGACTCATTTGCACGAAACAAGTGGGCTGTCGACCTCTTTTGGAGGAGAAACGTCAAGACAGCGCTCTTGGAAAGATTTGACAGGCATGTTTCCAGATGCAAACTCTCTTGCGATTGAATCTGATTACAGCTCAAAAAAGAACAGACTTATTGTCAGAATTCCGGGATCAAGTAAATGGCACAATCTTTACACGCAAAAATAGGGAAGTCCTGGTGAACGCCGAAAACTTAAAGAAAAAAGCTCTTGGAGTTTCAACGCAATTTATTATTGACAAAAAAGAAGGAGAAATTCATGATTTGCGAAAAGAATTACAAGAGAAGCAAACTCAATTTGCTGAATCAAATGTGCTGCTTTCAAAAAAATACCGAGCCAAAGCAGAAGTTCAAAGTTTGAGAAACAAAATCTATGATCTTGATTCGAAAATCGCGCAATACGACCAACATCCCGGCACTAATGTTGAAGTTGAGGCAAATGTTCGCGAGTTGAACTTGCAAGAAGCAAGTCTTGAAAAAACATTGGCTGCCAAAACAAAGGAGGCTGCGGCCATACAGAAAGAATGCGGGGCAAAAAGAAATGTTACAGAAAAGATTGATGAACTAAGAGGCGCCCTGTCAGAAAAACTGAAAGAAACGGCCGTTCTTCGATCAAGGCTTAATACAACAAATACTCTTGCTGATCTTAATGAAGAGATTGATGAGCTAAAAGAAAAATAAAAAACGAGGAAGAACTGCAAAAAGACCTTAATACAGGAATTGCCGAAAAAGAAGCTTCAGAAGAAAGGGAAGCTGAATACAAAGAAAGGCTTAAAACTTTGGAAGCAGATGTTGCAGAAAGAGAGGGGGAGCTTCCACTGCGCGAAAAAATAAAGGCCATTTTCAAAAAATACGGCGTTACCATCAGAGCAATCGTCCTCGCTACCGGTATCACTATTGGCACTATAATTAGCGCCATTACCAACTCTTTGAAAGCGCTGGGGAAAGGGTTAGGAAACGGTCTGAAAGAAATCGGCCAAAGAACGGCTTCTCTTTTGCCCGGCCTGATCGGCTCAATTGTTTCTTTCCTTTTCAAAACCGTCGGCGAGTTTTCTGGCCGAGCACACCTGGCTGATTATTTTGGCTGTTGTTGCTTTTCTTGTGGAGAGGTATGTTAAGAAGAATCGCTAGTTTTGCGTCAACCCATGGAAAAGAACACAGCCCCGGCAATGATAAGGGCGCCTATCACGACAACTGTTTTGTTCACGTTGTGGGCATCGTCACCTGTATCTGGGGGAGGGGTTGGTTCGGTTTCCAGATTCGGCGTTGGTTTTGTCTTTCCCGGGTGTTCCGATGGGGTGTTCTGGGCTTTCATCGCGGCTTTGTGGATTGGGTTGGAGGGGTGGCTGTTTGGCTGGTTTACCTTTGAAGGCCCGCCCGCCATTCTTGAATGGTCGATTTTTTTGTGCCCTGATTCACATCATTATTTACCCCAAGTTTCATCCCCGGCCTGGCTTGCTTGAGCTTGTTATTGTAACCAACCACTCTTCCTGAGTTCAGAACCATCCTCGACGGCATCAGCCAGCACCCCGGCGCTATTGCCAGATTCAGACGATCCTTCGCCTCGTCCACAGCAAGCTGATAGCGCTGAACGCTCTTTGAAATGTCGGGTGTGTGGATGGCGTCCTCCATAAAAATGAGGAATTCTATTTGCGCCTCCTTAGCCCGCCCGCCGTTTCCAAGAATGCTGCTTCTGAAGTTTACCTGGGCACCTAGAATGCAGCAAACAAACGCTTCTATTGTCTGGTTCAGGCGCCCCATTCCGGCCTGAGTGAGCCCGTGTGAGGTATCCGGCACAAAGTACTCAAACTGTTTGTCCGCGCCCTGGTTGTTTCTGATGAAATGAAGAACGTTGCCACCGTCTTCACCCGTGTTGGCTCCACTTTCGTCTGAAAACCTTTGATCCGATGGGTTGGAAAAGGGCAGCGGGCACTGCCAAAGCTTTTGCGCAAAGTCGCCGTTGTCATACTTAATGAATACATAACCTAGGCCGTGGTTTTTGCCATGGGTGAAACGAAAGTCCGACCTCGGACTAACGCTGAATTCTGCACAAATCCTTCTGAAAGAAGCCCTGTCGTATTTGTTGCCTTTTTGGTTAAAATTTGGACCGTCGGGCAGGGAGCTTATGCTCTGAATTCCGCCCATCTCGAAAAGAATTCGCCTTGTTGTGAAATAAACGTGAAATAGATAAAAGGAGCGGAGTTCCTCAGCTCCTGTGGCATTCCCAAAACATCCCCAGTCAAAATCTCTCTTGAAACCCCACAGCCTGCGGTTGCACACCAAAACGCAAAGTTCAGCCTTTGAGGCCAAAACCCCATGTGTGGGCCGCCGAGCAATTTTCTGGCAACTTTTGATGTTTTAAATGTTATCTTTGTCTCTTAAAAATGTTCCTGTACTGCGTTGTGAAAAAGTCTGTGGGTGTGACGTAAACTTTTTGCAAACCGTTCAGCTTTTCTCCTATGTGCGATTGAATTTTTTCTGTGAAATCAACCGCAGGGATTGTCTGTGGCGGGCGACCTGAAACAGCTGAAAGTTGAAATGGAAACCCGCTGTTTAGTTGCATTCCAAGTGCCTGTTTCATTGCTTGCGGCCAATATTTTTTGTCTGAACCGAAAACGCTTTTCAGATAGTCGGGCCCTGCTTTGTACATAATTTCGCTGTTGCCTTGTGGTCTTCGTCAAAGTCGGTTTCTGCGGTAAATTTACTCTTATCGGCATGGGGGAACTTTGTCAAAAACTCGGCCAAAGCCTAATATTTTGCATTTTTTGAAATTTGACGGGCCTCTGGCGTTTGCGTCCACTTTAAAATGTTTGTCATCAGTTATAAACTATGGAAATATTTTCAATTAGATGTTTATCTTTCCTTGAAATAGAATGGTTGTGATCACCATTTCCACAATTGACAACCCCTGCACCGTCTATTTCGACGAGCGGGTTCCGAAAGCTGATTATGTCCAGCTTATTTCCTGCCCCCTTTGCAATTCTTGGCTTGATTTGGAAAGATCAGGGACAATTAAGTTATTGGATTTTCATAATCAAGTCAAAGCTGGAATGGGGTTTCGTCCGGGGAATTACACACCAAAAAGTCTGGCAAAAACCCTAAATTCGGTTTTTACAGGACTTGGCGCAAAAGTAACCGCTTAGGCTAATAGCCCCACTGGCTTTTTGGTGCTAAAAAATTCTGAAAACAGAATTGTGTTTTCCAAACATTTGATGAATTTTCTTGGCGTCTTTAGTCTTATTAATACCGATACATTGATTTCAAAAATCAACATGTCCAGTGCCTTCTTTGTTTACTGTGATTTGGTTGACCCGAACCAAAACTTGTTGAATGGGGCTAAAATAAACCTTCTTGCTAAGTTTGACATTGCTGGAGAACCTTTCGAAACAATAAACTATCGTGTGCCCGAACAGCAAGTCTTTCGTGCCGCTTCAACGGGTGAACACGTGAAGAGCGTGACGCTTTCAGTCAAAGATGAAAACGGAGAACTGTTTGATTTCCTCGGACAAACGCTTTTGGTTAATTATATCATGCCGAGTGAGGATAAGATTCCGTTTGTCCCGGAGGCATCTGCTCCGCCCGAAAGCGTTGCAGAACAGTAGTATACACCGTTTTATTCCGTTCTTCCCAATGCCGAAACCTTTCGGCTGACTGAGCTCGGCAAAATTGAAAAGCACATTTCTGATGAGGCGGAGCACTACAGAGTTGTGCAAAAAAAATTCAAAAAGGCTCAAAAAGCCTGCAGCTATGCTGTTGCCGGTCTTGGTGTTGCAACGACGGCTCTGTCTTCCGGGGCTGACGCCTCTGCTCTGACTGGCGTTGGAATTATGGTCAGTGTACCTCTCGGTATTAGGGGGGGGGGGGGGGGGTGTTTGCGGTGTGGTTTCCACTGTTTTGACCAGTGTAAATTAAAAAAAACTTGAAGCGAAAGTTAATAAGCACTACAGACTGAGTGCTTTGGCCATTGCGAAACATGACACAATAAATGTTTTTGTTTCAAAAGCACTCGATGATAATCGGGTTACAGATATTGAGTTCAAGGATGCAACACATGAAATGAAAAGATATACCCAAATGAAAGAGCCTTTGCGTGCAATATTTGCAAAAAAACAAAAAAACAAACAAAAAACAGCCAGCTCCGGCGCCACCAGACCTTAAAAAAATAAGGGAAGAGGTTCGCGAGGAGGTCATAAAAAAAACTCGCAGCGAGCGCAGCTTTGAACTAAAATTTGAAGGAAAAAAATTAAATTTCTATATGTTTTCAAAAAAATTTAAATTGAATAAATGACTAATGGTTACATTATATAGGACAAAATGGTTGCTCTGTTTCATGCTACTGTATGTTTTTTACTTCTGCTTTCAACGCCTGTTTGGCAAAGGCAAGTAAAACAAATTGCCTTTGAATTTGTTGAAGCGATGAAAGATGCGGAAAAAAGCAAAGATGGCGGATCTTTGCAAAATTGTTTACATTCCCGAAGGCTAAAATTCCTTTGGGCTTGAAAAAAGTTAAGCCTTCAGGAATGTGCATTGAAACAAAAAAGCCTTATTTTAGCTCCAAAAAGTTATGATGTAATTCGATAACTCATTCAAAAGGGAAAACCCTCAACAAATTTACTGTCACTTATGCTAATTACTTTCGGGTTAAAAGATCGAGTAAAGTTTTGTAATAAAATTTATAACAAAATATTGATGATTATGGAGGATCTTTACTGTTTAAAGGGAAAAATCATTAAAATGTTATAAAGAGCAGCCTTCAATTTCACAAATATCCTTACCATTGAATAATATCATTTTTGTCTGCAGGCGCGCACAAATCCACTTCATGAAGTTTTTCTTTTTTGTGCTGAAAACAAAAACAAAACCAACACCGGCCATAGGGGCAGTGGCCGCATCCGTATCTGCATACCATCATTTTGGTTGGACACAGTTCCAAGTTACAAAATGGTTTTTTCACAAGTTCTATGTTAACAAGCCACTTATTGTGACATGTTTTTTCTCAATCGACAAGTCAAAACCACTTTTCGAAGGTCTTCAAACCTAATAATTGGTGGGTTGGGGTAAACTCTCCCCACGGCTTCTCCGTAATACTCGGCGAGCACCTCTTCCCCCACTCGTGCTGCTGTCATCCTGTGTACACCAATGTGCACTTTTCTTCAAATGTGGTGCGGGGGCTAACGCAATTTACGTTTTTAGCTGGTTTCCTTTTATAAATGCACACATATGTAACACTTACTGGTAATCGATATGATCAACAACATTTCGCATTTCTCACCAACAAACATTATTTTCCTTTTCATAAGAATATAATTCAAGTGCTTCATCAAATGTTCTTGCATGTGGAAATAAATACGAAAGCATGGCATGCATATAATACCTTTTAAATCCCAATATCTTCTTCCTTAAAATTAGTTTGAAATGGTTTTCATTCCATCCCATTTTCTATCTTTCCTTAATTTTTAATGAAATGGATTCTTTCAAAATCATATTTTTAATTTCGTGTGGCAAATGCGCCACAAGAAACAATACAAACATCAGCTTGGGCGGGCGGGCCGGCGTTTCCCCCCGCTGGCGCGGCTTCTCCGTAATACTCCGCGAGCACCTCTTCCCCCACTCGTGCTGCTGCCATCCTTTGTATATACCTAAGTATGTTTTTCTTCAGATGGGGTTTGGGGTGGCGCAAATTGCATTGTTTGGCTGGTTTCAGT
This sequence comes from Pachyseris speciosa, assembly GCA_016490735.1. Lineage (NCBI taxonomy): Eukaryota > Metazoa > Cnidaria > Anthozoa > Scleractinia > Pachyseridae > Pachyseris > Pachyseris speciosa. The sequence continues at coordinate 40,058 of JAEMWC010000959.1, read as the reverse complement.
TGCTAAATACACACCCCTCCACCACCACCCCCACACTCCCACACAACCACCCCCGCACCCCGACCACCACCACCCCGACACCCCCACCACCACCACCCCCACACCCCCACCACCCCGCTCTGCGCGTTACGCTTTCTTTAGACACACACATGTAAAATGAGGGTTCTGGTCGTACACCCACACAATATCATTTTATTTCCTCATTTTAAGTCTTAAACCGATATTTTTCTTAACGACGAGCGGCGCGAGGAGTTGAGAACATATCGGTTTAAGACTTAAAATGAGGAAATAAGATGATAATGTGTGGGTGTGCGCTATAACCCTCATTTTACTTGTGTGTCTTGAGATACCAGAAAAAGGCAAAAAAGGTTATTGTCTTGAAGGCGACCTCGATTATCCCAAAGAACTCCACGAAAAGTAAAACAGCTATCTTGCACCCGAGAAAGAGCCTGTAAAAAAAGAATGGCTGTCGCCATACCAAAAAGAAATGATAGAAGACTTACAGCTAAATTTGCCCGATTGCAACAGGCTCTTGTTAACGCGGCAAGATAAAAAGAAATACGTGTTGCATTACCGCAACTTGCAGTTTTACCTAAAGCAAGGAGTGAGACTGAAGAAAGTTCACAAAGTGTTGGAGTTCGAACAAAAGTGCTGGATGAAGCCTTACATCATGATAAACACTGAGTTTAGAAAAAAGGCTAAAAACGCCTTTGAAAAAGATTTTTACAAACTGATGAACAATGCTGTTTTCGGTAAAAACATGGAAAATTTACGCATCCGCACGGATGTGAAACTGGTGCGCCCCCATGAGACAACCAAGCTTAGAAAACTAATAGCAACCCCCCTGTACTCAGGGCACGAGTTCTTTGGAAACGATCTTGCTGGGATAAGCATGCGCAAAAGCAAACTCTGTTTTAACAAACCTGTTTACACTGGCGCGACAATTTTGGACAACAGCAAAATTTTAATGGTGACTTTTACTACAACGTCCTAAACAAACAATATGAGGAGAAATGCCAGCTATTATACACAAACAGGGACAGCTTACTGGTTGAAGTTCAAACAAAAGACATTTACAAAGACAAGAGCCTTAGCCAACATCTCTGTGACACCAGCGATTACCCGAAAGACCACCCACTGTATTTGGAAACCAACAAAAAAATTTGGGGAAAGATGAAAGATGTGTGCACAGGCGTCCCGATTGCTGAGTATGTCGGTTTGTGGCCAAAGATGTATTCAATCATGAGAGCCGACGAAAACAACATGAAAAAGGCCAAAGGAGTGAAAAAAAAAACATAGTCAAAAAAGAAGTCCAACACGAACAGTATAAAGAAACCCTCGATGTTAAGAAGCAGCTGACACACGGAATGAACATTCGCAGGAGCGAAGGACACCACATCTTTGGCATGAACGTAAATAAAACTTCTCTTCCTGCGTTTGATACGAAAAGATGGATAGAAGAGGACTGGGAGTTAACACAAAGGGCTTTGGGTATAACCCACCCCCGCCCGCGCCGATTGAAGCAGAAATGGAAGAAATTGATGAATGGTTTGATGGGCTCTTCAGTTATGACCCCCCTCAACCAATGCCGAGTGACGAAGAAATGGAAAGCATTAACGAATGGTTAGATGAGCTTTTCTGTGGGTAGCTCGGTGTTTGGCGGAACAACCAACAGCTCTTCGCGCACGAAACTGCGTTTGGGTCCGTCGTGTAAATAGTACAAAACAGGCGTGTCTGGTTTCATGACAGCTCTTTCAATCTTGAAGACTTTCAAAGACCAGACAGGATCTGTGGCTCTTTTTTTGCCGCCCTCCAGCTCACCTGGTTGGTAAAGATTGCGGAGATTGACAAGAGGGGGGAGCTGTTTTTCACGCCTTCCAACAGGTCTTTGATATGTAGTTGAAGGCTTGGAAACAAACGCCTTTTCTTTAATAGCAACCGCCGGCTTCTTCCCAGTCAGGCTTGTTCCCTCGTTGTTGAGGGCAGCAACAACTTCTGGAAGACGTTTCACCCACGCGACAGACTGCTGGCCCTCTTGCAAACGCATTTCCACAGCATACTGGTAACCAAACAGGCGCTCGGCCAGGGTGCGGTCGACAATGGCCTGGTCACAGTGAATTTCGGAGTGCCCGCGCCGGATATATGTTTTGTGGTTTTCCATTTCTTTCGTAACAGCGCCCATAAATTCGCGCCCAGGATCTACCTGCAGCATTTCTGGCCATTTCAGAGACAAGCGTTTGTAAATTTTGCGAAACGCTTGTGCGACCTCCTCAGATTTTTAAAGGTCAAAGATTCGGCCACATTGTAGCGGCTGGCAACGTCGACAAGTGTCAGCGCGTACTTGTACACTTTGCGCCCACGGGGCAGTTTGTCATGAGGCAAAAAAAGAAGGTCGGCTTGGTGCACCTTGTTGGGGATAAAAACATCGAACTTCGGCCGAGGAATGCAGCCCGGGTTTGGAAGATAAATTTGCCAAAGCGCCTGCCTGATTAGCCACTTTTTGCGGTCTCTTCAGAGACCTTTGCAGCTTCAGCCAGTTTTTTAATCGTGGTGAGACCTTTCCAGTAGCCTCCCGGGCTGTAATAAACCTCTGCGAGTTTAGCGTCCATTAAAAAGGATTTATAAAACTTCAAAGGAAACGAAAAACAGCATAGCCCAAAGCGAGAGTCCCGGCGCCCAAAAAAACGAGCTCGCCCCTTTTCTGCTGCTCGCTTGGCCGGTAGAGATCTGAGAATTTTGGCTCTTCCAACGGAGTAAGAATTCGGTTGGGATGTGCCTGGTTATAAAGTTTGAAAGCGTAGTCGGTGTTGGTGAACTTCTGCTTGGCCTGCGATTTGATCTACGCATTTGTCTGGATCCAGTCAAGGAGCTGGGTGCGCTGGGGGTTGTATTTCGCGTAAGCCTCCTGGTAATCCTCGAGAGCCTTGTCATGGCGCTTTTTTTCATCAAGCGCGGCGTCGTCTCCGCCGCCAAGCACTTTCGCTAGATTATTGCCGCCGATGAATGTTGCAGCATTGAGAACCGCTCCGCCACGCCAACGATGATTGCGACAGTTGCCATATGTATATATCAGATCCTATTTTTTTAATCAAACATTGACGGGAAGAATTTTTGGTCCTCGAGATATTGTTTGGCCGCGATGGCGCCCGCCACTACTGCAGTAAATTTTGCTTAGTTCATCGCGCTGCTACTGGGGTCAGATGTGAAATTTTCTTTCAAATCTTTTTCGAGCCCCAACCAATGCCAGCAACTATGCCGGTAAGAACCGCCGCATCCACAACCGTTTTGACAAGCTTGTTCTTCGTCTTGGCTGACATGCCAATATAACTTTCCAACAAAAATTCACATGAAATAATTTGGTGGTTGCGGTTTCAACTCTTTATCAGCTTCCCATTTTTTTTGCTGATTTCTCAAAACTATGTTTGCATTTGCATTCATCATCTTCATTAATTAACAAATCGTCAGGAGCTTCATATTCATCTTCTATGTCCTCCACCTCCTCCATGCATGGGGAGACGGGGATATTGAAAAAAAAAAAAACGCTTTGCTATTTTGTATGTTTCTAACCCTATAATTGTTCCTGCCACCAACAGGAAAAACGTTTCATGGTTCTTAATGCATTTGAAACACATTGCTATATACAAATGCTGCAAATATTAAATAGAAAATAATCCATTTTCCTAATGCCTCATTTCCTCTGCGGCGCAGGAGCCGGCTCGCTTGGAACAGAAGCGCTTTCCTTACTTTTTGGAGCAGAAGACGTGCTTGCGCCGCTTCACGCTGATAAAAAAGGGAGACAGCTCCAATTATAAGACCACCCAAAGCTAGAATAGTACCGAAAGGAAATGATTTTTCATCCTTGGGGTAATCACTCGCAGCTTCCTGCCCTGAGGTGGGGAAAGCAGCAGCTGCAGCTTCCCTTTTTTTTTTTTTTTTTTTTTTTTTTTTTTTTCATATTTTGCAATTTTGTTGTTTAAGTCTGTCTTTTCCTTTTTCTGCGCTTCTCGAGCCTGCCGCGTTTTTTTCAGCCGCCGCCCTGCCCGCAGCCTGCCGCCTGGGGTCTCTTTTGCGTTCGGTGGTTGGGGCAGCTGAAATAAGTTGTCCATTGGATGGCTGCGGTGGGGGTGCCGGTGTTTCAGCAGCCTGTTCTTCAGGTTGTGCTTCCGCCATTATGAAGATATTTTAACAGAACAAAAGTTAAATTGGCCAGTAAATACCGTGCAAGCAAAAAATTGTCAGAAGTTACTGAGTAATTGTCAGCAATTATTCAGCAGTTGCTGAGGATTGCTCAGGAATTTGTTCAGCAATCGTCACTGGCTCATGCTGCTCATCCTTTTGGCTGGTAAAATCAATGTGTTTTGCAGTGATCAGTGGCGCATTAGCAACAGCAAGATACTTGCCGAAATTCAAAGCAAGGTTGCCGGCCAAGCTGGAAAACTCTTTGTTGATTATGTAGTCTTCTCTTAGTTCTTTTTGATAAGCTTTGATGTCATCAATGTCGACTGCCGATCCGACTGCTTTGGTCTCGAGAAAAATGAAGCTGTCGATCAAGCTATCGGTTGTCTTCGATCCCACGTAAGCTTCGTACCTTTTGGCATACCTCTCAACCTCTTTGTCGGTTAGGCGTTTAACCTGCTTTGCGACAACTGCACACCGATGGCCTCCTTGGCCTTCCCTGTCGACACTAGAACGGACAGCTGCTCGCGGAGAGAAGGAATGTTATGTCCCGCGGCCAAAGCCATAACACCGCCATCCGTCTCGCCCGCTGGTTCTGCTTCCAGCATGTTCAAAATTTCTGCCGCTGTCTCTTCATCCATTGTTATATTCAGCTTTTTTTTTAATTGGCGGAATGCAACCACACTCCAAAGGGGTGCCGTAGCGAGAACACAAGGAAAGAAAACTTTCGCTCTTTCAGTTTTGAAATCATGCTTTTGTACTCTTCTGGTGGTAGATCTCCTGCATAGTCCTCAAATATAGATTTCATGGTCTTGGCCGAGGGGTTGTAAAAAAGAACCACCACCGCGATGTTTTCCCGAAAAGAGGCGGTGATACTGGTGTACTTTTGGGTCAGCACCCAAACACTGATGCCGATGTGCCTTGCGGAAAAGGCGAGATGCACCAGCTGGCCTGTCCCTTTTTTTTTTTTTTTTTTTTTTTTTTTTTACCTCTTTTGAGGCCGCGCAGTCGTCAAGGATTATGAGAGTGTTGGTTCCCTCAAAAGCAAAAGTTACGATCTTCAACCAAAGTTCCACCAGATGCTGCTCGCAAATTATCACATACACGCGCGGGTCTTTTTCCCCTAACCGGAAGAGGGTCTTGTTGTGAGCGAACGTCGGGAAAATAAGCACGATGAAGTCGAACTTGCTGCAGAACGGGCCTGTGAGCTGGTCAACCATGAACCTTGTTTGCCAGAATTTGTCGGCCCCACGATGAGAGCGTTGAAGAGAATGTTTTCCGGGTTCATATATTAGTATTGCACAAATTCCAATTGCCGTCCCATCAGGTTAGACTGCGAGTCGCTCATTGTGAAAACATGGCAATTGACGTTTCCAGATCCGCTGGCAGTGCACTCGATCTCAAGCTCTACGCCGTCCTTCGTGTTGACAAGCCTCGTCCCGCTCCCGTGCATTTCCTGCGCTGCCATTGATCGTAGGTCAATGAGAAGCCCGAAGCGTTCAACCGTGTAAAACTTCGTGAATTTCATGTGTGGTGTTTTGTTCGCCTTTTTCATGAAAAAGCGGCTGACTTTCTCCCAAATGTCCTTGCCATCGAGGCTGTTGTTTTACAGTCGGTTGGGCGCGCCGTTAACTGTGACGCTTACTTTTTTGATGTCGGGGTTGAAAAACTTTTCCGAGTCCCTGGCACCCGCGGCATGACGAGACGCAGCGGAGTCTATCTGGAAGTATTTCAAAGGAATGCGGGGTTGTGGACCCCGCATTCCTTACATATTTGAATTTCAATCTGTCAGTGAATCAGCGCGTGTAAATTAGAAGGCGTGAAAATTCGCAAGTGCGGCTGTCAAAACTAATTTTTGTCACCGGAAACACTGTGATTGAGCCGTGAGAGAATTAGGATCACTTTCTATGCGGCGGAGAGACAGAGAAAGTGACGAGACAACAAACAATAATGCAGAAGTCCAAATCACGCATTCGTTTTTTTTTTTATTAAGAAAACCCGGCCGAATTAGGAATACCGGTAAAGTCGCCTACGCCTTCACAACTTGTTCGCTTCCTGGTAGGCGAGTTAACTCAAGTAATGTATGTTCATTTATAACTTTAATTTTTCATTTTGTGAGCGTTTACAATTATAGCACGTTTTCCTTTGTCTATGACAAATTTACTCAAAGCCGGCTTTGATTTGATTAAAAATCCGTGGATTTTCCTTCGACCGTAACAGGGAGCAGTGGCTTTCAGTATTTGACGTGAGATGGATGTGAAGATGAATAAAATAAATACCTGTGATAATCTGTGACTTTGGAGAGCACACTGGTACATAAGTTGTTGCCACGGTTAGAAACTTTGATATCAAGAAGAGCCAGCGAAGTTTCTGTAATTTCCCAGGTATATTTCAGAGCCGGATGAGACGAAGTGACGGAGGTTTTAAATTCATTGAGTTCCTCAAAACACTGCACCGATGCCGTCGTCAATGTAGTGACCGTATAGTTCAGGTTTAGGGTCTTTGTATTGATTGAATTGGTGCTCAACGTATAACCTACAAAAAACAAAAACAAAAACAAAACAAAAAAAAAGAAAAAGGAAAAAGAATGGCGTAGCTGGGTACCATTTTTGTGCTTATCGCCTCACCATTAATTTGCTGTTAATAGTTATCAGCGAATGAAAAAGAAAAAAAAGGTCGGGGGGGGGGCACTCCCTTATATGGGCTATATCAGGTTTACGGGGCACCAAAGGGTATGGATTTTTAGCCGTGTTGGTCTGAAATAGGTTATCGATTTTGAACATTTTGGTTTGAAATAAGGTATCGTTTGTCCACTCGTCTTGGATTGGGTATACTTTTTTAGAAGAAGCTACTTCTTCTTCAGTAGGCGATAAGACCATCTGCAAAAGCCCTTCTTTTTTGTCCTTAATTATCTTTTATCTTTTATCGCGCACATGAAATAAGTCTGAAACAGGGTATCAAATGTTTGATCAGGTCTGAAAAAGGGTAGGGAGAACCGCTGTTTTTGTTCTGAAATAGGGTAAGTGTTTCGTGAAGGGGGCCGCACTCCCTACCCAATTTTTCTGGGAGTACACCCCCACCCCACCCCCCTCACCGGGATCAAGTTAACACCGAAGGAGGAAAAATCTAGAGCAAAAATTCATCTTTCAAATCGTATCAATGAACGCTTTTCGTTCAATTTATTTCCGTTTTTCACGTAGCTTCAGGTTCTGTGCACAAACCATACATAACCCACAATTCCTGGATGGGCTCTGTCGAAGGGCAAACACTAGAATCGTCAGCTTTTTGAATCTCTTTACGGTGGTCAATTCCGTTGACAAACCATATTCTCGTGTTTCACTCCCCAACAGACGCAGCACCTGACAGTTTCTTTTAAAACTAACCCTTTTCATTCTCACCTGTTGATCACATTTTTTTCATTATAAACATTTACTGTAGCTCAAAAAACATTATTTTGTGTTTCGATGCATTATTACACCAAACGAAGTGGGCAGCCTGTGGCACAAACTCAAAATATTACAATGCCTAATCTAAGCCTGTTCCACCTCACGAATTTTGGAGAACTTTTAGTACGGAAGTACATGTAAGTTGACTACTATGTATCATTGGCAGTCACAAAAATTCCGTTCCAATTAGTTTGACTTTAAATCGCAAGACAACTGGACTATTCGTCACATCTGATGCCACTAGTAACCTTGGTGATACTTCAATAGTTAAAATGAAAATGAAAACAAGAATTGTTAAAGACAACAGTAGCACGCTCCGACGAAACATCTGGATGCCACTGGTAACATTGGTGATTGTTGAACAGTTATAATAAAAATGAAAACAAGAATTGTTAAAGGCAACAGTGGCACACTCCCACGAAAGATCTGGATGCCACTGGTAACCTTGGTGATACTTGAGCGGTAAAAGTGAAAATGAAAACAAGAATTGTTAAAGCCAACAGTAAACGTTTGATCATTTAAAAATGAACTTGATCAAGTCCCATTTTTTCAGTGGGTTCAAGCTTAAATTCGAGGGATTTTCCCATACCCTTCTTATCTGTCTTTAAATTTTGGCGGTTTTCACATACCAAAACTGACTCAATTTTTCAGAAGATAGTTTTGGGACATCTTCTCTGGACTGTAATTTTCAAGCTTTAAAAATCAAACTAAATACCTTTACATTTTTTACCATCCGCTCTGCTGTATGCGTAAATCTCGCATCTGGGGCTGGTGTGACAATTTGTAACAGAGATTAACTTAGTTCATAATATAACATCCTTTGGTATAACATCCATACCTTGGGTATAACATCCATACATTTGGTATAACATCCATACCTTGGGTATAACATCCATACTTTAGGCAAAACACCCATACCTTGAGTATAACATCCATACCGTGAGTTTAACATCCATTCATTTGGTATAACATCCATACCTTGGGTATAACATCCATACCTTTGGTATAACATCCATACCTTGGGTATAACATCCATACCTTTGGTATAACATCCATACCTTTGGTATAACATACATACCTGTGGTAAAACATCCATACCAACACCCTCCGAAATAAAATGGGTTTTTCCAAACGTACCATTTTCTGTCGACCACGTGGATACGCTCGAAGCATGTAATTTTTTCATTGTAAATCTAATATTTCCAGCAACAACCAAACCAGTACAGTAATGAATAAGCCTTTATTTAACCACTAGGTCAATTTAATAGCCACAGTATATTAACAGTTCTGAATCTACACCTTGAATTCAGTGGAAATTTTCCACACATATTAAAGAAATGCAAAAGTCGGGAGACCAAGGTAAAAACTAAAACTAACATACGGAACGCATTCTTACGGTCGGCGTAATTATAGTATCAGAAGGGAAGTGCAAAGTGTGTTACGATCCAGTTGAAGACAGCAGTTCAGTAGCAAGTTCTCACTGCCTACCTGTCAATATAAAAGAAGATAGTAGAAAGGAGATTGTACATAATTAAAATTGTGTCTGTTTTGTATTGAAACAGATAATGTAATACCAAATTCTTGGAATAAGCGTGAGACTAGCCGGGGTAATAACATCCGCTCTGACAGAAGCTAGAAATATTACGTTTGCACCGACACGACTTGTCTTGTACTGTCTCTCGCCATGGTACGAGTGCAATTTGTCAAAAGTCTGGCAGTCTACATTTAGCTATTTGCAAACCATGTTTTCTTTAAATTGAATAAAAGAATGCACCATCATTCGCATTTTAAATCTCAAATACACAGCGAAAGAAACATCTTGGGAGAGCGAAGTGCTCTCCGCCTGATAACATTCGTATACAAGCTACGACGAGTGCATGAAATAGAAAGAGCCCAACCTAAGACTCGATATACCCTTTACAATAAAAAATAATAAACTTTATTTACCCTCGGCAGTATTTATAGCACAAAGGCTAGTGGGGGTACCCTGGCTCCAGAGGCCCGTTGAAAAAGAAATATCCCTGAAAAGCCAAAATAGAACGCGAGAGACGGTATTTTTTTCCTCTTGGCGCTCCGCGCCTCGTTGCTGCGGCCTCGCCGCGTAAATTTCCTCCTTCAAACGAAAAAAAATAACCTCTGGCACACAGGGTACTAGTGGGGCCGAGCAAATACAGAAAAAATTCAAATAAACAAATAAACATGATAAGAATCCCAACTGGCCGGAGGCAAACCAGTTGGGTATTTACAAGTATTACCGAGGAGTTGAACCAGGGACTACCCAGAACAACAACAGCTAGTGGCGAGAGCGGGATTTGAACCCGGGATGCCCCAAACAACTCGGCCATCCTGCCTCCTCAAATAGCATAACCATACATGTAACTAACATCTCTACACTAACCTAAAACCTAAACGATTTTATACATTTATGTTTGCAAG
>JAEMWC010000959.1:0-22500 GCA_016490735.1 Pachyseris speciosa | reverse complement strand
CCCGGTGTAATGGTCTACCTCTACTAGAATGTGGTTATGGGGGAGGGTTTGCAGTTACGGGCCTACAGTAATTGGCGCAAGCTGTTGTAGTGTCCCTGCCAGGTCTCTGGCGAAGTGATTAAATAAATAAATAAATAAATAAATAAATGACTCTTTATTGACACTCATTCATGCATTTATAACTAGTCGCTTGGACTATTGTAACGGTCTTCTGTATGGTTTGCCAAAGTCACAGATTGTTAAATTGCACCGTATTCAGAATGCAGCAGCGAGACTCGCTATGAACATCGGCAAGTATTCCCATAATACACAAGCACTTTAAAATCTTCACTGGCTGCCAGATCGCGATCGTATTCATTTTAAGATATTAATTTTAGTTTTTAAGGCTATTCACGGACTTGCACCACTATATATTAGTGATTTAATTAGTGTTAGGCCCAAGTCCTCTTACAATCTTAGATCAAATAGTAGTCTTTTACTGGAGCCGCCTGAGGAGAAAATGCTTTCTACGCTTGGTGCAAGGTCTTTTTAAGCTGCTGCTCCATGTTTGTGGAATAGTTTGCCTGCTGAGTTGCGTGATATTAATTCATTGAGTAATTTTAAACAAAAACTTAAGACCCACCTTTTTCGGGCAGGTTAGAACATTTTTTATTTTATTTTTTAATTGTATTTTACATTGTATATTCATATCATTTGGATAGGATTTTTAAGTAAGTGAACTATTGTAAAGCGCCACTGATCATTCTTATGTAAATAGCGCTATATAAGTATTTATTATTATTATTATTATTATTATTATTATTATTCCTTGGTCGATGTTATAAGCCCAACTATTTGTAGCCTCGAGCAAAGCTGTGGCTGTCGAATGAAGCGATCGAAAACCTGATTGATGAATAGAGATCAAGTTATTTTCAGAAAGGTATGCATAAAGTTGATCATAAATAATCCTTTCAAATACCTTAGCGACAATGGGAATAATTGAAATTGGACGATAATTATTAATGTCAGCTCGTTCGCCCTGTTTATACAAAAGAATAACTTTAGGACATTTCCACCCCTCAGGGAAAATACCAGTCAATATTGATCGATTAACCCTTTAAGCCCCAATAGTGCCGTATGGCACAAGATGCAATTACATGCTCAATATTCAGTCAATTTGCATGAAATTTGCACAGCCAAAGGATCTTGGAAAGATCTGCACATTGAAGGCATAATATCATGCCCCCCTCCTATATAAGACTTGATTTACCACCCCTGCAACTTTTGGAACTTTTTGTCTTTGTACTTTTTAGACCAAGTTTATATCTAACAACACGCAATGTCCTGAGAGCTGCAAATTAAGCTATAGTTTAGGGGGATACCCAGTGTGTACGAGGAACAGGAAAATTTTAAACGTTTTTATTTTTTCATTTTGGGCACTTGTCAATCCAATCTGTGGCCTCCTCCATTTCTTTTTGTGTGATTTATAGCATACCCCAGAAAATACCTTTCAAATGGTATATCACATGTGATCTCCTGGTTTATAGTTACTGATTTAGAAAATCTTGGCATTTCCCTCGGGGCTTAAAGGGTTAAAGATTTCACAAAGAGAGTGTGAGATTAAATCAGAACACCCCCTAAGGAGCCTCGCAGGTATTTTGTCCAAACCTGTTGCCTTTGATTGTCTCTTTCGTGCATCCATTTCTTGAGCTGAGGTATAATTCACGGGACTTAGACGAACGAATGCGTTTTGTTCGAATGGGAGCATGTTTGTCAACAACTGTGTGAAATCTAGTTTTCCATGCGACCCAAATATCATTTGCATCATGTAAGTCCAAGATATCGTTCCAACAAAGGGAGGAAATGTCGTTGCGGAAACATTCAGAGTAGAATTTTTTGAATTTTCTGTATGTTACCGATTTATGGCCATTAAAAATGAGATGGTCAATAGAAAGTTTACGATAAGCGTAAACAAGGCTATGGTCACTAATGCTATCATGAGAGACCCCGGAAGAAACAACTCTATCGAGCCGATTTGTAAATATCACATCAATTAAAGTTGAAGTTAAACTGGTAATACGTGTAGGTTCATCTATTCAAATTGACAACAATCAGGTTGATTGTGTGAAAGAAACAGTATTTTTAGGTGTTATCTTTGATGAGCATTTGTCATGGGAGCCTCACATTCTTAGCGTCTCTAGAAAAATATCAAAATCTATAGGCATTATTTATAAGTCAAGTTTTTGCCTTCCCAAAACTTCCTTACACTGTTTGTACTATAGTCTAGTTTACCCTTACTTAATATATTTTGTTTCAGTTTGGGGATCGACATATCAGAGTAATTTAAATCGCGTTATTCTTCTGCAAAAGAAGATAATAAGAATAATATCTAAAGCTTCTTTCGATTCCCACACTGGTGTTCTTTTCAAAGAAAAGGAGATTTTAAAATTCTCTGACATTTATTTATACCAGATAGGTAAATTCATGTATCTATTTAAAAGAGGTTTACTTCCTAATTATTTTCGTAATATGTTTACTCTCGCAAGCCAGCTAGTTCGCATTATACTAGGAATTGCAACCTTTTTTACATACCTCCCTGCCGCACTAATATTCGAAACTTCTCAATTCGGTTTCAAGGACTTAAGTTTTTCAACTCGTTAAGTCATGAAATTCAAAACAGTGAAAGCATCCGTTTGTTTGGTACTCATTGTTGAGCTACTTACTTCTTCTTTTCTTTTTTAAATAAAACATTTCATATTTCATGCTGTCCCCGTAATTCGTATGATGTACCTTATATTGTCAGGAAGCCTATAGTTCATAAGCCCCCGGCTTCTATATAGGCTTTCTTGTCATTACCACCTTAAACATTTGTAGTCTTTCGTCTTAAGTTTAAGTTATTATAAATTTCTTGTGTTTCGTATTTTTAAAATTCCAGTGCTTTGTATTTTTATGTGGTTAATTGCAAATAAAATGGAAATCGAAATTTACGCATGTCTCCTACCCCCTGAAACTTGCAAACCTTGAGCAAGGAGGACTCTGGGGACAAATACAATACTTACTTGAAGAGGGCAGAAGAGATGTTTTATCCAAGTTTAATGAATAAATTAATCAGAATCGATTGAGTGAGTGAGTGAGTGAGTGAGTGACATCGAGTGCTTCCTTTACCTTATGGCATGACTACATCATCCATGAGCTAAAAAGTACGGTAAATGTCTCCATATAATTTACCGTCATCTTAAGGTCACGGCCTCTCTTTAATCCTTTAAATAAAGCATTTCTAATTTTATTTTAACTACTGTTCAGTAAAGATACTCTCAAAAGCCAAATTTCGGGCATTTGCATGTGAAAATTGCAGAGGAGTGAGTCGAGATGTAGACGTTTCTTCTAGCCATATTATAGATGGTATGGCATTTAAACCAAGTCAAAAACGTACAAGTCATGATATTCAGCTTTTAATAAATGACCATAAACTTGATAAGGTAAAAGAAACAGTTTTCTTGGGAGTAATCCTAGATGAAAATTTAAATTGGAAGTCCGAAATCTCACATGTGGCCAACAAAGTCTCTAAGTCTATTGGAATAATTCGCAAATCTAGTCTCTACCTGTCGACAAAATCTTTACGAACATTGTATTTTTCATTAGTCTATCCATACCTTTTTTACTGCAACTTAGTTTGGGCCTCTACTTACAGAACTAACCTGGTTTGTCTTGTAATTCTACAGAAATAAGTCGTGAGAACTATAGCTAAAACCAATTTCTATGCACGTACTGATCCAATCTTTAAAAATCTTGGTATTTTAAAATTTGATGACATACACCTATTACAACTAGGTTTATTCAAGTACTCCTTTCAAAACCGTACTCTTCCTTTAAAATTCGATTGTAAATTTACCTTACAGAGCCAAATTCATTCGTATCATACAAGAAACTCTCATTCATATCGTTTGCCTTTTTGTCGGACTAATATCAAACAGTTTTCCGTTTTTTACCAAGAACCTAAATTTTATAACACCTTAAATTTTGAGATCGTCAACCCGTCCTCTCCTGTCTCCTTTAAGAAAGCACTTAAGGCGTTTATTTGTAATAACTATTAGTAGTTTTAGATATAATGTGATTAAGTATTAACTTTATTTGCAGCTTGTAACCTAGTGTAATTGTATCGGTCGTCATGTTCTTTCTTTCAAAATTTCATCTTGTAAAACAATAACTGAGGAGGCCTAATTAACATGAGCTTCATAGTTTCCTTTAGGTCTCCCCGCCATCGTAACTTCTATCCATTCTATCTTTTTTTGTTTTCCTTATAATAATGCTATTTATGGTTTGGCAAATAAATAAATAAATAAATAAATAAATAAATAAATAAATAAATAAATAAAAATAAATAAATAAATAAAATAGATATTATCGCCGGACTGAGTAGCCGAAGAAAAACTGAAATAAAGCATCTTTGTCCTTACTTCAATGTCCCTTGATGTGTCCTGACTGGTTTAAACGCCAATAGACCATTTTACAATTGCAAGCTTGGTGACCTGACCTTTGAATAGGAACGAGGCCGGCGGTGACCTTGTTTTGATACAGACCTCACTGGTTTCTCATGTAAATCATGTTATTCTTATGCTGAATACGCCACATTTGAATCGGAAAGACAGGCAGGTTTGTATCAAAACAAGGTCACCTCCATTCTCGCTTTCACTCAATGGCCAGGGCCCCGCTTCTCGAAAGTCCTGGTAACTTAACGAGCCCGAAACCAGATTTTGAAATCAAAATCTCACGAAAAGTAGGGTGTGTTCTGTCCTTTAATGAAATCTATTTTGTCTCTCTGCGTGATAACTTCACTGTATAATTTTCAAAACTTTTCAAACACCAATCTGGAATGCAAAACAAAACACCTTATCGGGCCCGGTAATTACCGGGAGCTTCGAAAAACGGGCCCCACGTCACTGAACACATAACTGTAAAACGGGTTATTTGTCATTTTTTTTTTTTTTTCACATGAAGTCCACTGTGAAATAGTGGTCTCCATTCATTGTTTCGGCTGCCTACAAAAGATCTTTTTCCTGTTTAAGCTCTTATTCGCAATTGACACACGATTTTATACCATTATTTTAAATAATTATTACATATTGCTAACTGTTTTCCACTTTCGTAAACAAATCACAGCCACAAGTCCACTTCATTCGGTTGCCTGGAAATCGTTCTCGAACAGTGATTGGATATTCAATTCACAAGAGCACTTGCAAACTAGAGGCTTAATTATCTCGCCCCTTGTATACCTTGCCATCCTTCCAGTAAACATGATACAGTGGGTCTACTTGTGATGGGCAGACATGCGCTCGCTTGGCCTCATCAAACGCATGTCGGCATAACACTCGCTTGCCAGGAGAACGAGCAGGCTTTTCACATCTCTGCATAAGATCAAGAAGGGCACGACCTGTAAAATAAAGAAGAGATAGAAAGTAAATAGCACAAATGAACGAACGACCGAGTGAGTGAATGAAAAAAACAAAAATACAATGTCTTTCTTTCTCTCGTTAAATTAAATAAAACACGTTACAGTACGGTATATGTCAATATCCAAAAATTCCAATAATAACTACCCCTTCTCTCAAGATCGTTCATCTTTCGAGCTGTCGGTCACTCATAAACGTGTTACTTGATATGGATTCCTTCTCTAAGTATTACACCTACAAGAAGCTAGGAGCGTTGCTTTTCAAACCGCCTCGTTTCGCCAAACGAACTCGCTTCTAAACGAGGACTACCGTGCTATTCACATGTCCTATATGGTGAGGGTGATTAAGGGGAGTTACACCTGAATGCTACGTTTTTGTCTCTTTTTGATCTTTTGTCCTTATCATCTTCTCCAGATTTCATGTAATCCAAAAAAAGCCACCATAGGTTTACAACAGATAACTCCATAAATAATTAGAATTTTTGGATGATTTATAGAGTGTTTATGATGAAGAAGAAAAGGGGGAGGGAAGAGCGATTTTAAGCGAAGGTGAGAAAAATGAAGATTTTAGGGTGATTTAAAACTAAACTTGGAGGTTAAAAGTTAATGGACGAACACTAAAAACTCCGCCCTCAACCTGACGCACCTTCGCGTTGTAATGGACTGTCTGGGTGTTTGTGTATGTGTTCTTTTCCCTTTTTAATTTCTTCATCAAATCACTTCTTGTTTCATTAACATCCAGGTATATTGCCCCCTTAAAATATCGTGGAGCGCGTGCGCACAACGTTGTTGGATCTGCGCTTTATTCAAATACGCTATAACCACAATGAAGCTCTCACCGTCTCCACTATATAATCTGAACGCTTCTTTCTTTCCTGGTATGGTAACTTTCTCGATATCCTGGCTTAGCTTCATCCGCGCGTCGCCGTTTAATTCCACGAGCTGTGGAGAGACAAAACCAGTTACAAACACAGATGATCAAGATGATCGCATTAAGAACCTATTTAGCTTCTGCAGTCGTCTGCGATCCTGAGCGAGCGAGCACAAAAGCGCAAGCGATCGCAGAATCGAAGTTTGTTTCTACAGTATCGCCATGGTTATTGACGCCATTTTGCTTGACGTAAACAATAGATCTCTCATCAGCTCCTTTTGTTTGTCAACTAGCATTTGTTCGTTTCAATATTGTTATCTGTGTCTCAAGAGATCGGCTGCAAACCACCTATAGTGATGTTCGTCATACGTATCCTTAACCTCGTTCCCAGAAGAGGAGAGACCCTAGGAACGAGGTTCACGTATCCTACGTATGCCTGAAGGCGACAACCTTGATATTTTGCTTTGTGAGGTCTTTACCGGCAAAATTAATTGCTTATCCCATTTCCCATAAAACGAAAAACCTCCGCCCGGCTAACTCAGTTGGTAAGAATACCGAAATCCTGAGATCCCACCTGGGACCAAAAATCAGGGTCTTAAACTGTCTGGTAACATCATGCTGGCTGCGTGCAAAACATTTGCTTCAGTTCAGATGACCCCGTTATAATAATACAAGAATTTTTATAACGCCATTTCCATGAGCTTAATGGCGCTTTACAATAATCGTAATTCAAAACGAAAATACATTCTTAAATTCTTAAAATTAGGTAAGGGAAATATACACTTATACATTTCTGAGAAAAAGAGGAATTTAACCCAGTAAAAATGTATAAAAAAATTGTCAACAACTGATAAAACAATTCGGTTAAAAGTAATGTTTTAATCTTGTTTTTAAAAACATCAGGGTTCTGGATTGATCTAATGTCATCGGTTAGGGAGTTCCAGATCCTGGGCGCAGCAACTTGAAAAGATCTGTCTCCGTAAAACTTGAGGTTAGATTTTGGTGTTACAAGCAGGTATTTTGAAGAAGATCGTAGTTACCTCGTCGGAGTGTAAGGCTGAAGGAGATCTGCTATATATTTTGGCGCCATGCCATTCAGTGCTTTGTACGTAAGAAGTAGAATATTGTACGTAATTCGTTGTCTGACTGATAGCCAATGTAGTCTACGAAGAACTGGTGACTACCGGCCATATTTCCGATTGCAGTCACGACAAAAGTCACGCATTTATGAGAAATGCTCGAACGCTAGGAATACGTTAGAATAACGAGAAAACAAAAGACATCACGTCTTATATACACATTGGACGCACTTGAAATAACTTTAAAACAGTATAAAATACTATGAAATCGTTTGAGCCTCCTCAATCAACAACTTAAGAGGTTCGAAGAACGAAATATATCTCGAACTACCGCGATTTAACAGTCTTATACCGTTTAAAAGTTTAAGTGCGGCGAATGTGTATAAAAGACGTGATGTCTTGCTCTTCTCAAGAAGTCACGAAGTTAAGGATGAGCTCTGTTCTCAACACCATCTTTGTTTTTTTGTTTGTTTGTTTTTTTTTTTATGAAAATGATGCAATTGTTTCTTTCCTCACCTTAAACACACAGCCTAATGCAGGTTGTTTTTGACACGTAACAAGATGAGTGCCAATACCAAATGAATCTATAGAGTGCCCCTGAAAAATGAATAAATACAACGGAGTTGGTCTCTTATTTCCTCTACGTGTAAAGTAAATACGTTTTCAAAATAAAATTTCTGAGAAGTGTCGCAGCTCCTATAGGGTAAAAGCTCTATTAACCCCTCCCCCGGCGCGGGGGGGGGGGGTTATTTACATGTAATTTCAGGCCTAATTAACAGGGGTTTTTAGCAAAGAGGGGGATTTAACAGCAATCTTAAAGACGCTGTTTTTGTCTTTAAATAGTTTTTGAACAAAACTCAAACAACTGCAGTAAAACTATATAATACAGTTTTAGCAAACAGTATTGTGTGTTTTGGTGCATATTTGTTTAAAAACAAACTAACTGGGCCGCAGGAAGTGAATTTCATAAGAGGGAATAGGAAGGACTAATTACAAAATGCACACGTCCCAAAGGGGGGTGGTGAAGAGTTATTAGAGAGAGGGGCTAATATTACAAAAACCTACTTCCAAACGGAGTAGTATAGTACATGGGTGATCTAGCACATGTTCCATAAAATTGCGCAATTTTTCAAAACAGCACACTTTTTCCCAAGGTCAAGGTCAAATTTTCCAAATCTAAAATCAGCGTTTTCTCCCAGAATATTTCAATATTTTAGACATCAGGATGATGAATGAAAGAATTGAGTAGTATTCGTCGAGAAACGGCTGATTTCAATATTCTAAGCGGAATGAGCATATTTGAGTAGTATTCGTCGAGAAACGGCTAATTTCAACATTCTAAGCGATAATTAGTATATATGAGCAGTATTCAGGTAGAACGGCATTTTCCCATTTCCCAAGGTCAAGGTCATCTATTTAAGTACTTTATGATATAAAAAACACTTAAAGAAATGTCGCTATAGGTTATTATGGAGAATGAAGAAAGAAATCTCCGGGCCTTGGAAAAGCCCTCTCAAATCAGGTCAGGTAGCCAGATGGTAAATGGCCTGAGTCAGAAAAATATTGGATCAGGTAGCCAGATGGTAAATGATCCGAGTCAAAAAATTATATATCCTAATAGTATAGACATGGAAAATAGAAATAGTATTTTCAAAGAATTATTGAAAAGATTAGGCCGTATGGATGTTGGCGAGATGAGGCGATTAGTTAGTCTCGCTGATAACATCAAAAAGCAGAAGCCAATTCCAGCACCTCGTCGCAAGGGTGTGAAGCAGATGGTTAAAGATTATGAAGACAACATAATTCTTCCACCACCACAATTTAGAGATAGACCAGTACCAGCACCAAGAACTAAAAAACTAGCCCCAATACCAGAACCAAGGACTAAGATAGAGCAAACAGATAAAGCTCTCAAAGGATACACCAAATCATTTCAAATAGATATCAAAAATTACAAAGACCCGCTATTACAACTGCAAAACACAAGAAAGGCTGTAGCGTACCGTCTTGTAAGTTTACTAAAATCAATGAAAGGACTGAAATTCGTTGAAACACTAAAGGTAACATTCAGAAAAATGTCTGATGGTGAAATAATACATAAAACAGCCTTTTTCAACAGTCCACCTCAAACAATTATAAATAATCTCCAGATCAGTGAATCACTTCAAGCGTCAAAACAAAATATATTAAATAAGATTGCAGTTTGGATTTCAGAAGGATCTGGCTGGGTTGTGGAATCAGTCGACAAGCATTTTCTAAATGTTGTAATATATCAGCCAATGAAAGGCTCATCATATATTAAACTACCCCCAGAATTAATAAATGCAATGAAGGGATTGATTAACATAAAGAATGATGACAATGAATGTTTCAGATGGTGTCATATCAGGCACTTGAATCCACAAGAGAAGAACCCTCAGAGAATAAAAAAATCTGATAGACAACATATTAATACGTTAGATTATTCGGGGGTTGAATTTCCAGTCACAACTAAACAGTATAACAAGATAGAAAAACAAAATGAGATCAACATCAATGTATTTGGTTATGAAAACAAACAACCATATCCAATTTACGTTTCAAAAGAAAAGTATGAAGACTGTTTGAATCTTCTATTGATTACAGAAAATGAAAACAAACACTACGTTTTAATCAAAGATTTCAACAGATTCATGCGCAACAAAACAAAGCACAATGAAAGAAAACACTTTTGCATGCACTGTCTACAATGTTTCAGCTCAGAAAGAGTCTTGAATGATCATGTGGACAACTGCATACTGGTTAATGGCACACAAGCAATAAAGATGCCAAACAAAGACAATAATATTCTAAAATTCATCAACTTCCATAAACAACAGCAAGTACCATTTGTAATCTATGCTGATTTTGAGGCTTTAACTGAGAAAATACACGGTTGCCAACCCAACAATGATAAATCATACACTGAAGCCTATCAGAAGCATACTGATTGTGGATATGGTTACAAGGTTGTTTGTTGTTATGATGATAAATACAGCAAGCCAATACAAATATACAGGGGTGAAAAGGCTGTATACAAATTCATGGAAGCTATGTTAGAGGAAGTTAAATATTGCAAGAAGATTGTTAAAGAATTCAATAAACCATTGAAAATGACTGAGGATGATGAAGAGAAATTCCAAAAAGCCAAAGAATGTCACATTTGTGATAAAAAATACACTGAAAAGGATATTAGAGTACGAGATCACTGTCACATTACTGGCCAGTATAGAGGATCAGCTCATCAAGAATGTAACCTGAAACTTAGAGTCAATCCAGAAGAAGTGAAGATACCTGTTATATTTCACAATCTAAGAGGTTATGACAGTCATTTTATTATGCAGGAGATTGGAGCTATTGTCAAGAAACACACATTCACAAATAAAAAAGGTGAAGTCTGCCAAATGAACATCAATGCTATCCCAAATAACATGGAGAAGTATATGGCTTTCATGCTTGGCAATCACCTAACATTTCTTGATAGTTTCCAGTTCATGAGCTCTAGTTTGGAAAAACTTGTAGGCAATCTACCAAAAGAAGCCTTAAAATACACCTCACAAGAGTTCAAGGGAAAAGATCTTAATCTGATAGCACAGAAAGGTGTTTATCCATACGACTACATGGACAGTTTCGATAAATTCAATCAGAAGTTACCCTCAAAAGAAGAATTCTATAGCATACTGAGTGATACGCATATATCAGATGAAGACTATACACATGCTCAGAATGTTTGGAATATATTCTCCTTAAACAACATGGGTGAGTATCATGACCTGTACCTTAAAACAGATGTACTCCTGTTGGCTGATGTATTTGAGAACTTCAGAAGAACATGTCTTGAGTACTACAAACTGGATCCGTGTCACTACTTCACATCTCCTGGTTTGTCATGGGATGCAATGTTAAAGATGACTGATATCAAATTAGAATTGATGACTGACATTGATATGTTTCAGTTCATTGAGAAGGGTATGCGAGGTGGTATCAGTTATATTGCCAATCGTTACGCTAAAGCTAATAATAAATACATGAAGAAGTATGATGAGAAGGCGCCCTCAAAGTACATTATGTATCTTGATGCTAATAATCTATACGGTTGGGCAATGAGTCAATACCTTCCAACAGGCGGATTCAGATGGATGACTGAGAATAAAATAAATAATCTCAACCTGGCTAAATACAAAGAAGACAGCAATAAGGGTTTGATTCTGGAAGTTGATCTGGAATACCCCCAGGAGTTGCATGATCTGCATAATGATTACCCGCTTGGACCAGAGAAGGTGAAAGTAACTGGAGACATGCTTTCAGATTACTGTAAAGACATAGCAGAGAAATACAATATATCGACTGGTTTGGTACATAAACTGATGCCAACATTAAGCAACAAAGAGAAGTATGTTCTGCATTACAGGAACCTCCAATTATACACAGACTTAGGTTTAAAGGTAACAAAAATCCACAGAGTGCTAGAGTTCAAACAATCACCTTGGCTGAGACAGTACATTGATTTCAATACACAGAAAAGAACTAATGCCAAGAATGCTTTTGAGAAAGATTTCTTCAAGTTGATGAATAACTCAGTATTCGGCAAAACTATGGAAAATCTCAGAAAGAGAGTAGATGTCAGATTGGTGACTGATGAGAAGAAGCTATTAAAATTAGCCAGTAAACCAACTTATGTTAGCAGTAAGATATTCAATGAAAATCTGGTAGCAGTGCATAAGATAAAAGAAACACTAACTCTAAACAGGCCGGCATATGTAGGAATGTGTATTCTTGATCTCAGTAAGACGCTTATGTATGATTTCCATTATAATTACATTAAACAAAAGTACGGTAATAAGGCTAAGCTTCTCTTCACTGACACGGACAGTTTGACATATGAAATTGAAGCAGAAGATGTCTATAGGGATTTCTGGAATGATAAAGATAAATTCGATAATAGTGACTATCCTGAAAGCTCACCTTATTTCAATAAGACCAATAAAAAAGTGATTGGTAAAATGAAAGATGAGGCTGCAGGTGTACCTATTTGTGAATTTGTTGGGCTGAGATCAAAGATGTATAGCTATATTAAAGATGATCAGAAAGGAGGAAAAACAGCAAAAGGAATCAAAAAGAACACAATCAAAAATGAAATCAAGCATGAAAATTATAAAGACACTCTATTCAATGATAAACAAATGTATCATAAAATGAAAACAATCAGAAGTGAAAACCATCAATTAGGAAGCTATGAAATCAACAAAGTATCACTCAGCTGCTTCGATGACAAAAGATATTTATCAAAAGACGGAATCAACAGTTATGCTTATGGCCATCACAAAATAAATAGCCAGGAATAAAAATATTCTTGGCTACCAAAATAGCAAATACAGTATAATACTGGCCTCTCTCACATATATAGGTTAGATAAAAGTTAGTCTTTTCTTATACGTGATAAATACAATTTGCTTTCTTCCATGTGTTTGGTTATTTCAAAAATTAAATCTTCAAAACAATTGCTCATAATGTATTTGCACTTGTTTTTCTCATACATTTGCTTCATACTTTTTGTTTATCAGTCACTTGGTACACACCAGTTGGACTTTTGAATTCAAGACATAGAGCATTGTATTCTTTTGTTGGATTCATTAACATTAAATCACATTGTCCGGACATATATCCTTTGTTGTAACTTTTGATTCTCATGTTTGAGCTTATTTGATTCTCACCTAAGCCGGCTATCATTAATGCGTCTTCATATTTCTTTCTGATGAATGAAACAATCTTGCAGTGTAAATCATTTTCATTTTCAATCAATAGCATGTTATTGTTTCTGTCATTGAACTGTTTTTGATATATTCGTTTTCTGACTAATGGTAAGACCTTTTTAGTAACCCAATGTTTAATTTCTTTGGCTTCTTGTTTTTTGGATGAGAATAAAAGTGAATGAAATCCTGTTTCATTTATAAAAAAACATTTGAAAGTTTTTTCGATTGCATCAGCGAAAATTGACTTTGTTTTGGAATTTATGGACAGTTTGAAGTCCAATAAGATTTTATCTTCAGAATCAACATGATCTCTGATTGCTCTTTGCGGATTTTTATAGTTGAGAATAATGGCTATATCTCTTCCTCTGAACCATATTTCGTTTTTATCATCGAGATAACAATCTATTGAAACGTCTAATTCTTTATTATCGTAGGAATATTTTTGCATCTACATGTATGTTAGATAATTTTCTTTAAATCCTTGAACGGTATCCAACTGTTAAAGTCATCACTATATCCCTTCCACTTCACCAAAGCTTGTTTCTTCTTGTAATCTCTGCGAATGACTTTATCAATACGGAATACATCCTGTTTAGCCTTTAATAACTCAGGTTCATAAAAACTCCCTTCAATTTCTTCATCGTTGTGATCTTTTAGTTTGTATGTGATTGGATTAGTGTATTGGATTTTATCAACTATAAACACTTCTTCTGTCCAATTTGGTGTATAGCCCTTGTCGAACACAATCCGTTTATACTTGGATATTCGGACCTTATCACCTATTTTAAATTTTAGTTTCTGTTTTAATGGCTCCATATCACCATAAAGATTGAAGTAAACAGTTCCTTCATTCCTCTTATCAGATGCTTCAACGGGTGTCATCTTTGTGCTTGAATGTTTTGTGTTGTTGTACTGTTTCACTAATTTTGGTAACATGTCTAAATACTGTGTATTACCTTGAACAGTGAACTGCTTCCACATTTTGGATTTAATTGTCCTATTCCATCTTTCAACTACTGATGACTTCTCTTCATTCTCAGTTGAGTACATCTGTACACTATGTTTCTCTAGCAAGTCCTTCAAGTGTTTGTGTAAAACTCTTTTCCCTTGTCGACCCATAAATACTGCGGTTTTCTACCTTCCTTGAATATTGATTTGAATGCTTCAGTGACAGATTCACCTTTCTTATCCTTCAATGGGACAATCCAACCATATTTGCTGAAGACATCAATAACCATAAGAAGATATCGATAACCTTTATTCCATTTACTAAACTGTTGCATTTCAACTAGATCACTTGCCCATATTTCATCAATTTTATTTACAATCACACGCCGCCGAGTGAAATTTCGTTTTATGGGTGCATGTAATTCATCAGCTAGTTTTTCTTGCCAGTTTTCTTCACTCGACGGCTTTTTCCGTTTTTTGAAACACCAAGACCAAGTTTCTGTTTTTTGTCGATTAAGAATCTAGCTGTTTGACCCCATTTTGGCATCTCACCATATGGTATTTGATCTAGTGACTCGACCATTGTTCTATCACATTCACCTTTGTCTTTTTTCATATCATAACAAATATCATGGTAAGCTGCTATTTCATCCACTTTGTTATAAGGTTGTACATTCCATTTCAAGACCTCACCAGTATTTGGATCATACTCTAACTGTTTATCGAGGGGATTATAAGGTCCCATGTATTTATACTTTCCGGGTGTCCACCCACTTTTCGGTTTAGGAAGCTTGCCAATAACCTTATGAATGTCAATAGCACCACCATAATCTAATCCTTTAATATCTGTTTTGTAACGAATATTTGGTCTCACTTTTGTTGAGAGTTGTTTCAAAGCTTCTGACCCAACCTTTGTGATTGCAGGCTTTGCGAGGGAAAGTCCTTTGTCAATTAATTTCTTTTGCAGCTTTGGATTTCTCATTGCTTCTGAAGCATAATATCTCCCCATTTCAACACCTTTCTTTGCTAAATAAGGGACTCCATGTTCTAAGAATCCTGTTAGCGCCATATCTGCGGCTGAATCTAGTATGCCCGCCCCTTCAGACGGGCTAATTAGTTTCCCCGATTTCTGACAAATTTAGTCTTTGTGATTCCACATTCAGCACAAGTACATTTCATAACAGTTCGACCATTTTTAGTCTTCTGATATCTTTCACTTCCTGGTACACATTCAGTGACTTTCTTCTGTTTAACACAATATGATTTTACCATTATACATATTGGTTAGATATTTTCTTTGTCTAGTAGTTAAATCGACATACATTTCCACTAAGTTTGTCATAGAATACTGTTATATTATCCAAAGTGCATTTGATTACAACTCGCAAACCAATCAATCTATTGACAACTATTATAACAAATATATTAACATCATCAATTATTTCGAATTCTATCATACTTTTATGTTAGATAGAAATTTATTAAATCTTTTATTATCCCACTGTTTTGTTTAACTTAACAGACATACATATACATTACATATTTTTGAAATAATTGATTATGAATCTGTGATTGACTCTTGTGTCTGTTGGATCAAATTCAGCATTATGTATTGTATTAAGAATGGATCTCCCATTTTGTCTCTCGAGAAGATAGTACAAACACCAATATCCACACAAGACTGAATCTCTTTCTTGTATCTCATCTCCAGAGTATTCAAGTTGTTTTCCACTTGTAGCCATGTATTTCTGTACTTCTGTTGGCATCATTAAACCGAAAGAGTCGAAGTATTCACAGTATTTATCATTTTTGAAATTCCTATAACATACCCAGTGAGTACCAGGTCCAATTTTGGAATCAAGATTGACTATCCCACATTCATTGTTTTTTATTTGTCTCGGCAGATTGTCTCTTGAAAATACTCCTCTAAAATGTTTTATTCCAAGTTGTTTTCACCCAATTGATTAAATCAAAGTTGGATAAGGGTTTATTTACAAAATGGTTCCTAGTATGGGGATTGAATTGAATGGACTGTTTTTGCCTAGTAGAAGTCCTTTTCCTTTTTTTTTTTTTCATTCCATAACCGATTGGGTTATTCCATGTACCAAAAACAGGAGGAGATTGCCATGGAATCATAGCATGTTTCCCACCACTTTTATTTTTGCAATGGAATCTGGAACATGAACAGGTATTGACCGTCTTGGACGGCTGCTTTCAACATGCAAACCTTTTCCAGTTAATTTTCTGATTGCTTCTATAGCCAAAGGAATTCCAATGCTGGCGAGTATTGTTCCAATACCCTTTCCAGTCTGCGCTTTTGTTGGTTTTATAACAACGTCTCCACCATACTGCATTTTTTGGATAACATCAGCCATCTGTCTCGTATTCAATAAATTTCCTACATTAAATAATTGGGATAAATTGGCATTAGGAATAAGAAATCCTCCTTTTTGTTTCTTTCCAAATAGTTTATCAATGCCGAGACTTGCTAATGAAGAAAGAGCACCTGTAGCCAATGCTGGAGCCGCTTTAGCTACTGCTTTACCTGCATAAGGCAATAGTCTTGTTCCAAGTGAAAAAAGACTGGACCAAAGAGAGCCTCCTTCTTGGACTGATTTTCTGATCTGTGCTTTGGAT
Source organism: Pachyseris speciosa (assembly GCA_016490735.1). Taxonomy (NCBI): domain Eukaryota; kingdom Metazoa; phylum Cnidaria; class Anthozoa; order Scleractinia; family Pachyseridae; genus Pachyseris; species Pachyseris speciosa. The sequence continues at coordinate 5,766 of JAEMWC010000959.1, read as the reverse complement.
ATCTTTACATCAGCACCTGTTCCATTTCTCTGTGATTTGGCTAATTTTTTTATCTGTGTTTTTGTCAACATCATTTGATCACCTCCAGTGAGATCTCCATGTGCGAGTCTCAATGTTACCGGTGAATTTGTTTGTATAGCTTTTGCAAGCCTTTGCTTCTGACTGTTTGAAAGTCTTACTCCATGAGGATGATAAGTAGTCATATAATATATGTTTATACTAAATTGTATTTAATACAAACAATCATTTAATTTACATAGATCTCAGAATTAATTTTCCATCAGTCTTTCTCATCTCAATATCCTGCTCATAGAGGACCAGTGCATACACACTGTAATCAGCATTTGTTGCAGCACTCAAAGTGTATTTGAAAGTCAGTTTGTCATTCCATCTTTAATATCCTGTTTCTGTTTTGTCAGATCGAAATAAACAAAAGGGAATATTGTACCGAAATTGCCCCTGTTGAGAAGGGTACTTTCACTAAAATCGTTTACAGCTTGAACATATTTCAAAACATCTCTAAATACTCTTGTTGGTTCTGTTGAGGGTTTATAACGAACCTCTGGATAATCATTACCATTGCCAACCTCAAGATAACAATCAGTCAAAGTTCTGTTATTTGCAACTGAAAAGGTGTTGTACAAGAATTTATTGGCTGTCTGAGATGCATCACTTGCATCATTGATGATGAATACAAAGACATGCCTGGGTTTGTTTATTCCTGTGGAAATACGGAAATTGGCTGTCTGCTGTCTTGTTGAATTGCCTCTCTCAACCATTTCTCTCATGTAAGTCCACTTTCTGTTGTCAAGATACTTGCTCATGTATAAGGACTTTCCCGCAGAATTAAAAACAATGCGAGGAACTATTAGCTGGAATTTAGTTAGTACCACACGGCAATCATCAGCAGCTTGCCAAATCAAATTGGCATCACTCTCAAGTGTCAATTTCACCTCTATTTGAGTTAGGCATAAGTTCATCCCAAAAGCTCTTGAAAAAACCGTATCTGTTCAATGCAAGCTCTGCATTTACTTTACCGGCTGCACCATTCAACAGTGCTTTGCGAGCTGCGAAACCTTTGTTATAAGTAACCTCAGCCGCTCTATCATCAGCATTCCTATTTGTGTCAAGATAGAAGAACTCATTGGTTCCCTGACTTACAACATAACCTGTGAATACTCAAGCAATGACTTAATATTTGTGGCTTGGTTGGCATCTCTGCACTCATAAACATCAAGACCATTCATTTTTACATTAATTGTGTTAATAAGAGCGTGAACTGAATTAACAATACCATTTTGATCTGCAGCAGCTATGTGGCCTCCATTTGCAAGCTTTTTCAAATGAAATCGACATTAAAACGGGCATTATACCAGTCAAATGGTGTAGTCTCTCCACTGTTATCAACAATGAAACGGTAGCCTGTTTTACTCTGATGAGCATTGTTTGCTACTACAGTATTAAGTGCTGTCTCTAGTTCGAACACTACATCTTCATATCTTTCGATATATTTTTGAGTCACGATAGTTTGACATATATTATTGTGTTAGATAAAAGTTTTTTTACGCGGTCGGCCTCTCTTTCTTTTGATTAAACCACCAGTCTGGCTCGCACTCTCAGTTCCACTCTTTCTCTTTTTCAAAAAGTTCTATGATTTTGTCGCCAGCTTTTTTGCCAGCATGTTCACCAATTGTTGTTGCTGCTTTTTTCCAGCTGTTTTGATCATATCAGTCACAATACCTTCACCATGTTGTTCATATTTTTTAAACTCAAACCGTTTCATATACTATTAGGTTTTATAATTCTGTCTCTCTCAAGAATAACTCAATATACCAATCTATCCCATTTAAATCGACTGGAGCTCTAGAAGAGTCTGTGACATAAAAACGTATTGAGCTGATTGTATGTGTTGAGACAGGATTCCATGAAAGAAAACGAGGTTTGTAAGTGAAAGGTAAACTTCTAACGAGATCTGTGACAGGAATAACAGCGATTGTATTTGTGCTATTTCCATCAACAATGCTATCTGTCACCAAATCACAATTGATATAAATTTCATCTACTCCTCTTGTAATATCAGGTAGATTTGTTCCATATTCTGTGGCTGGAACTAATTTTGAATCGAAACCGATAAGTTTTCTGAAATCAAGATTCCTCAGATCCACACGATAATTTTCATTGAGTTCAATCAAAATGCGATATGTTGACAAACGAAATACATGTTAATACCATACTGGAATTTTGATTTGTCTGTTTCAGATGGATTCAGTACATGGCTGTTTTTTTCTCATATACTCATGAATGTAACTATTGATATCGTCGTATGAATACATCCCGTTAACGAATGTTATTGTTTCCCAGTTTACACCTTTGTCATAGCTGTATTTCATTTGATTATTCCAAAAAATATCTCTGATATTGTACCAACTGTATGTCATATTGATGACATTCACAGCCATTTCATATTTTAAATCATTCGTTAATTTAAGAGGTGAATTAAATCTTTTTTCAAAATCATGACTCTTGCTGACACCAATTTTGTCTCTGTTTTTACTGTTGAATCGTAATGAAATTTCTGTCATATACTTTTACATTAGATATTTCATCATTATTTTATTTAGCTCACCGGTTTTCAGGATTCCCAGTCTGTTCAATGTATGCAATATATTTGTGAATTCATTTCTTACACCCATGCTATTGTTGCCGGCTGAAATAGATCCACCAAGCAACTGTAAACGTGAAAGCATGTCACCCAAAAATGCGCCCCTTGAACCCATTCCTTTCCCTGTTTTGTATTTGTAAGAAGCTAATACATCATCAATCGTTTCTCTGTATTTCTTCAAAGTTTGTATTTCTCTTTTATGAGATTCATTTTTCTTCTGGAGTGAATGATTTTTTTTTTCTTCTTCCCCATATTCTGGGCTATTTCTTTAGCTTTTTTCTTTTCCTCGACAAGTTTTTGTGGGGCGACTTGGGGTCGACTTGAGTTAATTCGAATGGTTTCAAAAGATTGTGATTTCTTAATATGATTCTATCATCTCTATCGAAATAGTTATCGATCGATAATATGTTGGGTGTCTGATCCTCTTTTTCAGGTGCTACAATGGCTCCAGGAAGTTCCGTTCCATTGTAATAGCTCTTCTATTAGCTTCAATAACATCATCAAGTCCTTGTGTTAAAGCCTGTTGATTTTTTTTCAACTGTTTAATGACTTCATCCTGTTTTTCGTCGACACTTTCTTTCACACTCTTCTGGACATCAATAGAGGGTTTCAGCAATTCTGATGTTGTATCATATGCATCCTGTTTTCTGTATTCATAAGTCTTGATAACATCACGAACTTCTCTTGTTTTGTTTCCAGCTTCAATTCCACTTTTAAGAAGCCTTTTCATTCGTTCTATATCCATATACAATTGTGTTAGACTAATCTAAAACTATTTACATATGGAAATCCCTAATTATGATATTCAGGGTTTAAAGAATTCATTCAGACAGTTGTATCCGTATATGCCAAAAGATACATTTAGAATGTTATTGGCTGGTAATTCTGGATCTGGAAAGACAACATTGTTCATGCATCTGATTATGGAAGCCATTGGTTTATTATGATCAGATACATCTTATGCAAAAAATTTAGATCAAGACAAGTACAATTATCTTCGGAAAGTAATGGATGAAATAAGCAGTCACATTGGATATCCTGCCTTGGTTTGCAGTCAAGAAGAGATATTACCAGTTGAACAAATAAAAGACACAGATTTGCAGCGATTGGTTGTTTTTGATGATTTCGTGACTGACAAGAAACAAGATCAGATAATCAGCTATTTCATTCAGGGAAGACACAAGAACTGTTCAGTCATATATCTCACACAATCATTCTAATGGCTGTCCAAAATCAATCAGACTCAATTGCAGTCACTTCTGCCTTTATGATTTCCCATCCTCAAGAGAAAAGGAACTTGATTGCACAAGAACTTGGAAAGACAAGAAGAAATACATTGAAGCAACCAAAAAACCTTATTCCTTCTGTTATGTTGACAAGCCGATGAAAACAATCAAAGAATTTTTTATGGTGCTGTTTAATCTAATCTAATATTAATATGGCAATCAATAATTTCCAAAATGTTGAAAAACAGGAGAATCCAAACAACAGAAAGAATCGAAAAATAATCTAACAAGATGATATAATGGAGTTTTTTTAATGCTCAAATAAATCAAGATAAAACAGAAACTGGTACTGGTGAAAGAGGCCCAGCTGGTCCAGTTGGTCCCAAAGGTGAAAAAAGGTGGATAGAGGTCCAAAAGGTAATACAGGTGCAATTGGTCCACAAGAGCTACTGGAGCTGTTGGTCCAAAGCGTGATGGATTTAGATTAACACAAGATGGTAATTATGACATTGAAAATAAACGTTTGACAGATGTTGGTGATCAGTAAATCATTATGATTCTGCTAACTTGGGATATGTTAATGATGCTGTTTTATCAATTGAAGGAACACGTGTTAATCCATTCAAATTTCTTCTTGAAAGATACATCAAAAACAACTATTCTTAGAAATGCGAATAATCTGCAATTGGAAGATTTTGATAAAAGCCCTTACTCATTTAATAAAAATAGCCTTGTCTTTGTTATTCCTACTGCTGGTCTTACAACTGTTCTTCGTTTTGATCTGAACAATTGGAAGTTTCAAAGTACACTTTAGTTGTTGAGTTTTATACTGATGGTAGCCAAATAATGCAACAGTCGATGACGACAATCTGTCATCTAATTTAATTGAAAAAGAAAAGGATTCAATAAAAAGAGCATTTTCCAAAGACTCATCTTGTTTGATGGTTATCTCAAAAGAATATTCTTCCTTGGAAAAAACAAAGTCATAGTTCACATCAATGGAGTTATTGTTGATTTCACCATATTTACAAAATAATAAAAAACATTATGTTATAGTTTATGGTGTTTACGGATTTTCAAATATTATTTTATCACATATTCACGACCCAGTGTATGAAATTGAAAACGGCAATGTTGCTTTTGGTGGTAAAATTGACATGAAAATAATAAGAATCATGAACCTTAATGACATTCCATCAGACCCCTCATGATGCTGTCAAACAATCTTACTGTTGATAATAAAACAGCTGATTTCCTTAATATATAACACTGGTGGTGTAATTTATGCACCTGTCAGCATGAATAGAAATGATCTATTTGCATACCAGATAACCCAAGATTTGGTTATTCAGCTGTAAATAGAAACTATGTGAACAATAATTTTTTGAAACTAAATGGAAGCGTTGCGATGACTTTCTGATTTGAATCTTGGAGGTAACAAATTGACTAATGTATCAACACCAACTGCAAACAATGATACAGCCACAAAGGGGTATGTTGATACTGAAATTGCTGGAATTACTGGCATTGATGTTTCACCATTTCTTAAAAAAGATGGAACTGTTGCAATGACTGGAGATTTGGACATGGGTGACAATAAAATAACAAATGTTGGATCTCCGACTTCTGATAAAGATTCTGCCAACAAAAAGTATGTTGATGACCTTGTTTTTTCAGCATCTGGAGCACAAAAAATCCATTCGCTTTTCTTGTTGAAAGATATTTCCAAGTCAACAGGGATACAAAATGTTAATAGCCTCCAAATTGAAGATTTTAACAGATCACCATAATCATATTAACAAGTCATCATTGTCTTTTTTTGATTCCAACAAGTGGCAACTTCACATCCAAGATTCGTTTCAATTTAACATCAATGAG
>JAEMWC010000958.1:222500-330205 GCA_016490735.1 Pachyseris speciosa | reverse complement strand
ACGATACATTTCAAAAACATTCAAGGTGGAAAGGATACTTTGTTAATTTTTTACAATCCCTCTAGCTGCAAGTTGAGTTATAATTCTAATTTCAAATTAGTAATTCTATACTGGTTATTCACTTTTTTACAGTACGGCACGCCTTACCGTGGCCACTCCCAAAAACCTTTCCAAAACTTAGCCATCTAAAAACTTTGCTCATTTTCACTTGAAGCGATCTTATTCACCAGTCTTCGCTTTCTTGTAATGTGGACGAACTTTTTAATTAGGCGGAGTTGTCAATAAAAAGCCCACACCTGATTAGCTAACTTTCAAAAGTTTCCTGGGTGGCCAAGGTAAGGCGCGCCGCACAGTAATGCTACTGTTCAAGACGTATACGCAGCAACCAAAGTAAACTGAGCCATGGCTAGTTCATGTCACTATCATATTCTAAACTATATTTCGACACCGAATTTACATGTCAATACCCTAGAGAACTGGACAAAAACTGTTGCATGCCGTATACCACTTGTTGCTACATGTATGTCAGCAATACTTTATATTGAAAAGTAAAACGTACACTAGGAGTAGCCTTTTATATTGATGAGGGATAATGGCTAACTGTACATCAACTAAGGACGTAGTACCAGCTGAATGCTATCTATTACTGTTTAAAATGTCTTCGTCTGAACTTTTGTTAGCATGTACAACAACCGAAAAAATCAGCCTTCAATTGATTTCGGTAAGGTGGAATAAGAAGTCTTGAACCCCCCCTTTCCCCTCCCCCCCCCCCCTTGCCCCTAGATTACATTAATGGCATGATTATTCGAGAAATGAATGCGACTGTCGTTTGAAATAATGTGTACGATTTCAAGCTTCTGGAATTAATATTAGATTGCTGATTGCACCATGCGAAGAATCGACCCAACTTATGTGGAAAGTCGTTGATATTCAAATATGGCGGCGGAAACTTACTAAGAGTTGTGAAACCCTGAATCACTTCAAAGCTTCCGACGGACGATTTGTCCAGCAGATCAGGTGATGGTGATCCTGCATCAGCTAGACGTGTACGCAGACACGAAATGCCTGCCCAGGAAGATATGAAGCCATTGCTTACCTCCATTGGTGACTGATGAATATACCGTGTCAAAAAAAGTTAACATACATACATACATACATACATACGTACATACATACATACATACATACATACATACATACATACTCGTAAGTCATGTAAGCACCTTCGTTGCCTGAATAAGCTGAATCTTGGCTAGCCTGCGACGCAGGTCGGTACAAATGGTTAGCAAAAATGCCCAATGAAAAATTCCGCTCAGGATTGGGGTGCCCTAAATTTCCGCCATGTTGATGATCTAACTAACACGTGACACTTCAAAATTGAAATAGGGCTTGCAACTGGTGGAGAACAGCAATTTTGGCCTAGCTTTCAAAACGTTCCATTCATTTTGGAAAATTTCCGGTCGAGCAAACCAAAGTCTTACCATTTACGTTCCAACCGAAATTTCCCTCAATTTTTTGTTAAATGGGAGTCAGCACCAAAATCCTTGTTCTGCGTACCAGGATTTGAGGACGCGCCATGATTGGTCTGTTTAAAAAAGTCATTGTTTGTCAGCCAGCTGCGCTCAAGGAAATTTGAAACATTCTCCGGTAATTCTTATCCTGCGAACGCAGACGTATAATTAACTCGTAACGCAATCACGCGATCAAATAACCAACAACTATATACAATATCTTGAGAAACCTTTATTGTTTGCCGGAAATAGCAAAGCAACATCGAGAAGGGGGCAACCGAAGGCGCACCCCGAAACGATGCGGCCCGCCCAAACCGCCAGACAAAAAGGAATGTTCAAAAAACGGGAAGGTGACGAGAAAAGTATTTAAGATGAGTGGCATGCGATGTTCGAAGCAATGAGCCGGGCAACCGAGAAACGTCTTTCTAGCGGCTGTGCAATATAGAGTAGAGCGGCGTCAGACGACCACTCTCCGTGGAGGCTGATGAGCTCGACGGGGGCGCCACACTTGAACGCATAAGAAGCACCACCGCGACGCAAGGAATGGATGGAGTATCTGGAGGGGTCTAAACCACCGGAAGCGAGAACACAGCGTAATTTCGTACCAAGCGCGTCGTAGGTTATGGGTTTGATGTCACCGTCAAAGGACTTGAGGAAGGCTGGTGAAGAGGACAGAGCTGGGTGGCAACGCAGATGGTGTTCATAAGCTTGTACTGGACGTAAAGGGTGGCTAGATCAGTGCTGAGCCAAAGTGGTGACTATTGACGACTATTCGTGACTATTCGCACTATTCTTACTATTCGCGACTATTCGCTATTCGCTGTTCTCTATTCGCTGTTCGCCATTCGCGACTATAGGTGGTTTGCAGCCAATCTCTGTAGCCACAGATAACAATGGTGAAACGAGCAAATGCTGGAGGACGAACAAAAGGAGCTAATGAGCGATCTATTCTTTACGCCCTCCAACATGGCGGCGATGACGTAACGTGAAAACCACCTATTCGCTATTCGCGACTATTCGCTATTCGCTATTCGGGATTTCCAGACACCCATCAATTTCACCTTTCTTTAGCTGCAAACGTTCTGAAGTGGAATATTTTACCAATATAAGGAGAAAATCCAGTAAAACACACACAAAGGTACATTTAAGTAGTTTTAAACGGTACAATTTGCAAATATTACATTTCTGATCTTTGCGTGTTTTGTCAGCTGATGTTATTATGTTACCTATTGTTTATCAATTTCACTTTCCTTTGGATACAAATTTCTTAGCGTTAAGACTGTACCATTCCAAGGAAAATGAAAATAGGAAGGCACATGAAAATCAAACGTCCAGACCGAACTATTTAGTTCCGATTATCAGATGTTTTGGAACAATTAAAGCCGGTTGCTCACGAGCAAGTTTTCATTGACAAGTTTTTTAACAAGGCCGAAACAGCTGTCTATGGCTGCTAATGCTTGGGCTCAATCTTTGCTTTGGTAGATTTAAGGGGTAATGCCGCTACCTTGTGGCCTTAGTGCCTTTTGAGTGGCTTCAGCTTATTGATGACATTAATTTGTGAAGTATCCTTGTCACTCCAGCCACATCCCACAAACTTTACGTTTTCATTACTGTATAAACATTACAGTTTTATGAGCGCCTTGCAAAAATTCTAGATCACTTGCTTTAAATTGATGAATAAAACAATTTGTTTCCAAATTTTGTAGTCTCATAGGAACGAGCGATTAAGAATTTAATTGAAATAGAACTGAATATACAAAATCGACAGCAATTCGTTACCGGCCTTTTCAGCTCCCTTTGTAACGCAATCGACGTTTTTCTGTGAAATTGATTATAACTCTTACTGTAATCAACTAGCAACTTCTATGTGAACACTCATAACTACACAGTCTACTTGTCACCCTGATTTGTGATTGAAGGATAAAGGATATTCCGTTTTCCTTCCTTGAGGCGATGATATAGCAATGGTACCGGAAGCTCACTTCCCAGATCGTAATTGCTCAGAACCTTTAAATCCCACGCATATTTACCAATGCGCAATGAAAGCTTCCTGGCATGTTACCATCAATCCAGTTGCGTGCAAAAAGGCCATTTTGCATCTTTACTTCATATGGGCATTTACGTTACTACTAAAGTAAACGCACAGAAACTGTTCAACTTTGCACGAAAACAGCTAAGCGCGAATCTCAAACAAAAAAAATAATTATTAACTGCCGCGTGAGCATGCGACGCGCTGCTATCAGTATGGAACGCGGGAGAACTTTCACTGCCGTGAAAATTGCTTTTGATTAAATTATCTCTCTTAAATGACCCTAGAACTCTACTGAGAAGGATCGGGTAATATATTATCTATTGTTATGAATTCACTGACACCACACGGGTTTAACCCATGCGCATTATTGTTTATGTTCCTTTGACGATTTCCAAGCAAAGCGGCCAGGATGACTAAGTTCCCTTGTTCCTTTAATGTGGATCTGACACTGTACGTTTATGGTTCATTAAAACGTTTATAGTTTGCACCCCCAGATAATCTCATCTCCTTATCGGATCTTTCCTGAGGGGTTAATTCTACGCGCGTAACAGATACAGTCAAGTGTGATCATTGTTCGGCAATACAACTACACTCCGTGATCATTTCCTTTATTTTTAAAATAAGTACAGCCTGGGTATCCCTGGACTTGAATAGGAGGTCGAAATTCGCACAAATCTCTTTCAGCATCTTGACCTTGAAAGTTGATAGCTTTCCTTCTTTTTCAAAGGTGCACAAATCATAAATATCGTTCAGAATAAGATGAGTCAGACCTATTTTGCTCAGGACAGCTTGCTTTGTCTTTTCTAAGCGTTCCTCGTGCTCGTCGCAAGCATCTTCTTCTTCCAAATCATCTTCATCATCTTTGTCCGTATCCTCATTTGCACTAACTTCAGGCTCTAATTTTGTCTGGTGCCCCTCTTTGATGCTTGATGATAACCTGGAAAAGAGACCTTGAGTCTGGCACTTTGACAGCCATTCTGTTCTATCGAACAATCCCCCACGGTCTATGGTAAGAGCCATTCGCATAACTCTTTGCAACCTGAGCTGGATCTTGTTACCTGCCAGTTTCCCGTCCGATGTTGAACGTCTGTGTCAGATAGTTACGAAACTTCTGAGAAAATCTAGTTTTTCTGCATTTCTTGTGAAGTGCCCACCCCATCGTCAGTCGAGGCGAACTTCTCAAGATTTTTCCTCCTCTACTACCTCCCCAGTTGAAATCTGATCTTTTAATTCCAGTGTCTGGAAGTGTTCAACCCAGTCTCTTTTCAGCTTGTCATAGAGACCTCCTTCATACAATGCAGGATGGTGTGATGATCAAACATATTCATATGCAGTTCAAGTTCCGACTGATTTTGAAACTCTTCAGTGCAGTTGACCCACGTGTAAAAGAGGGGTTTTGGCGCAGCGCGCCTCGTCGCTTTGCTCCTCGGAGCGCTGCGCCAGAGACCCCCCTTTTACACGTGTGTATCATATTTTGCGTAAGAAGAGAGCAGGGGGCAGGGGAGGGGGTGGAGAGGGGGTGGAGGGGGGGTGGACAGGGTATCATATTTTGCGTAAGAGGGGAGTAGGGGCAGGGGAGGGGGTGGACATGAGGTGGAGGAGGGGTTGAGAGGGGGTGGAGGGGGTGGAGAGGGGGCAGCCACTGGCCAACCAACTAAAACCGGTTTAAACCGGTTGAAATCAGTTCGACCACATCGCCCAATATTTTGCGCTATGTTATACAGCCTTTGAACGAAGGGCATCACACCCTATTGAACAAAGATTTTTCCCAAGATATATGGACAACACCAGAGCACAACAGCTGTAGAACTCTTTGCCTCCACAAATGCAAGAGGCATTGCTCGTTTTCATGGAAGAGCTCGAAGACACACTTGCAATCGGAAACACCTCCCCCGATTGGGTTGTCAAGCGCGCAATGCCCGCTTTTTACGCCCTGTTCGAAGCCTTTGTCAACTATGCATTCGACAACGCAGAGAAGGTAGATCCAAACGAACCAGACTGGGACGCTTTGGAATTCGAAGTAGACCGGCAGGAAGAAGCAAAATACCCCGCCTCTTTCCCCAAACACGAAGACAACGGCTGTCTTGGTTGTGATTGATTCAAGTGTTCCTTAAAAATTCCACTGACAATCTGAACACAAACAACTTTCAGCAACTTTCAAAAATTTCAAAGTTTTTTTCGTGCCGGTTTCTTTAATATTTTGCAACTTTTTCTGATTCCATCCAATATTTTCCCTTTCTTCCAACTTGAAAGCAACAAAAAAACTTTCCTTCAATTCCCACGGAAGTCTCCACAAAAAATCCATCACCTTGACTTTTTGACGCACACATTTAATTGGGTTGTGTCGGGCTGCTGAACATAGGCTTTTTATGTGCAAGTATGATTGGTTTGTTGGTAATTTTTTCCATTTCGTGTAAGACAAACTCGTGCACAAAATCGTCCGCGAGGTGCCGTTGAAGCGAAAGAAATAGTCAGCGACTTGATTGAAACATTCGACGGGGTTATTTCCATTCTTCACCTTCTCCCCCCAACACTTACGGACGAAGGCCAATTTCCACCCAAAATTGAAGCCATTCTCACTGGATGGGGAGGTGGAAAGTTTTTTTCGAGATTGTATGTTTGAAGACAAACTCATCGAAGAAGTGAAAAAAAAATGAGGGAGACTTTTCGGAGATATTAGACGAACTCTGGTTTCTCGCCAATCAAGGACCGGAAGAAATTCCACAGCACCTATCTAATGCCATCGGACGTTTGGAAACTATTAACGTTTGGCTCCGCGATTGACACCAAGCCCCAACTTCTCTTTCGTGTTGATGGCATTGCGGGCCAAAGCATGCCCCCACTGTCTCTCTTTCCACGGAACCGCATCGAGCGCTTTCACCATTTTCCTGTCAGCAACATGCTTGCATTTTTTCTCGTCCGAACCATATTTTTTTGCCCAATGCCCACAACTGCTGCAATCCACATCGTGTCGCATCGCAATTGTATCCGTTGCGCCCGTTGGTTTTTGAAATATTTCCCGAATCTCCCCTGTTTCCGGATAGCAGTCCAGTTGCCGATCGAGGGGGTTGTATGGACCTGTGTAGTTGTGTCCCGGAAGAGTCCAACCTTTCTTCGGTTTCGGAAGTTTCCCAATCATCGCATGGATGTCGACACCCAAACCATAATAGTCTCGCGCCGTCTTCTTGAGAACATCCAGAAAGCCATGGTGGTTTGGCACGGCTTTGGAGAAGGCTTTCAAAAATTTCGGATCTGTTGCAAACTTTGGAACCAAGACCCCATAAGGAGTGAGTCGCGGGTCGACAAAGTCTCCCAACCCCGACCCAACAACCCCTTTTCCATACCCCTTCCACTTGATACAAGACCCATAGCTTCGCGTTCCACCTTTGTATTCGTTGTACTGGCGTTTGTATTCTGCCACCATGGCCCGCCCTTCTTCTGGAGAAACAACCGGGCCTTACAAAAGGGTCGGATCGGACACAACACTCCACACCGTTTTGAAATCCACAAACGGGTAGGGAAGGCCGCGCCCATCGAGATCGGGCCTGTCAGTCTTGTAACGGATGTTGGGCCGCACCTTCGTGGAGAGCTGGTTCATCGCTTCGCTCCCAACCTTTCGAAGAACAGGCTTGCCCTTCTCCACAGCCCAATCAATCGCTCGTCTGTGAAGTTCGGGGTTCCTCATTGCCTCCGACGCATAGTACCGCCCCATTTCCAATCCTTTCTTTGCGAGATATGGGACACCATGCTCCAATAACAAATCCGTCGCAGTTCCAGCAATATCTGTGCCAATTCCAGAGCCCTCTGCAAGAGAGGGCCCCGCTAGTTTCCCGACTTCGGCAAGAACCTTGTTTTTGTTAACCCGCAGACTGCGTGTTTTGCTTTCAACATTTTCCGGTTGTTTTTCGTCTTGACAACCCTTTTCGTTCCAGGCACATTCGGAGTTCTCCGTTTGTCCCGCACGCAGTACACGTCCATCATCACGCTATATTTTCAAAGTAATTTTTCACAATCGTCTCATTCTCTTGCACATCTGTGGAAAACATGCGGAGAATATCTGGGTAATTTGTCCCGTTGTTGCGCTCATTCAAAACAGAAAGCAATAGTACCCACATCGCACACTGTCGATCGCTTGTATTTGTTCTTCGTTGCGCAGAAAGGTTTTGTTCCCGATTTCACAGCATCTCTCTTTCCCATTCCACAGGAGGGTGCTGCCCAAAAGAGTCGAAATACTCCACATCTTTTCCATGCCAGCAAGCGACCCAGTGTGTCCCCAAACTGCCAAAGTCATCCAAGTTTAAAATGCAAGGGGAATGGTGCCGAGGTTTGGCCTAGTCTCTGGAGAAAATGCCTTTGATTGGGATCCTACGATATTTTCACCAATTGGTCAAATCAATGTTCGAGAGCGAGACATCCCAATCCCAATCTCGCCATGTGCCCCAAACAGGCGGCGGGCGATACCAGGGAGGGTTGATCTGCATTCCTTTTCCTCCCCGTGGGGGAGGTGGAGGCAGACGAGGGACCGAGCGTCTTGAGCGGAAGGGGCCCACTTGCATTCCTTTCCCCACAAGGTTTTTCACAAGGGACAGAGCAAGGGGAACTCCGATGGAAGCCAGCATCCCCAGAAAATCTCCTCTATATTCCGCACTTCCTCCACCACGAACCAGCCCCTTCCCAACCAACATTTTTTCAATCCCCTTTCTCTGGTCTGGCGACAACATTTGCGCCAAACGGTAAAGCTCCACTTCCCGCAGGCCCTAGCCATTCCGGAAAATCTGTTTCAAAGCTTTGTCAGCAGCAAAACTCATCCTCGCAGTTGCCAAAGCTTTGAGGGCAGATTTGGCTGCGGGCACAAGAAGGAGCCGAGCCAGACTGAACACCGTCGAAAAAAGATTGCCACCGCTCTGTGCGAGTTTGGCAATTTGTGTCTTGCTTATTGTGATGTCCGCGCCGCGCTTCCCACTGGCGGCTTTCTTTGCGTGATTGATTTGGGTGGCGGTCAACAGAAGAGTATCGCCACGCCCGAGTTGTCCGGGTTTGACCCGCAGAGTCACAGCCGTTCGCGAGGCAAGAGCCTTTCGCAGGCTTTGTTTCTGACCTTCTGTTAAGGCAATCTGAAACGGATGGTACGTCGTCGCCATCTTATACCAAAGAAAAGAATTTGTGCTCCCTCCCAAAGAAGGGAATTATGCAACCACAAACTCGTTTCCGATTTGTTTGATGATGACTTCTTCCTCATTCAACACGGCAACATATATTATGTAATCATGGGCATTGGCCACCTCATTCAACCGCCAATGGAAAATCATTTGCTTTTCCTCCCCCGTCATGCTTGGTTTGGTTGCGCGGAGATCGAAGTAGCTCACAGAGTAAAGCTTGGTGTAGTTGTCGTGGCTCACCTGTGTGCCTTTGTTGACGTCGTTCCTTCGGTACTTGTATTCGACCAGGTCGCTGTAGATCCGCTCGTGGTCCTCGCCTTCGTAGTCAACCTCAGGGCAGTACCCCGCCCCGTACTGAAGCTGGCAAGTGCTCAATTTCGCCGAGTTGTCCCCATCCAGGTCGAAGGTGTCGAAGCTATAGGGGTTGAAATGCAAAGCTTCCTGTTTTCGCGACTGTTGGAAGAAAACGAACACGTGTTTGGCGTGAACGTCCATTGGCCTCTCACTTGCCGTTGGGGTTCAAGAACTTCCACTGGGTTGGTTTCAGGTACCTTTCATTCACAAGTTTTTGGCCTTCGGGAGACAGCTGCAGTTTCGGAACCCAGAGCTGGATGTCTTTGACCACGACTTGCCATCCGGTGGCGTTGTTTTGAAAAATTATTTCGTTGTCTTTCTGCAGTTCGATTTCGAAATCCAACTTCAACGGGGGAAGGAGCCTGTCCTCCAGCTCCTCGAAAAAGGAATAATGGTTGATTGGAATCAAAGTCTTGACATTTCCCTCCCCGCGAGAGCGTATGTGCCGCGCCCAGACCCCGAGATTGGTGGCGGCGTCACTCGTCACGGTCGTGTTATCGGTGTCGAGGTACCAAAACTCTCTCTTCGCCACCGTTTGGGCGTAATCATTGGAGCAAGGTTTTCACGAAGATGATTTTGTGAACGTCGGCGGCCGCGTAAAGCAGTTTCATTGCGGACTTCACAGTCAATTGCTTGATCAGCGAGAAAGACCCATTGACTGGTGCCGCTTCCACGTCCTCCGCAATGTTTGCCCCGTCGGCGAGAGCCTCGAACCGGTATTCCACCAAGACATAAGCATTGAACCAGTCGCGGACAACGTCCCGTTCCGTCACGGAGAATTTGATTCCCGGTTTCTCTTGGTGCTGGCCGTTGTCCGGCATTTTGGGTGGGGTGATGACATTGTAACGCTCGTAATCGACCCGTTCCAGACGCTGCGGCGTTCTGAACATGGCGTCATACACCCCTGAAAAAAATTCAAAGCCGGTGGGCGAGAATTTGAGTTAACTTCCACATGGTGTCTTTCTTCCCCCGCCCCAAGGCGCGAATCTTCTTCTGCGGGAGTTTTCTCCCTCGCCCGCTTAAAAGTTGCCGCATCTGTTTCGCCCCAAGTTCGCCAACTTTCGCGAGGGTTTTTTGTGCTTCCTTCTTTTGCCGGCAGCCGTCTGTCTTTCGGCTTGCTGAATAAGAGGCGCAAGGAGGTAGCGGATCACACCGGAGCCTTTGTGTTTGAAGCGAAACCGCGCAAAGCGGGGGTCGAAGATTTTTGTCCACTCACTCAACGAGGCATGCGTGTCTATACCGTTGCGAGAAATTCCTTCCACCCCCAAGGTGGATCTCGAAGGCGAAAGCCTTCAGGAGACTTCGCGGATCACGAGAGACAAAGCCACGTCGGAGCCGTTGAGGTCCAAAGTGTTGTTTGCCCCATCCTAGATCCGGATTCGCATACTGTCGATTTGGATTTTGCTGATGGGATGAAATTCGAGATGAAAAGGTTTTTTCTTAAAAGGAAAACTGACGAGGAGATCCACGGTGGAAATGCTGTACAAAACGTCAGCCGGGACGTTTTGTGCACATTCCTGCAGATCAAATCACAGTGTATGAAAAATCAATCGACACCTCTCGTGATGTTTGGAATCCTGTCGCCGACGAAACTTGTCGAACCTGTCAAGATTTTTTTGCCGAAGCCGAGCAGGTCTGCGAACTCACCGACGGAAAGGTCGAGCTCGTAATCTGCGATCCCAATCACCACCCGGTAAATCGTCAAATCGAAGTACAGATCGAAGATGTGCTCTTTGTCGGCGGCAGACGGATTGAGGTAACCCGTGTGCGCTTGCAGGAAGGAGGCGAGACTGGTGTAGCTGTACATCCCGTCCCTGACTGCTTTTGGTGCTGTTGTCAAAATTATCGCGACGGCGAAGAAATACGACAGAAAGACCGAAAAGGCTAGCTTCGCTCCGGTGGAATACAAAAAAATACTGGATGCTATCCGGTTCCATCTCAGGGGAGAACCGTTCGATGCAAAGGAGTTTCTCGACAAGCTGAAAATGATCGACGACTTCGTTTCCGACTACTGCATGGAAATCCTCGAGAACTCCTGGCGAAGTACGCCGATCATTTCACTGCGAACTGACAAGGTTCCACCACTTGTCGAACCTTTCTTTCGCTTTTTGCCGTCTCTTTGGCTGGATTTTCTCGAAAGCTGGTGAAATTCTTGTGAGAATTTCTTTTTTGCGCGGCCAAACTTCCTCTGGAACCGCTTCGAAGTAGTCGTGGAAGAAACAAACGTAATTTACCGACCGCTTGTTTGGTTCGGGGAAGTTCGCGAACTCGTGGATGACATTTCCAAAAAAACTCTCACCGCGCTGCGCCACACTGTTGTCCTCCAGGCAACGCGCGGGTGTTGACGGCGTTGAAAATGTTGTACCTTTCCAGAGTTTTGCGGATGTGGGTTCGAGAAATCACAACTGGCTGCTAGCCTCTTTCTTCTCTGGAGGGATGGAGCACTGTGTCGAGCTTCTGCACCAGCCCACATTTTGGGAAAACAAGTTCGAAACCTTTCTTTTTGTCCACCATCCTTTTCCCACAATGTCGCTCCCTTCTTTTTTCCTCGTATATGGGTGGTTTTCGAAAAGCGGCGATTCCCTGCCAAGCTTTTTGTTTTTCTTCTTCTCCAATCTCGATTCCGAACATAGTTGGGTTTTTCTTTCGGATATATATGTTCAAATGAATGACAAACGTTCCTTCGAAACGGGAAGAGCGGCGAGTTTTGCGAATTTATTACGGTCCGAAGGGGTATTGGAAGGGGTGGGCCGTGATCAAACAATTGGCCCAGGCTGCAAAAGTTCCGGAAGAAGTTGCTGAAAGATGGCTGCCCAAACAGGCTCTTTGGCAGGTGTTTCTGCCCGCACCGCGGCATATTCGTCGGCCAAAGTTCGATGTCCCCACACCCAACGCGGTGCACCGAGCAGACCTGCTTTTTATGCCACACGAAAGGGTTGGACGCAAGGTTTGGAAATATGCGCTGACAGTTGCCGACGTGGCCAGCCGATACAAAGAGGCCGAACCTTTGGCCTCGAAAAATTCCGAAGAATTTTCCTAGGCCTTCGAGAAAATTTACAGGCGCGGGCCACTGAAATGGCCAAAAATGTTGCAGGTGGATCCGGGGCGCGAGTTCATGGGTGCTGTCTCCAAAGAGATGGAAAAGCACAAAACTCTCATCCAGTGGGGGCATCCAGAGATTCACCGCGACCAGGCCATTGTCGAGCGTTTCAACCAAACCTTGGCTGTGCGCCTGTTCGGCCACCTGTACGCCGTGGAAATGCTTCTGCCAGAAGGCCAGCGATCCAGAGCTTGGGTGAAACGGCTGCCAGTGGTTGTTGCGGCTTTGAACAATGAGGTAACAATCCTCATCGGAAAGAAGCCAGCAGAAGCGATAAAAGAAAAATCCGTTCCTTCCAAACCTTCTTCGATATAACGAAGACCTGTGGGGGAAGACGAAGAACAGCTCCCATCTCTTGTCAATGTCCGCTATCTTTACCAACCTGGCGAGTTGGAGGGCGGCAAAAAAGAGCTACAAACCCTATTTGGTCTTTGAAAGTCTACACTATAAAAAAGCCGATCACATAGCCCGACACGCCGGTTTTGTACTATTTGCATTGCCCTCCGGGCGACGCAGCCTGTCCCAAACGTAGCTTTGTTCGTGAAGAATTATTCGTTATTCCTCCAAACACAGAGTTTTTTTTTTAATAGTGCAACCTTTATTTACACGCTCGACGTTACAATTACATTATTTGCTTATGTCACTAACTTTCAAATACTATGTTTACAATTACAATAAATTATTGAACGTTTTGTTAAAAGCTGTTATTTTGTTATGTGCGATTGCTATTTCATGCTGTATATTTATTTTTTCATTGAGAAATGGCAGAAAACTGTCGAAACAGAGTTTCCTTTCATGAAGGAAGCTGTTATAAATAGTGAACTTTGCTATCAGGAGTGCGTAATTTAAAGAATATAGGTGCTTAACATTGCCAAAAACTCCATATAAAATCATACTGTCAGACAATGTGATAGATAACGTAGTTTTTGTATTCCACCAGTTTTGAAAACATTTCCAAAAACGTTTTGTCGAAGGGCAAGGTAGCAACATGTGATCTAAAGTATGTCTGTCGGCAAAACACTGAGGGCAAGCATCGCTCTCGCAAACTTTTGCTCGACAAAGGTTAACTTTGGTTGGGAGGATGTTGTGGATGACTTTGAACTGGAACATTGTTATACTTATGTCGTTTTTAAACTTAAATGGAAATTCGTAAACCCGATGAATATTTCCCTGGGTGAAACCATGTCTTAAAATTTTGCTTTCAGCGGTAGGGGCTATAAAAATATCTTTTAACAAAATCGAGTAAACTGTCTCAGTGGAAATTTTCATTTCTTTATATCCTTGCGTCTGTCTAGAGATGGGAAAAACGGAATTATGCTTTATTTCTGATTTCCAAGAAGCTGGTATAGCGTTTATTAATCCAAAATACAGGGTGAAAAGCATCTTCAGGCGGAACTTTTCGCAAAATTGGGTAAACGGAATAAAATTGTTGTCGGCTTTCAGTAAGTCCTTGACATAGATAATCCCCTTGTCGAACCACCTTTTAAAAAGAGATTTTCCATTGATTCGGATGTTTTTATTGTTCTTAATAATTTCGCCTTGTGGAGAAGTTGGCTTTTCAAAAGCAACTTTTGTGTTCTGCCAAAATGTTAATATTTCTCTGTAAAAAGATGGAAGGTTATTGATTTGTGGCGAGCTGATATCATAATTACAGTTAGTCAAAAAAGACAGTCCACCAAATTTCTCAAGGGCAGCTTCCGGGATTATTTTCCAGGAAGCATCGCTATTAGATTGCAAACGTGGTATCCACGCAACCTTAGTAGTATAGTGTTTGGGGGTACGAAATCATTTGATCTCGTTTTCCCCAAACTACTACTGCCTTCTGATCTCGTATTCTGGAATATATAGTTATTTAATTTGATGGAATATATAGTTATTTAATTTGATGGAATATATAGTTATTTAATTTGATGGAATATATAGTTATTTAATTTGATGAAATATATAGTTATTTAATTTGATGGAATATATAGTTATTTAATTTGATGGAATCTATAGTTATTCAATCTGATGGAACCAAGGTCAGCACATTTTTGATCTCGTATTAAAATGCGTGACATTCTCGGAAAAATCACCAAGCGTGACATTCTCGGAAAACAGGGAATGAGTCATCGCCTATCATGTGTTAGCTGCATAAAGAAATAATATCTCATATAATATAGATGAGTTGTAATTTAGTAATCCACAATGAATTGAAGAATATGGGAGAGTTCACATGTCCTTTTTGTGATCAGCTATTGGTCAAAGTTGTTAAAAGTGTGAAAGCACCTTGCTGTGATAAACAGAAAATGTTTAATGATGATGGTGAAAATGTTTGTCTAAATTGTGGTTCAGTCCACGGCTATGACTATTGTAAGGAGTACGTTGACTTTCATAATAATATGTATAAAATACGGCGAAAATCTGTATATCACCGGAAGTACCATATTGAAAATGTGATAAATGGTATATGTTGCAAGAATAGATTTCAAATTTCAGTAAAAGATAAGGGTAAAATATTAAAAATATTCGAAGAGATAGACACTATCATCCCTTCGGTGAATAAGAATCGTAAAAGAATGATAAGCACCAAATTTATGCTTAAGCAAATATTCATAATGCTTGATCTACCATTTGATGAAATAATAGTTACAAGATCAAAGAAGACATTAAAATTTTATGATCAATATTGGGTTGAGATTCTATTGTTGAGATTTGATAAGATTATTCGTATTATCAAGCAGTGAATTTTTCATCATATTTCTGTAGGTACTTATCAATAATTGGACTATTGTCAGTCACATAATCATCGATATTCTTCATTGAGATTTGTATACTTGAAGCATCAAAATCACCACTTCTCAACTTGTCTTTTATTGAATTGAGTAGATGTTGATAGCTTTGATAAGCATATGTGCAATTCTGGATTTTCAAATCTAGGTTTTTATGCTTCATCCACCCTTGTATCAAAAGTGCTGCTGTACTGATAGCTACCAAACTAACACCACCTGTTGCCACACTTGTGGCGAGACCCCCAGTTGCAAAGATGATGGACAAGGAATTCCCCAGTAATTTCCATTTTTTGAACCGTTTAACAGCCTGTTTATGAGCCCAACACTTTCTGTGATATGTGTGGTAATAGGCTTTTAATTCATTTACCTGATCTTCTGTTAATTCACCTGAAATATGGTTCCAGCTGAATATGCTTTTTCGCTCTTTCATACAATATGCTTATATAACGATTCTATTCAACACACAGTACCACAAACCAGACAATTGCCCACTTAGAGGTGATAACTTACTAATTTTAGTCGTCAAGAAAGACGGTAGAGCATAAGAATATCCTCTATCAAGTGCATGTTTGACATAAAACCTACCGAAGGCATCGTGTAATATACCATGTGTCTGTAATGTATCAATCCAACCAAGAGTATGCTCCAAAAAATGTGTTAAGCAGCCTTCACCGGGACCGATTAATCCAATGCCTATATGCTCCTGGATAATGTCTCTCACTTCAACATACTTATTAAAATGTTTGTGATATAGAAACTGATAAACCAAAGCTGATTTCAAAATCCTCTTATCAACACCAGGGTTTTTCCGTTCAGCATCCCGAATGAACCATCGTACAAATCTTATAATCTGCTTCATAATAATTGATTACATAATTCAAAGATCGAAATAATCTTCAAGGAAACGGAACATATTTTTTAATTCATCATTAGACAGAGATTTCTGCCAAACAGAAAAAGCGTACAGATCCATTTCAGAAAAATTGACTGCAGTACCATCATCATTATCAACTTGACATCCAACGAACATTTTTTGTGGATTTCCTGACAGTGTTGCTGAGATTGTTTCTGTTCCAACAGGAGTCATTGATGAAATACCTCTAAATAGTTCCATATTTTGTCCATTCACTCTTATTGTCCAAACCTCAATATTACCAGTCAGATCAGACAAAGAAAGAGCAGTAAGTCTTCCGCCTGAGAGAGTACCAAAATCAACCCAAACAGTCCCAGTACCCCAAGGAAAATGAACACCAAATCGAATATTAGCCTGCCCCCATTGAAATTGAGATTGATTCTTCACTTGTTTTGTATTAACAACCATAATTACTGTGCATGTATTCCCATTTGGTCCAGCAACTTTGGATACATCAAATGAATTTATTCTCAAGTAGTCATCAGTCCCATCGAATCGCAGAAAGAATCTCTTTTTATTTGAATCTCTCAACAGCAGAGGTTTTTTGGAATTATCAGTTTGTGTGAAAGATATATTATTGACAGGATCAACCCATCTTGAGACTCTATCGTTTGTATCAGATGTTAAAACAGAGAGAGCTGGGATGAGAGCAATAGAAATTCCATCAAGGACTGGTACACCAGGAAGAGAGTTGGAAATAACAAAAGTAGCTCTATCTAACTTCAGATCAAGTTGTTTTTTTGTGACACAATCATTATCATCAGTTCCTTCATCAACATTTATCAATTTCTTGTTGTTTCCAAGATCATAGTGGCCATCTTGTGTTAATGTAAATCCATCACCTTTATCACCTTTAGGACCAATTGCACCAGTATCACCTTTATTATCTTGATTTTGTGGAGAATTGAAAACTCCCATTATAATATTAATTTAGATTAATTCATGACCACTTCAAGTGTGAATGTTGTATCAAATGCACCTGTATTAGGATGTGAATAATCAATGATTAAATAGCCTCTCGATAATGATTTGTTGATATTGACCGTTGTGATGTTTCTACTCATAGTATTATGTCTGTGTTCATAAATAGTTGCTGGTAATGGCAAAGGCCTACCACCTTCAGCTTTTGTCTTGAAGTAGAATATTCCGGGTTTTGTTCCTTGTAATACATACATTTTCTTAATATAAAAGTTATTGTTATGAATGACTAAAAAATCAGAGCCATTTATCAATACAGGCTTTAAAGCATTCTTATTATGTCCTTGTTTGGCTTTGACAGAGCAATTTAAATATTGTATTTGACCGATTATTCCATTCCCATTCAAATTTAGATCACCTCCTAATTTTGGCTGATAGAGAGCAAATCCTCCGAGATCGAAAGCTGTTTCCATAATTACACCTGTAACGCTTGAACGAAATAGATTCAAACTATTATTATGAATTCTATAGCCATTCAGATTTAAATCACCGCCAAGTTTAGCCTCACTTATAAGAAAGCTGTTCATATTAATGTTATTTAGCATTGTCAATTCACCATTTTGACCATCAAATAAGTTTGACGAATTATTAATCAAGGCATGTCCATTCAAATCTAAATCAGTTTGTAATTGTATTTTTTCATTCACGATTTTATAAGCTTCTGCGAAGTCGTAAACACTTGATGGAACGTCTACAGCTTCAAAATCAATACCATATGCAACACAATGAACTTTGTACTTATTTGGATAAGTTGGGTTAGCATTAATATGAATCGTACAATATAAATATTCAGGTGGTGAACTTACTGAAGGTTTTTCAATCCATAATAAATATCTCGAATGATCTTCATTTCTGTTATCAAATTTTCTCCCTACAGTTTTATGAATTGTAATTCCACCAGTTGCACTGAATGTTACACTACTAAGATTCATTCCTTCATAATCAGGAAATAGCCATTCAAGAATGAAAGTGTATTTTCCATCTTTTATTGTGTACATATTAAATCCAATTCTAGCTCTGTAAATATGATTAGCTTCTTTATTCAAGTCTATATCAATGACCTTTTTTGAAATCAAATGTGGTGAACGAGGTAAATTGACATATCCATTGACTTTCAAGCCATATTCAGTGCTAATTTCATCGATATCATTCATCAAATATTTGAAAGCATTCTTTGGATGAGAAGCAGATGAAATATGACTTTTTTCTAATTGATCTAAATTTACGGCATCGGTTTTATTTGTTCCTTCTTTTAAGTCAATGATTTTATGCCCTCCAAGTTTCATATCCGCTGCCATCGCATTTGTTCCATTCAATAATAAAGTGTTCGCTCTAATAGCTATTCCAGCTTGATTTAAAACTCTAAAGTTCACTGCATCAGTTTCATTCACCACGTCCGCTAAATTCGTCACTCTATTTCCACCCATCGACAAATCGCCATACATTGCAGTCGAACCGTCTCGTCGGAGAAAATATTCGTCAGTATAACGTTTTGTCGCCGCATCGTCTGCGTTGACGGGTGGAGCAAGATTAGTAATGGCATTGTTGTTCATATTTAGATTTTGTTGTGCAACCGTATCGAGTTTGGTTTGCAACCTCTGGTCCACATAACTTTTGTTTACAGCATCTTGTGGGTTTGAGGGGTTATCCTGCAGGTTGAGGATTTTGTTTAATTTCATGTCAACATTACTGCCAAACGCAACATGGCCGTTTTCAATTTCATAAGCTGGGTCATGAACAAAGTAAGACAAATTGGTATGATAGCCATAAGCCCCATAAACAATGATATGTGTTTTGGTGTTAGACGCAGGAGCTGTGCTGGAAAGTTCCACCTGTATTGTCGCTTGACCACCACTTCTTTTTTCTATCTGGAAAAGAATTTTGATATAACCATCAACGTGTGGAGTTCTAGTAAAAGATTTTTGAAATGACTGTCCAGCGTCACGCATGTTAATTGTTGGAAGGGTTAAACTGATTGTTGCACTTCTTGGGTCTGATGGTGAGTAAAACTCAATAACAAATGTGTACCGTCCATTACTCAATGATGAAACATTAAAACGAATTTTGGATGTAAAGTTGCCTCTTCGTTTGATGAAAAAAGACAATGACGACTTGTTTATGTGATAAGGTGATCTGTCAAAATTCTCAATTTGAAGGTTTTCCACACCACTAACTACAGAAGACTTGGATTTGTCTTTTAACAGAAAAGCGAATGGGTTGCGTTGAGCTCCTGATGCTGAAAAAACAAGGTCATCAACATACTTTTTGTTGGCAGAATCTTTATCAGAGTTTGGAGTCTCAACATTTGTTATTTTATTGTCACCCATGTCCAAATCTCCAGTCATTGCAACACTTCCATCTTTTTTAAGAAATGGTGAAACATCAATGCCAGCAATTTCAGTATCAACATACCCCTTTGTGGCTGAATCATTGTTTGCTGTTGGCGCTGCTACATTAGTCAATTTGTTACCTCCAAGATTCAAATCAGAAGTCATCGCAACGCTTCCATCTTTTTTCACAAAGTTATTGTTCACATAGTTTCTATTTACAGCTGAATAACCGAATCTTGGGTTATCTGGTATGCCAAACAGATCATTTCTATTCATGCTGACAGGTGCATAAATTACACCACCAGTGTTTTTATTAAGGAAATCAGCTGTTTTATTATCAACGTAAGATTTGTTTACAGCGTCTTGTGGGTTTGAGGGGTTATCCTGCAGGTTGATGATTTTGTTTAATTTCATGTCAATTTTACCATCGAATGCAACATTACCGTTTTCTATTTCAAAAGCTGGGTCGTGAATATGCGATAAAATGATATTAGAAAATCCATAAACACCATAAATTATAACATAATGTTTTTTATTATTTTGTAAATATGGTGAAATCAACAATAAATCCATTGATGTGGAACCATGACTTGTTTTTTCAAGGAAGAATATTCTTTTGAGATAACCATCAACAAGATGAGTCTTTGGAAATGCTCTTTTTATTGAATCCTTTCTTTCAATTAAATTAGATGACAGATTGTCGTCATCGACTGTTGCATTATTTGGGCTACCATCAGTATAAAACTCAACAACTAAAGTGTACTTTGAAACTTCCAATTGTGTCAGATCAAAACGAAGAACAGTTGTAAGACCAGCAGTAGGAATAACAAAAGACAAGGCTATTTTATTAAATGAGTAAGGGCTTTTGTCAAAATCTTCCAATTGCAGATTATTCACATTTCTAAGAATAGTTGTTTTTGATGTATCTTCAAGAATAAATTTGAATGGATTAACACGTGTTCCTTCAATTGATAAAACAGCATCATTAACATATCCCAAGTTAGTAGAATCATAATGATTTACTGGATCACCAACATTTGTCAAACGTTTATTTTCAATATCATAATTGCCATCTTGTGTTAATCTAAATCCATCACCTGTTTCACCTTTATTACCTTTGAAACCAAATGGACCTCTATCACCTTTGTCACCTTTTGGACCTCTTTCACCTTTATCACCTTTTTCACCTTTGGGACCAATTGGACCAGCTGGGCCTCTTTCACCAGTTCCAGTTTCTGTTTTATCTTGATTTATTTGAGCATTAAAAACTCCCATTATATCATCTTGTTAGATTAATCTTCCAATTGTTGATTGCCATATAATATTAGATTAGATTAAACAGCACCATAAAAATTTCTCTTGATTGTCTTCATCGGCTTGTCAACATAACAGAAGGAATATGGTTTTTTGGTTGCTTCAATGTATTTCTTCTTGTCAATTCCAAGCTCCTGTGCAATCAGATTCCTTTCTCTTGATGATGGGAAATCATAAAGGCAGAAGTGACTGCAATTGAGTCTGATTGATTTTGGACAGCCATAGAATGACTGTGTGAGATATATGACTGAACAGTTCTTGTGTCTCCCCTGAATGAAATAGCTTATGATTTGATCTTGTTTTTTATCAGTCACGAAATCATCAAAAACAACCAATCGCTGCAAATCTGTGTTTTTTATTTGTTCAACTGGCAATATCTCTTCTTGACTGCAAACCAAGGCAGGATATCCAATGTGACTGCTTATTTCATCCATTACTTTCCGAAGATATTGATATTTGTCTTGATCTAAATTTTTTGCATAAAGATGTATCTGATCATAATAAACCAATGGCTCCATAATCAGATGCATGAACAATGTTGTCTTTCCAGATCCAGAATTACCAGCCAGCAGCATCCTGAAAGTGTCTTTTGGCATATACGGATACAACTGTCTGAATGAATTCTTTAAACCCTGAATATCATAATTAGGGATTTCCATATGTAAATAGTTTAGATTAGTCTAACACAATTGTATATGGATATAGAACGAATGAAAAAGCTTCTTAAAAGTGGAATTGAAGCCGGAAACAAAACTAGAGAAGTTCGTGATGTTATCAAGACTTATGAATACAGAAAACAGGATGCATATGATACAACATCAGAATTACTGAAACCCTCTATTGATGTCCAGAAGAGTGTGAAAGAAAGTGTCGACGAAAAACAGGATGAAGTCATTAAACAGTTGAAAAAAAATCAACAGGCTTTAACACAAGGACTTGATGATGTTATTGAAGCTAATAGAAGAGCTATTACAATGGGAACGGAACTTCCTAGAGCCATTGAAGCACCTGAAGAAGAGGATAAGATACCCAACATATTAGAGATCGATAACAATTTCGATAGAGATGATAGAATCATATTAAAAAATAACAAGCTTTTAAAGCCTAGCGAGTTAACTCAAGTCACCCCACAAAAACTTATTGAAGAAAGGGAGAAAGCTGCAGAAAAAGCCAGGGATATGGCAAGAAGAAAAAAAAATCATTCACTCCAGAAGAAAATGAATCTCATAAAAGAGAAATACAAACTTTGAGGAAATACAGAGAAACGATTTCAGATGTATTAGCTTCTTACAAATACAAAACAGGGAAAGGAATGGGTTCAAGGGATGCATTTTTGGGTGACATGCTTTCAAGACTACAGTTACTTGGTGGATCTATTTCAGCTGGTAACAACAGCAAAAATGTTCAAAATGAATTCACAAAAATATTGCATACATTGAACAGACTGGGAATCCTGAAAACCGGTGAGTTGAATAAAATAATGATGAAATATCTAATGTAAAAGTATATGACAGAAATTTCATTACGATTCAACAGTAAAAACAGAGACAAAATTGGTGTCAGCAAGAGTCATGATTTTGAAAAAAGATTCAATACACCTCTTAAATTAACGAATGATTTGAAATATGAAATGGCTGTGAATGTCATCAATATGACATACAGTTGGTACAATATCAGAGATATTTTTGGGAATAATCAAATGAAATACAGTGTTGATGGAGGTGCAAACTGGTTCACAATAACATTCGTCAATGGTATGTATTCATATGACGATATCGATGATTACATTCATAAATTCATGGAAAAAAAAAACCAAAGACTTAATCCAGATGAAACAGATGAAAAAAAATACAAGTATGGTATTAATATAACTTTCGTTTTGTCAACATATCGCATTTTGATTGAACTCAATGAAAATTATCGTGTGGATCTCAGAAATAATGATTTCAGAAAACTTATCGGTTTCGATTCAAAATTGATTGAAGCTGATGAATATGGAACATATTTACCTGATATCACAAGAAGTGTAGATGAAATTTATATCAATTGTGATTTGGTGACAGATAGCATTGTTGATGGAAATAGCACAAATACAATCGCTGTTATTCCTGTCACAGATCTCGTTAGAAGTTTACCTTTCACTTACAAACCTCGTTTTCTTTCATGGAATCCAGTCTCAACACATAATATCAGCTCAATACGCTTTTATGTCACAGACTCTTCTAGAGCTCCAGTCGATTTAAATGGGATAGATTGGTATATTGAGTTGTTCTTGAGAAGTGTGGAATTATAAAACCTAATAGTATATGAAACGGTTTGAGTTTAAAAAATATGAACAACATGGTGAAGGTATTGTGACTGATATGATCAAAACAGCTGGAAAAAAAGCAGCCGCAACAATTGGTGAACATGCAGGCAAAAAAGCTGGTGACAAAATCATAGAACTTTTGAAAAGAGAAAGAGTGGAAACAAGAGTGGAACTGAGAGTGTGAGCCAGACTGGTGGTTTAATCAAAAGAAAGAGAGGCCGACCGCGTAAAATAACTTTTATCTAACACAATAATATATGTCAAACTATCGTGACTCAAAATATATCGAAAGATATGAAGATGTAGTGTTCGAACTAGAGACAGCACTTAATACTGTAGTAGCAAATAATGCTCATCAGAGGAAAACAGGTTACCGTTTCGTTGTTGATAACAGTGGAGAGACTACACCATTTGACTGGTATAATGCCCGTTTTAATGTTATTTTCATTGTAAAGAAGCTTGCAGATGGAGCTGACATTGCTGCAGGAGATCGAAATGGTATCGTTAATTCAGTTCACGCTCTTATTAACACTATTAATGTGAAAATGAATGGTATTGATGTTTATGAATGCCGTAATGCAAACCAGGCCACAAATATTAAGTCATTGCTTGAGTATTCACAGGGTTATGCTGTAAGTCAGGGAACCAATGAGTTCTTCTATCTTGACGACAAAAGACAAGCTGATGATAGAGTTGCCCAGGTGGCTACTTATAACAAAGGTTTCGCAGCTCGCAAAGCACTGTTGAATGGTGCAGCTGGTGAAGTAAATGTAGAGCTTGCATTGAACAGATACGGTTTTTTCAAGAGCTTTTGGGATGAGCTTATGCCTAACTCAAAAATAGAGTTGAACCTAACACTTGAAAGTGATGACAATATGATTTGGCAAGCTGCTGATGATTGTCGTGTGGTACTAACTAAATTCCAGCTAATTGTTCCTCGTATTATTTTTAATTCTACGGGAAAGTCTTTGTACATGAGCAAGTATCTTGACAACAGAAAGTGGACTTACATGAGAGAAATGGTCGAGAGAGGCAATTCAACGAGACAACAGACAGCCAATTTCCGTATTTCCACAGGAATAAACAAACCCAGGCATGTCTTTGTATTCATCATCAATGATGCAAGTGATGCATCTCAGACAGCCAATAAATTTCTCTATAACACCTTTTCAGTTGCAAATAACCAAACTTTGACTGATTGTTATCTTGAGGTTGGCAATGGAAATGATTATCCAGAGGTTCATTATAAACCATCAACAGAACCAACAAGAGTATTTAGAGATGTTTTGAAATATGTTCAAGCTGTAAACGATTTCAGTGAAAGTACCCTTCTTAACAGGGGCAATTTCGGTACAATATTCCCTTTCATTTATTTTGATTTGACGAAACAGAAACAGGATATCAAAGATGGAATGACAAAAC
The DNA here is from genome assembly GCA_016490735.1 of Pachyseris speciosa. Classification (NCBI taxonomy): domain Eukaryota; kingdom Metazoa; phylum Cnidaria; class Anthozoa; order Scleractinia; family Pachyseridae; genus Pachyseris; species Pachyseris speciosa. The sequence goes on along the minus strand of JAEMWC010000958.1, from coordinate 306,013 downwards.
TGACTTTCAAATACACTTTGAGTGGTGCGACAAATGCTGATTACAGTGTGTATGCACTTGTGCTGTATGAACAGGATGTTGAGATGAGAAAGACTGATGGAAAGTTGATTCTGAGATCTATGTAAATTAAATAAATTAAATTAAATGATTGTATTAAATAAATTGAATAATTAAATGATTGTTTGTATTAAATACAATTTAGTATAAACATATATTATATGACTACTTATCATCCTCATGGAGTAAGACTTTCAGGAAGTCAGAAGCAAAGGCTTGCAAAAGCTATACAAACAAATTCACCGGTAACATTGAGACTCGCACATGGAGATCTCACTGGAGGTGATCAAATGATGTTGACAAAAACACAGATAAAAAAATTAGCCAAATCACAGAGAAATGGAACAGGTGCTGATGTAAAGATATCCAAAGCACAGATCAGAAAATCAGTCCAAGAAGGAGGTTCTCTTTGGTCCAGTCTTTTTTCACTTGGAACAAGACTATTGCCTTATGCAGGTAAAGCAGTAGCTAAAGCGGCTCCAGCATTGGCTACAGGTGCTCTTTCTTCATTAGCAAGTCTCGGCATTGATAAACTATTTGGAAAGAAACAAAAAGGAGGATTTCTTATTCCTAATGCCAATTTATCCCAATTATTGAATGTAGGAAATTTATTGAATACGAGACAGATGGCTGATGTTATCCAAAAAATGCAGTATGGTGGAGACGTTGTTATAAAACCAACAAAAGCGCAGACTGGAAAGGGTATTGGAACAATACTGGCGAGTATTGGTATTCCTTTAGCCATTGAAGCAGTCAAGAAATTAACTGGAAAAGGTTTGCATGTTGAAAGCAGCCGTCCAAGACGGTCAATACCTGTTCATGTTCCAGATGACATTGTACCCAGAAAGAAAGGTGGGAAACATGCTATGATTCCATGGCAATCCCCTCCTGTTTTTGGTACATGGAATAACCCAATCGGTTATGGAATGAAAAAAAAAAAGACAAAGGAAAAGGACTTCTACTAGGCAAAAACAGTCCATTCAATTCAATCCCCATACTAGGAACCATTTTGTAAATAAACCCTTATCCAACTTTGATTTAATCAATTGGGTTAAACAACTTGGAATAAAACATTTTAGAGGAGTATTTTCAAGAGACAATCTCCTAGACAAATAAAAAAGAATGAATGTGGGATAGTCAATCTTGACAAAATTGGACCTGGTACTCACTGGGTTTGTTATAGGAATTTCAAAAATGATAAATACTGTGAATACTTCGACTCTTTCGGTTTAATGATGCCAACAGAAGTACAGAAATACATGGCTGCAAGCGGTAAACAACTTGAATACTCTGGTGATGAGATACAAGAAAGGGAATCAGTATTGTGTGGATATTGGTGTTTGTACTATCTTCTTGAGAGACAAAAAGGCAGATCCATTCTTAATACAATACATAATGCTGAATTTGATCCAACAGACACAAGAGTCAATCACAGATTCATCATAGACTACTTCAAAAATATCTAACTTAATGGTATAATGGTAAAATCATATTGTGTGAAACAGAAGAAGCAGACTGAGTGTGTACCAGGAAGTGAAAGATATCAAAAGACAAAAAATGGTCGAACTGTGATGAAATGTACTTGTGCTGAATGTGGAATCACAAAGACTAAATTTGTCAGAAATCGGGGAAACTGAATAGCCCGTCTGAAGGGGCGGGCATACTAGATTCAGCCGCAGATATGGCGCTAACAGGATTCTTAGAACATGGAGTCCCTTATTTAGCAAAGAAAGGTGTAGAAATGGGAAGATATTATGCTTCTGAAGCAATGAGAAATCCAAAGCTGCAAAAGAAATTAATTGACAAAGGACTTTCCCTCGCAAAGCCTGCAATCACAAAGGTTGGGTCAGAAGCTTTGAAACAACTCTCAACAAAAGTGAGACCAAATATTCGTTACAAAACAGATATCAAAGGATTAGATTATGGCGGTGCTATTGACATTCATAAGGTTATTGGCAAGCTTCCTAAACCGAAAAGTGGATGGACACCCGGAAAGTATAAATACATGGGACCTTATAATCCCCTCGATAAACAGTTAGAGTATGATCCAAATACTGGTGAGGTCTTGAAATGGAATGTACAACCTTATAACAAAGTGGATGAAATAGCAGCTTACCACGATATTTGTTATGATATGGGAAAAAATAAAGGTGAATGTGATAGAACAATGGTCGAGTCACTAGATCAAATACCATATGGTGAGATGCCAAAATGGGGTCAAACAGCTAGATTCTTAATCGACAAAAAACAGAAACTTGGTCTCGGTGTTTCAAAAAACGGAAAAAGCCGTCGAGTGAAGAAAACTGGCAAGAAAAACTAGCTGATGAATTACATGCACCCATAAAACGAAATTTCACTCGGCGGCGTGTGATTGTAAATAAAATTGATGAAATATGGGCAAGTGATCTAGTTGAAATGCAACAGTTCAGTAAATGGAATAAAGGTTATCGATATCTTCTTATGGTTATTGATGTCTTCAGCAAATATGGTTGGATTGTCCCATTGAAGGATAAGAAAGGTGAATCTGTCACTGAAGCATTCAAATCAATATTCAAGGAAGGTAGAAAACCACAGTATTTATGGGTCGACAAGGGAAAAGAGTTTTACAACAAACACTTGAAGGACTTGCTAGAGAAACATAGTGTACAGATGTACTCAACTGAGAATGAAGAGAAATCATCAGTAGTTGAAAGATGGAATAGGACAATTAAATCCAAAATGTGGAAGCAGTTCACTGTTCAAGGTAATACACAGTATTTAGACATGTTACCAAAATTAGTGAAACAGTATAATAATACCAAACATTCAAGCACAAAGATGACACCCGTTGAAGCATCTGATAAGAGGAATGAAGGAACTGTTTACTTCAATTTGTATGGTGATATGAAAACATTAAAACAGAAACCAAAATTTAAAATAGGTGACAAGGTCCGAATATCCAAGTATAAACGGAATGTGTTCGACAAGGGCTATACACCAAATTGGACTGAAGAAGTGTTTACAGTTGATAAGATCCAATACACTAATCCAGTCACTTACAAACTAAAAGATCTCAACGATGAAGAAATACAAGGGAGTTTTTATGAAGCTGAATTATTGAAAGCCAGACAGGATGTATTCCGTATTGATAAAGTCATTCGCAGAGATTACAAGAAGAAACAAGCTTTAGTGAAGTGGAAGGGTTACAGTGACGAATTTAACAGTTGGATCCCGTTCAAGGATTTAAAAGACATATTATAAAGAGAAAATTATCTAACATATATGTGAGTAGACCCTACAGTATATCTGTTATTTGCTATTATATGTAGCCAAGAATATTATTATTCCTGACTATATTTAAACACAGGTCGAAAATGAATTAAAAAATAAATTATTATAATATAATATACAAATGCAAAAATATTCCTACGATAATAAAGAATTAGATGTATCAATAGACTGTTATGTTGATGATAAAAATAACGTTTGGTTCAGAGGAAGAGATATAGCCAAAATTCTTGACTATAAAAATCCACAAAGAGCGGTTAGAAATTATGTTGTATCTGATGATAAAATCTTGATAGACCTCGAAATAATGACGAATAGCAGAGGGACCGAAAGTGTCCATCAGGTCGGAAGCAGAGGGACCGAAAGTGTCCATCAGGTCGGAAGCAGAGGGACCGAAAGTGTCCATCAGGTCAAACAGTCTTATAAATGTTTTTTTATAAATGAATCAGGATTTTATTCCCTTATACTGTCTTCCAAAAAACAGGAAGCAGTAAAATTCAAACATTGGGTTACATCAAAAGTATTACCATCAATCAGAAAACAGGGATATTACAAACAGTTCAATGATAGAAGTAATAACATGCTGATGATTGAAAGTGAAAATGATCTGCACTGCAAGATTGTATCATTCATCAGAAAAAAATATGAAGATGCTTTAATGGTGGCGGGATTAGGTGAAAATCAAATAAGCTCAAATATGAGAATCAGAAGTTATAACAAAGGATATATGGCTGGTCAGTGTGATTTAATGCTGTTGAATCCCACTAGAAAATACAATGCTCTATGTCTTGAATTCAAAAGTCCAACTGGTGTGTATCAAGTGTCAGATAAACAAAAAAGTATGAAGCAAATGTATGAGAAAAATAAGTGTAAGTACATCATGAGCAATTGTTTCGAAGACTTATTTATGAAATAACCAAACACTTGGAAGAGAGTAAATTATACTTATCAAGAAGAGAAAAATTCAAGTGATCCAAATACTGGATCCTTCGAACTGTAATTAAGCATTAATATTTGATTGGTGTTTTTTCGTCTTTATGTGACACCATTTCCCAGCGAGTGTGTAGTTTCGTCCTGTCTTGCAAACGTCACAATACCAAGGTTTATTTAACATGTATTTTGTTCTGTTTTTCTTTCTTTCCTCATCACTTTTTGGTCTTTCATTAGTCGATTTTAAATAATCATCTGGTAAATCCTCTTTTTCAACATACTCGAATTTATATGAATGTCCATCCTTTTTTGACACACCTGATTTACAATTATTGATACTTTCACAAACCATTTTAACAATACCAACATTAATTTGAAGATGTTTTTGAACAGCATACAAACTGTTGAAGTATAAAACTTCTTTATTGTTGATATTAGTCGCTTTAACACATTTTTATTTTTATGATTATTAGCAACAAATGAATAATCACGACCTTCAGCTGATTTCTTGCAATTCTGTTGTTGTGTTACAAGTTGTAGATTACACAAACGATTATCTTCCTTGTTATTATTAATATGGTCGATGACTTTTCCTTCTGGAATGATACCATTATGGCATTCCCAAACAAATCGATGGACAAAATACGTTTTTTGACCCTTTTGGCCATGTTTTCTCACACAACACATCATATAACCACAATTATTTTTGACTCCTTTCATTGGCACTTTTTTTATGATATTAATAACATTTCCATCCTTATCAGAAGCATACAGATCATAAATTGGATGAATATGGTAAACGCATTCATTGATTTCAATCTTACTCATAATAATATAGTTTATATAATATCTCTTTAAAACAATTTAATCATGTTAATTGTTAAAGAAGATAATAACTATATATATATATTATAAATGGAAAAAATTATCGAAACTAATAGTAATATGGACGAGAAAAGTCTCAAAAAATTGAGCAAATCCAAGCTAATCAAATTGCTGTTGAAGCAGCAGAAAAAGCCTAAAGTTATTATAGTTGATGACACAAAACCTGTACCTAAACCAAGAACAAGACCAATTCCCGCCCCAAGGACGAAAAGACCAACTGTGAAAGAATTGTTGATTATTTTGAGAGGAAAAGATTACCAGCTCCACCAAAAGAATGGTTGGAAGAAATAGAGCAATTGAAAAAGAGACCGATCCCAGCCCCCAGAACCAAACAGGTGATTCAGAGACCAACACCTACACCCAGGACTAAGATAGAGCAAACAGAGAAAGCTCTGAAGGGCTTCACAAAATCTTTTGAAATCGGTATAAAAAATAACAAAGACCCGCTTGCGCAACTGCAAAACACAAGAAAGGCTGTTGCATATAATATTATAAAATTGTTGAATGAAATTAAAGGTCTCAAATTTGTTGAAACACTCAAGGTAATATTTGCAAAAATGACTGACGGAGAAATAGAATACAAAACAGCATATTTCAACAGTGCAGCTCAAACAATTGTGAATAATCTGGAAGTAACTGAATCACTACAGTTGTCAAAAGACCAAATAATGAATAAGATTGCAGTTTGGGTATCTGAAGGTTCAGGTTGGACTGTTGATTCAGTTGATAGTCATTATCTTAATGTTGTGAAATATGCGCCAATGAAGGGCTCCTCATACATTAAACTACCGAATGAACTCAGAAACAGTGCAAAGGGTTTAATTAACTTGAAAAATGAGGATAATGAATGCTTCCGATGGTGTCACATCAGACACCTGAACCCACAAGAGAAATACCCACAGAGGATTAAAAAAGTTGACAAAAAATACATTGAAAAATTGGATTATACAGGGATTGAATTCCCAGTTGCAACCAAGCATTACAACAAGATTGAAAAACAAAATGAGATCAACATCAATGTTTTTGGTTATGAGAATAGACAGCCATATCCAATTTTTGTTTCAAAAGAGAAATATACAGACTGCTTGAATCTGCTTCTAATAACTGAAAATGAAAACAAGCATTATGTGCTGATCAAAGATTTCAATAAGTTTATGTACAATCAAACAAAGCACAAAGAAAGAAAACATTTTTGTATGCACTGTCTTCAATGCTTCAGCTCTGAAAGGGTGTTGAATAATCACAAGGACAACTGCATGCAAGTAAATGGCACACAGGCAATAAAAATGCCAAACAAAGATAACAGCATAGTGAAATTCAACAACTTTCATAAACAACAGCGGTTACCATTTGTTATATATGCTGATTTTGAGGCCATCACTGAAAAAATACACGGTTGCCAACCCAACAGTGATAAATCATATACTGAAGCCTATCAGAAGCATACTGACTGTGGCTACGGCTATAAAGTTGTTTGTTGCTATGACGATAAATACAGCAAACCAGCAGCAATATACAGGGGTGAAAAGGCTGTGTACAAATTTATGGAAGCTATGCTTGAGGAGGTCAAATATTGCAAGAATGTTGTGAAAAAAAATTTTAACAAACCATTGAAAATGACTAAAGATGATGAAGAGAAATTCCGAAAAGCCAAAGTTTGTCACATCTGTGATAAGAAATACACTGACAAAGATATCCGAGTCCGAGATCATTGTCACATCACTGGTAAATACAGAGGTTCTGCTCACCAAGATTGTAATCTGAAACTCAGAGTGAACCCAGAAGTTATAAAAATACCAGTCATATTTCACAATCTAAGAGGCTATGATAGTCATTTTATTATGCAGGAGATTGGAGCTATTGTTAAGAAGCACACTTACAAAAACAAGAAAGGTGAAGACTGTCAAATGAATATCAATGCTATCCCAAATAACATGGAGAAGTATATGGCTTTCATGCTTGGTAACCACTTGACCTTCATTGATAGTTTCCAGTTCATGAGCTCCAGTTTGGAAAAACTTGTAGGCAATCTACCTAGAGAAGCCTTAAAATACACCTCACAAGAGTTTAAGGGAAAGGATCTTAATCTGATGGCACAGAAAGGTGTTTATCCTTACGACTACATGGACAGTTTCGATCAATTCAATCAGAAGCTGCCATCAAAAAATGAATTCTATAGCATACTGAGTGATGAGCATATATCAGATGAAGACTATACACATGCTCAGACAGTGTGGGAAACATTCTCTTTGAAAAACATGGGTGATTATCATGACCTGTACCTTAAAACAGATGTACTCCTACTGGCTGATGTATTTGAAAACTTCAGAAAAACATGCCTTGAGTACTATAAACTGGACCCGTGTCACTATTTCACATCTCCCGGTTTATCTTGGGACGCCATGCTAAAAATGACTGACATAAAATTAGAATTGATGACAGACATTGATATGTTCCAGTTCATTGAAAAGGGTATGCGTGGAGGAATCAGCTATATAGCCAACCGTTACGGTAAAGCAAATAATAAATACATGAAAGAGTATGACGAGAAGGCGCCCTCAACGTACATCGTTTATCTTGATGCTAATAATTTGTATGGTTGGGCTATGAGTCAATATTTACCAACCGGTGGTTTCAAATGGTTGACACAAAAACAGATCAATAATTTAGACCTGGCTGTCTATAAAAAAGACAGCAACAAAGGTTTGATTCTTGAAGTTGACATGAAATATCCTGAAGAATTGCATGATCTTCACAATGACTATCCACTAGGACCGGAAAAGGTCAAAGTGACTGGGGACATGCTATCAAATTATTGTAAAAACATAGCGAAGAAATATAAAATATCAACTGGTCTGGTACATAAACTGATACCAACATTAAGCAACAAAGAAAAATACGTGCTCCATTACAGGAACCTCCAATTATATACTGATCTCGGTTTGAAAATAACTAAAATCCATCGAGTGTTAGAATTCAATCAGTCCGCGTGGCTTAGGCAATATATTGATTTCAATACTGAAAAACGTAAGAATGCTAAAAATGCTTTTGAGAAAGACTTTTTCAAGCTGATGAATAACAGTGTATTTGGCAAAACGATGGAAAACCTAAGAAAGCGAGTAGACGTTAGATTGGTGACTGATGAGGAGAAGCTATTGAAATTAGCCAGTAAACCGACATATGTTAGCAGTAAAATCTTCGATCAAAATCTAGTAGCTGTTCATAAGATAAAAGAAACACTCACCCTGAACAGGCCGGCATATGTGGGTATGTGTATTCTAGACCTTAGCAAGACACTGATGTACGATTTCCATTACAACTACATCAAAGAGAAATATGGAGATGAAGCAAAATTATTATTCACAGACACAGACTCACTGACATATGAAATTGGAACCCATGACATCTATAGAAATTTCTGGAAGGATAAAAATAAATTTGACAACAGTGAATATCCTGAAAGCTCGCCATTCTCCGATAAGACCAATAAAAAAGTTATTGGCAAATTCAAAGATGAGGCAGCAGGAGTACCCGTTTGCGAATTCATCGGTTTACGATCGAAGATGTATAGCTATATTAAAGATGATCAGAAAGGAGGGAAGACAGCAAAAGGTATTAGTAAGAATATTATTAAGAATAACATCAGACATGAAAATTATAAAGAGACACTATTTGATAATAAACAGATGCATCATAGAATGAAAACAATTAGAAGTCAGAACCATCAACTTGGAAGTTATGAGATAAATAAAGTATCACTCAGCTGCTTTGACGACAAGCGTTATATTCATGATAATGGCGTGACAAGCTTTGCTTATGGACATTTTAAAATCTAGCTGTTGACGTCACGCCATATGATTTTTGTGAGTTTTAAAATACTGCCCTCTTTGGGGGGTTTCCCTTTCGAATGAGTCATCAAACTACGTCAGATTTTTCGCTTTTTACACATGCGTATTATTTTTTATCTTTGTAAATTTCATTTATGTACCACAAGCATAAAAATGAAAATACAAACGAAAATATAAGGGTTGTTTCACACAGATAAAGAGTGGCTTGTATGCAGAGTATACTAACGATTGGAAAAAGCGGGGGCCTTTCGTTAGCGAAATGTATACAAGCCACCCCATGGAATAATGAAAAACCCCCGCCGTTATTCCATGGGTTGAAAAATAAAAAAAATGAAAAATAAAAAAATGAAAAATAAAAAATGAAAAATAAATAATCACCCTTAGATGGTGTCGGATTGTTGGGTAGAGCTATAGTGAAGCTTCGGCTTCTCAGAAGTGCCGGTTCAATCTCAAGCCGGAGGGTGAAAAAAACAAATAAACAAATAATTGGCCCCAAGAGGGTCTGATAGGGCCAGAGCGGAGTGGAGGTGGGAAAGACATAAATGATAGTGCTCTGGTGGTGTGGAGGTGGGAATTCAAAAAACAAAACAAAAAAACCTCTCATGAGGGACGGGTGGTGATTCAAATTCCAAATTAAGTCCCTCATGAGAGGTTCTGGTGGCCACCAGTTTTGCTATTTTTTTTCTGCAGCTATAGGCGATGACTCATTCCCTGTTTTCCGAGAATGTCACGCTTGGTGATTTTTCCGAGAATGTCACGCATTTTAATACGAGATCAAAAATGTGCTGACCTTGGTTCCATCAGATTGAATAACTATAGATTCCATCAAATTAAATAACTATATATTCCATCAAATTAAATAACTATATATTTCATCAAATTAAATAACTATATATTCCATCAAATTAAATAACTATATATTCCATCAAATTAAATAACTATATATTCCATCAAATTAAATAACTATATATTCCAGAATACGAGATCAGAAGGCAGTAGTAGTTTGGGGAAAACGAGATCAAATGATTTCGTACCCCCAAACACTATACTACTAACCTTTAAAGATTTATTCATGGTGTGAAAATCTGTCATTTTGAGGCCACCTTGCTTTTTTTCCCCTATGATAGTTGATTTTGTAATCTTAGCGGGTTTCCCGTCCCAGATGAAGTTAAAAATTAACGTCTCAATTTCCTTAATAAATTTTCCTGGAATAACGAGAACAGACGTGTTATAAATTAACTTGGAAAGGCCAAGTGTTTTAACGATGTTTATTTTGCCATAAAGTGTAAGATTTCGTCTTTTCCAACCATTTAGTGTCTTTTCTAGCGTACGGATTTTCTCAGCGAAATTTAGCTCGTTTAATTTATTTAAGTCGTAAGAAAAGAAAACGCCAAGAGCTTTTATTGGATCCCGAGGCCAGCGGAAGCCAAAAGGTGTTTCCGTGCTATTTTTCCAGCAACCGAGCCACATTCCCTCAGTTTTTACAGGGTTAATTTCCAAACCAGACACAAATTTGAACTTCTTAAGAAGAGTTAGCAAATTTGTAATGGAGTCAAGGTCTCCAACAAAAGCAGTGGTGTCATCAGCATACAAAGAAACTTTAATTTCTTTCTCGCCTACTTTGATACCATTAATGGTGCTATCGTGTTTTATTGCTCTCGCAAGAATTTCTATGCCAAGTATAAATAGCAAACCGGATAAAGGGCAACCTTGCCTAACACCTCGTTCTAAACGGAAAAATTCTGAAGCGTGTCCATTATTCATGACGCAACTGGAAACATCGTTGTAGAGAACACCTTGATCCAGTTTTGAATATCGGGACCGAAGCCAAATTTCTTCAGCGTGTTGTTTATGAAGTCCCATTCAATGGTATCGAAAGCCTTTCTGAAATCTAAGAAGAGGGCTACGCCAGGTATATTATTTTCCTCTGTTTATGACATGACGTCCAGAATTAAACGAACGTTTTCACCTATGTAGCGGTCTTTTACATATCCAGTTTGATCCGGATTAATTATATTAGGTAAAACTTTTTCTAGACGTTTAGCGATAACTTTAGTTAAAATTTTGTAATCGACGTTTAGGAGAGATATTGGTCTGAGATTGTCCAGTAAGGTATTGTCTTTGTTTGGTTTGGGAATGAGTGTTATGACACCGCGTCTTTGAGAAATTGGAAGCTTTCCAGTATCAAAAGCGAAGTTAAAACTGTTTGTCATATCCTCATACAGCTCTTTCCAAAAGTACTTATAAAATTCCGCTTGAAAACCATCTGATCCTGGTGATTTTTGGTTTTTAAAGTCATTTAGAGCTTTTAAACATTCTTCTGGGATAACTTTTCCTTCACACGATAACATATCATCGTTCTTCAAAGAGGTGATGTTTTCTAAAAAACTAGGCAAGAGCTTGGACCCTGGACCCTAGATTGGACCCTAGATTGGACCCTGAAGATACGTCTCTTTTGGAAGTATAGAGTGTCTTGTAAAAACGCATTTGTTCTTCTAGGATTTCAAATTGGTCATTGGTGAAATTACCGTCCGGGAGTTTTAATTTAGTGACCGTCTTTTTTTCATGATTACGTTTTTCTAAACCATAAAAGTATCTGGTGTTACGTTCGCCCTGTTCATGCCATGTAACTTTACTCCTGAGAATTGTACCTTTGTTTTATGCTGCATAATTTCCCGTAATCTCGATCTGGCATTATTAATATCGGTGATAATCGTCTTGTCATTTGGCTGTAGTTCAGCCTTTTTATACAAATCATTAATCTACTTCTGGAGATGGTTTTCCTCAGCTCTTCGTTTCCGAGCCTTGTTTTTAGAATATTGGATTGTGAAGCCTCTGATCTCCATTTTAATTAAATCCCATCTTAGGCTTAAGTCTTTCACGTCGATGTATTTTTGTTTCAATTTTGTTATTTCTGCGCGCAGATTAGAAACGTATGTTTCGTCTTGAAGAAGCGATTGGTTGAACTTCCAGAAGCCAGGACCTTTTTTTCTGTTTAAGTTCTTCGGATTTTATGTGTATCAAAATCGCTGAGTGATCCGTTTCGGGTGCCCATAGTATCTTGCACATCTCTATCAGATTGTTAAACTTTGGGGGAGTCAGAAAAAGGTCAAGGCGGCATTGAATTTTGAATTACTTATTTCGCCAGGTAAATTGTTCGGTGTTTAGATTTAGAAAGCGCCAGATGTCGTTTAAACCGTACAAATTGCAAAGTTTTTTTATTTCCTCCACCACCAAATTTTTGCGAGAATTTAAGTTGCCTCCTTTTTTATCTTTTTCAGATAAAGTACAATTGAAGCCACCTCCTATGATGATTGTTTCATTTGCATATTCTTGAAGTTGTTTTTGCAATTTCTGAAAGAAAAGTACCTGTTGGCGTGCATCATTTGGTGCGTAGATGTTAACAAGTACGATGTGTGAACTTGCAATTTTAGTGTCCAATATAATGTATTGACCATTTTTGTCGCAAACTTGCTTCTCGACTTTACATTGTATTTTAGGGTTTATAAGAATCATTGTGCCTTTGCTATGGTTCGTTCCATGGCTGAAGAATATTTCACCACCCCATTCCGCTCGCCACGCATTTTCACATTCTTTTGAGCTATAGGTTTCTTGCAAAAAAACAAAAGGACAGTTTTGGTGATGAAGCCATCTGAAAACAGTACGGCGTTTCAGCGCTTTGTTTAAACCTCTAATGTTTACCGACAGACATTTGAAATCAATGGGGTCATTCATGATGAAATTTTTGCATTGTTTTCCGATTGTAATGTTTGACACATGCAGTTCGACAGTTTTCTTTGTGATTTAGGGGAAGGAAATTGACATTTGCATTTTTTATAAAAAAAAACAGCTAAGAAAACAAAATTGATAGATAAGGCGATTTTCTTAACAATCGAAAGTTTAAGTTTTGGATTTGTAATTACTAGTTGATCGTGCAACAAGCAAAAGCAAAAAGATTGGCAAAAATAGTAATAAGTAGCGGGTTTGGTGAAAAAAGACAGCGAAATGAATTTAAGAGGTCTAAATGAGAGACCTGAATCTGTACAAATAAATAAGGTTATGAGAAATAACATTAGAACGCACCCCAAACACAGAGTTGCCTCCGACTAACCTCGCTTGAGATTTTGCACCCATATTTTTCTGAGGTAATAACTGCGAGGAACAATTTCACGTTTTTCTGTGGGCCAGCTTTATGGACGAGGAAGTTTGTGAGTTTCGCCCTTTTTCAGACAGGCGAGACAAAAGTGGTGAAAGTCACATTTGCACTTTTCACAAACGACAAGCTTGGCTGGTTTCTGCTGCCTCTCGCAAAAGTGTTTGTTCTCCATATAATATTCAGACTTATTTCTTCAAAAGGCGGTAATCCATGGGTTCTCTGTATCCCACCTGGTCTACCCCCCCCCCCCGAAAATCTCGTCTAACCACTCCTCCAATTCCTTTTGTTCTGCTTCGGTCGGATGTGGATTGTAGCCGAAGGCGTTCGCATTTATCCCATCTTCCTCTATCCATCTTTTAGAATCGAATGCTGACAGGGATGTTTCTTGCACAGTCATGCCGAAGATGTTGTGCCCTTCGCTCCGCAGAATGTTCATCCCATGTGTCATTTCTTTTCCTCTGAGGACTGTTTCTTTATGCTCTTCGTGCCGGATGGCTTTGACAACATTCTTTTTCACACCTTTGGATTTTTTGATGTTTGTTTCGTCCGCTCTCAAGATCGAGTACATTTTTGGCCTCAAACAAACACATTCTGCTATCGGTTTTCCCGCACATTCATCTTTCATTTTGCCCAGAACCTTTTTGTTGGCGTCTGAATGAAGTGGGTGCTCTTTCGGGTAGTCGCTTGTGTCGAATAGATCTGGTTGGGAGCCCATGTCTTTGAAAATGTCTTCGGTTTCTATTTCCAACAGAAGGCTGTCTGTGTCCGTGTAGACGAGCTCGCATTTTTCGCCGTAGCGCTTTTTGAGAGTGTTGTAGTAGAAGTCATACATCAAGATTTTGCTGTTGTCAAGAATCGTCATTCCTGTGTAAACTGATTTGTTCAAAAGGATCGAAGATTTTTGCAAATGAATTCCAGCAAGATCGTTTGCAAATGTATTGAAACTTTTGTATTCGGGTTTCGTAATCAATTTACGAATCGTTTTGCCTTCGTTAGGGCGTACAAGCCTTACGTCAATTCTGTTAAGCAGGTTTTCTATTGTTTTGCCGAATACAGAGTTATTCATCAGTTTATAGAAATCTTTCTCAAAATGGTTTTTTGCTTTTTTGCGGAAATCTGTATTCATGCGGATGTAGGGCTCCATCCACGGCTTTTGGTCGAACTCCAGCGCTTTGTGAATCTTTTTCAACTTCATTCCTTGCGACAAGTAAAACTGCAGGTTTCTGTAGTGGATCACGTAGTTTTTTTTTTTTTTTGTGTTCAAGCCTCAGCAAAAGTTTTTTGCAGTGAAAACGTAAAGCTTGTGGGATGTGGCTGGAGTGACAAGGATATACCTCACAAATTAATGTGATTTGGTAAGCTGAAGCCACTCTAAAGGCACTAAGGCCACATGGTAGCGGGCATTACCCCTTAAATCTACCAAAGCAAAGATTGAGCCCAAGCATTAGCAGCCATGGACAGCTGTTTCGGCCTTGTTAGGCCTCATCAGCATGGCACAGCTAATGCTCAGGCTCAAGTACCCACATATCCATAAAACAAGCAGTGAAAACGTAAAGCTTGTGGGATGTGGCTGGAGTGACAAGGATGGCTGCTTATGCTTGGGCTCAATCTTTACTTTGGTAGATTTAAGGGGTAATGCCCGCTACCATGTGGCCTTAGTGCCTTTAGAGTGGCTTCAGCTTACCAAATCACATTAATTTGTGAGGTATATCCTTGTCACTCCAGCCACATCCCACAAGCTTTACGTTTTCACTGCTTGTTTTATGGATATGTGGATACTTGAGCCTGAGCATTAGCTGTGCCATGCTGATGAGGCCTAACAAGGCCGAAACAGCTGTCCATGGCTGCTAATGCTTGGGCTCAATCTTTGCTTTGGTAGATTTAAGGGGTAATGCCCGCTACCATGTGGCCTTAGTGCCTTTAGAGTGGCTTCAGCTTACCAAATCACATTAATTTGTGAGGTATATCCAAACGTTTTTTGCAGTTGAGGAATGGCAGACCAAGCTCTTCCATCATTCTTTTCTGGTAGTCTGAGAGCCATTCCATCTTCACAGCCTTTCTTTCTGGCACCAGTGGATAACTGTTGTGCTCTTCGTGGAGCTCGCGGGGGTACTCCAGATCCACCTCCAGAATCCACCCTTTCTGCGCGTCTTCCTTCTTCACGAGAATTTCTTCCTCGCAAATGTTGTATCTCCATTTGAATCCCAACACGGAAAGATGTTTTCTCATTGCCCAGCCATAAAGATTGTTGGCATCGAGGTACAAAATTTGCTTGTAGGGTTTGGCTGGATCGAACCCTTCCACAAAGCGGATTGTTTGCTTCCGCGTGCCCCTTGCTCACCATTGCAATCCCTCCGCGCATGCCCCTTTCGACGAAAAGGTGCATCTCTCTGTCTCTCATAAGCTCTAGTTCGATTTTCGTTTTTTTCAACAAAGCGTCCCATCTTGTTTTTTCTCGTTTATCTTCTGGGATTTTTGTGATTACTGCTTCAAAGTCTGCGTAGATAACAACAGGTGCTTTCATTTGTTTTTTGAAGTTTTCAAATTTCAAGATGTTTTCACCTTCCTTGGGCATTTCTACTTTTATTGGAGCGCCATTTACTCCCTTGCAGTATTTTTGGTGATCTTCAAGAACTGATTGTTTCGAAAACAACGATAAGCACATTTCGCAAAAGAATTTTTTGTCTTTGTGTTTCGTGTTATAATAAAGCAATGCTGACATTCTTTTTATATAACAGTATTGAGTTTTTTCGTCTTTTTGCAAAATCATCAGATTAATTCTTTTGATTCTTTTGTCTTTTTTCGATATTCTGTGAACATTGACACTTTCTTTCTTCTCATCCCATCCAAAAACTTTTATTGCGATTCTTGGATTTTGTTTTTCAAGTTTGTCAATTTCTTTGAAAGCTTATTCCATCCCAGTTGATTCCATCAGCAACATCTTTGTATTTGCTCGGTCTTTGCGCATCTTTGGAAACGGGAAACAAAGCAGATTTCAAAGCCCATTTCAAGCATTCGTTGTCTGTGTTCTTGACGTTGATAATTGCCTTTTTGCTTGCCAGTTTTGGGGGAAAAGGAATATACGTTCCTCCGGCAAATGGTTCATATTTTGCGATATTTACGTAGGCGCGAGATATGCTATCAACATTCCATCCTGAACTATTCGCAGACCATTGATTAATTTCACCTTGAATCCTTTCAACAAACCGATTAAACTGGTTTTGAAATTCGGCTTCATAGTTTCCTGGAGTAAGAATTTCCGTTTCTCCTTTGAAGTAATGTTTCCGTGTTATCGTTTCCAATTCGTTAACTTCATTGCAAAATTCACGTTGAAAATTGACTTCCATTCCAAAACTTGCTTTTATACTTTCAAATCTGTCAATTCCTTCTTGAATGGCGTCAAAGGCTTCTTCTTTCATAACGCTTGTATAAAACCCTTCAATGTTATCTTTATATTCGTTTTCTGGGCTGACGTCCATTCTCCAAACTTCGTTCCAACCCTGAAAATTTCCCTTGCAACGACGAAATGATAAAAAAACTTGCTCTTCAAGAGCTGGCCCAAAAAATTCGCTCAAAACCTCTTCCTGCATGCGTGCTGCTGCCATCTTAACCCTGTAACTCCTTTGTTCAATAGGGTGTGATGCTTACCCTATAACCCCTTTGTTCAATAGGCTGTATAACATAGCGCACATTTTTGGCGATGTGGTTGAACTAGTTTGAACCGGTTTAAACCGGTTTTAGTTGTTTGGCCAGTGGCTTCACCCCGTCCACCCCTCCTCCACCCCCTCTCCACCCCCTCCCCTGCCCCCCGCTCCCCTCTTACGCAAAATATGATACACACGTGTAAAGGGGGGCTCTATGGCGCAGCGCTACGAGGAGCGAAGCGACGAGGCGCGCTACGCCAGAACCCCCCTTTTACACGTGTGTACCTGGTTTCAGGGCATTCGTAGAGCTTTTCCTGACTGGCACCAGCTTTAGTTTGCTCTTTTGATGCAAACTGTCGTGCAGTAGTGGGGAAGAACGGAATCTCTTCCATAAGATCTGTTTTTCTCTGTCGACAAATGACAACGTTATTCCATGGAATAAATTTTCCGGGGCCGACATTAAAGGCTTTCCATTCACGCAGGCCTTCTTGGGTAAAATGGAAGTTGCGCAGGTGACTGTAGTTTGGAATCTTGCTTATCGCCAGCGCCGTGTTCTTCTCCTGCACAACACACACCGTCGCCGTCGTCCCCTTAACAAGGCAGTATGCATGTCTTGAGCAGAGATGACATCGTGACCCTCGTTGCAGAACCTTCTGATAGATGCCTTTATTGGACACAGGATCCTGTCACAAATATCCTTTCCCCATTGAGGCTCTGAGTGGTCTTATCTCACGATCGCAATCCACTGGCGGTCTGCGAGCTCTCGAAGGGAAGACACCAGCTTGCTAGTGTGGTAACACCCAGCCTCGTCTGATCTTAAGTGAGCCTTCTTAACTCGTGGATTCTGGGCCTTCGTAGTGAGTAGGACGTTTTCCAGGATGGGTAGCACCGCAAACCAATTCTTTCGACAACTGTTAAAAAGATGAACGTAGCAGCTTACCCCAAGGCTTCCGTCTTGTCTCATAATGGCACTGCTCACATGCCAATTGATTCCTCTTTTGGCGAACCACTCTGCTTCTCCCGATACTTCATAGCCGTGAACTTCATCGCCCAGTCAACTATTATGAACACTTCGTCTTCCTTCAAAGAGTTGAGGGTTTGCTGTTTAACTTGGTCCTGGTTCTGAGCTCGTAAAATGCGGGCCTTCCACTCCAAGATTTTAGAGGAGGCAGCCTTTGCTTCAAACTGAAGGTCGTCTGCTTGGTCTTTACTCAGCTGTGTTGTGAACTCAGGGATCGCGCCCTCTACTTCTGTCAAAACACCTTCCAGCTTCTCACAAGTCGCACATGCCATGTCATGACTAGATAGCTGCACGTAGCCTGATAGTCAATATCACTGACGTCGCGTAAGGCAAATGCTCTACAGTGGTCAGGGCAGCGGCTACTATCATCTCTACAGTGTTCACGAAGTGTAGTCTTGAGATAAAACTTGCCTGCACCAAGCCTCTTTCGAGCTTCTACACACCAATTCTTCTCTGCTCCCACACGCTCTAGCTCGTCTATTATTCTTAGAAAAACCTTAAAATCGTCCGCACCGTCAGCTGCTGTGTTGTCAAGTCCCCGCAATGACTTCCTTTGTAAGGCTACTTGAACATCAAGCACCTTCCACATGGCGGATCTGCTTATAGGGTTAAATCCCGTGTCCTTGCAGTGATCGAGGTAATGATTAATGATGGTACACCTGGCCACTGTGCGGACGACGTTAGGCATGGCAAATTCTTCACCACTCTCAAGTTTAAGGGTGCGAGTACCGTAAGCTACGTCTTGTAGTAATATGGCCGCATGGTAAACTCTAGGTGATGATCCAATTGGCGCTCGTCAACTCAGATTCTGTGTTGTGGTGTTTTGTGAACAGGTTGTCCAAGCCCGTCAGTCTTCACTTGAGCCCTTGCCTTCTTTATTTGCCTGTCAGAGAGATCTTCAAATGGCTTATGGATGTCTTTAAGCGCTTCAGTTGTGAATTTATTGGCGTAGATACTCAGGATTTGTGTTTTCAGAGACTTAGAGGGTGCATTTTGATATGCAGCTACCAGCGCATGCAAGCCGGCATTACCACTTCCAGCCTTACTTTTGTGTTGATTGACAACCGCTTGAAATAGTTTCTTTCCGTCCATGGGTGCCATCGCTTCACACATAAGCTGACACACTTGTTCTGTTTTATTTACAACTTCTGACCTCTCAGCATCAGAGCATTTATCCAATATACCTGGATGTTAATGAAATAAGAAGTGATTAAGAAATTATAAAGGGAAAATAAGGCACATACAAACACTCAGACAGTTCACTACAACGCGAGTGCATGTCAGGTTGAGGGTGAACTGTTTGGTGTTCGTCCATTAATTTTTAACCCCCAAATTTATCTTTTGACTCTTTGTCTTCCGGCTTACCAAATATCGACCATATGCGAACAATGGCTTTGAAAATCTGTAACTTTCCTAAATCCCGGACTATGGTTGAAATGAACCACTGTCGTTGCCAAAAGGTCACTTTTGTAGACTTTATATCACCCTGGAAAATGACCGAAACTCCCAATTTTCATTTAATATGACTGTTTATTCTCTTGCAAAACCAAAATCGCCTTCGGACAACAGCAAAATTCACGCAACTTTGTCTTGAAGTTTTGAAAAAAAAAATTCCTATTGAGGTTAAAAGTTTACATTGGCAGCAAACGTCGACTACACTTCTTGCAATCTGTTCCACATTTTCCTGCTCACTTCTTTAGCGCGACCCTGATAACGCTTTTTGATTTCACGTGCTCTCACTGCTCTGTCATGTTCGCGTTTGTGACTCAAGGAAATTCTGGGACTTTCTTGGATAACGGGCGCATGACAGTCCACCAATTTCCATTTCAGATATTTTTTAAAACCGTGTCGAATCCACACACAAAAAGGGCTAACGACACAACTTCACTCCGTGAATTGCCAGCACTCGCTCGAATACTTCGAGCGGCCCACTTCGTGTGAAATTGCTTCTCACCTCTGTTTTCTTTCAAAGGATTGCCTCTACCCATCAACCCAGGCGGGGGCTTCTGAGGTGAATATGGCTCCAAAAACGCACTTAAAAATCAAATACGTAACGAATTGTAGCTGCAGTGATCGTTTAGAAATAGACGACAGCTAGTGTAACAACAAAGAAAGAGCCTTCGGTGTTGTGGACCAGCGAAATCTCTGTGGTAACACCTTATATGGAATAGCCACGTCGATTTGATCTCCTATCCTCCGGAAATTGCAAAAAAGGCGACAAAATCGCCGGAAGACAAAGAGTTAATCACCTTAAAATATTCATTTTTCTCACCTTCCCTTAAAGTTACTCTTCTCTCCCCCCTTTTCTTCTTCTTCACAAACACTCTAAAAATCACACAAAAATTTTGACATATTTATGGCGTTATGTGCTACAAAATTATGACGGCTTATTTTGGATTGCTTCAAATCTCGAGAAGATAATAAGGATAAAAAGTTAAAAAAAAGGGACAAAAACTTAGCATTCAGGTATATTGCTCCCTTAAGCCTGTCTCGATCACTTTCTACAAAAAAAACAGCTCATACACGCTTGGCATGACCATGTTTTATTTTCATTATACTTTCTACGGTACTGTAGGTTAACACCTGTCACCTAATTTCATTGACTTTTGTAAAGCTTAGCTAAGATCCACTTGAACAAGTAACAGTAGTAACAGGCTGGATGTCTGTGTCGATCAAGATCAGCCATGCACATTGAAGATACAAGGCCAATGGACCAACTTAAATATCTTACAACCATTCTTCTCAGCTTGTCACTGTAATCTAACTTTAACCACGGTTTCATATTTTTAATTTCTATTTGTTGCCCCTGTTGAAAGTTGGCGCTGTCTAACCGAAATGTTTTGCCAATTTTTTACAATACATTTTGTGATACAATACATTTTTGATCAGCCTTGTTTCTTTTAAGTTGTTAAATTGTTTGTACCTTTTTCTGTTTCTCTTTCCGTTTATACTTTGTTTATACACATTCTTTTTAATCGTGCGAGTAAGTGAAACTTCCTACCAAATTTGACCGAAATAAAACCTACAATTTCACGCATGTACAATTTCATGCATGTACAGAGCGATTTTTTTTGTGCTCATTAAACCTGTTCTTTTGTGGCGTTCTCGTTGCTAAAGCTCCCTAATATTAATGTTAGGTTCCTATCATTATCATTATCATTATCATTGCGCGAAGCTAAACATCTTTCCCACTCGTTTTAAACAACCGCCAAAAGGTAGCATCGATAACTCTAGAACAGCCTACCAAGTAAATGATCATTATGATTATCACTGATATCGTCACTTTCCCTTTCGTTGTAATTACAGAAGGAACTCGCAACGACGGTCCGGTCCGGTCGACGACGACCGTGGGTTCGGGAAACCGGGTCGTAATGGTCTTTCGCGGACTAAAACAACAAGATCACTGTTACATTTCTAAGCTACAATACAATTCTTTTGCAAGTAAACACGACTTAATTTTCTTCTATGAAAGCCGTGTCCCTGAATAACTACTTCATCCGATCGAACAGGGCTTTAGTACGCTGAATCTCTCTTAACTTCCCCATTGTCGTTGTGACTGCGATTCCTATTACTCTTACTTCGTTTTCGTTATCGCTTTCGTTTTCGTTTCCGTTTCCGTTTTCGCTTTCGTTTTCGTTTTCGTTTTCGTTTCCGTTTCCGTTTTTGTTTTCGTTTTCGTTTTCGTTTTCCTTTTCGCTATTGCTATCTCAGTCGCTATCGCTCTCCCTGTCGCTATCGTTACTGTTGTTATTTTTAACCGAATTCAGTCGACCAGACCTCTTGGGCGAGTTCTATCTATGAGTACCTAGGAATTTCAAACATCATAGCTTAGTGTTATCCGGATACTTTCGATTTTTGGCACCGTAAACAAATATTTACATATATGCAGGCAGGACACGGTATCCAGGCAGTGCGCCTGGATACCAAGTATGACGCTTTAAATGTTTTCGCGACAGTATGATCATTTAGTGCTCATTATCAAATCTTTGCGGCACGGTTTGCCCATTTCATTGAAAGCGGTGCTATTTCACTTTTCTGGTCCTTCCAGTAATCGTTTAGTTTATCATAACCCTCTTTTAACTCCAAAATCTTTCCAAGGCACTTTTCAACCTCACAAATATTGTCCATCATTCCCTTCAATTCCCCTCTAGTTAACGGAACATCCATGTCAGTGTCTTTCCTGAATCCTGAAAAAAAAAGAAGACAGCCGAAACGTATGGGACAGTTAACATTCAGTTTTTTTGCGCACTAATACCTTGGTTAGCAGGAACTTGTTACAAAAATGTCACTGCAAGTTTAATTATTCTTCCTGGAAAGGCGAAAAAACGAACACTGGTTTGGATTAAACCTTGCCATAACCTCAAAAGGGGCTAATAACAGCTATGAGCACTCAATTTGAATTCAAAAGGAAAGCTGAGGAATGCTTTTCTTTGAAATTGCCATCTTTCACGTCTCTTGCTGTTTTGATGATCAAGTGAAGAAAGGTGATAAATTGAACAAATGGGCAAAATAGGAATTAAAATGTTTAGACATATACATTCTTAGTCATCGTCATCATCATTATCAATTAATTAATTAACTAATTTATTAATTAAATAAAAACAGTCATATCCTCACTTGCTGCCCATAAAATAAAGTTGAGATCTTACCTTTTTTGTCTACTTTGAATGTCCCCCTTCTCTGCCTGGTGAAAAGTTCCCACACTAAGCCAAAAACAACCAAAGCAGCAAGAATCCCTGACAAGATATATAGAGACACCTTAAAAAGAGGCTCGTCTGATCTAAAGAGGAATAAACGCGTGGTCCACGATTCCAATTTTTCCTTGTTCTGTAAGAAAACAAATGTTTTTGAATTTAGTGACGTGCGTAGACTGGGTGTTTTTATTGAAATATGATTCACCCGCCGATTCGAACACCATGATTAATAATAATATAATAATTATAATCACTTTATAAAGTCTCAAATCTTTTGACCGAGCACAGATGCTCTACTAACTGGGGAGACTAAATTTAATCAAATCTAAATAAAGTAGAATCAAATCAAATTCAATCATGATTCGACCTAGAGGTTACAAAGTAGCAAGACTTCATCAACAAAACTTCTTTCTCGAAGAATTTTTTTAGCTTTCAACAATTTGAACGTCTCTCCAATACCGATTTAAAGTTACATACTGGAATCATCGTCATCATCATCATCATCATCCTCATTAAACACAGCTTCTGGATTGCTTGCTGGAGTGTTCCTTAAACATTAAGTCACTGCCCGTGACCTTCGGTGTCCAAGACTATACGAAGGATTCTGGCTGCACCTAGAATAAACACGGTCTCTGCAACAATTCAAACGCTATGTGACGCCAATCTCTGGTGTGAGAAATTGTTCTGCTGTAATTGGATAAAACTGATTCGTGACCAGCGATCGTGTTGACAGGTTAATAAGTCGTTGCGCAATAGTAAATGTTACTATTGTATGACATATTTTTAAGGTGTGGTAAAAAGAAGAAAGAATCTATGACAGGAGAGTGTGAGAAATGTGATTCGAGCGAGAGTACAGTTGAACGAAGGAACTTTAACTTGGAAAATAATAAACTGTGAAGTGTCAGAACCTAGCGGACTCGTTGGTCTCATTTCCGATACAGTGGCACCTGCGACGGGACAAGGCGAAGCATGGAAAAACTAGCAAAAGAAACAGACGCTAAAGTGCAGATCTTGAAATACACTAGTGCGAAGACACGTGGCATTGTGGACAAAGGAAACTTGAGAGCAGTTGAACGTCAACGCGAACAAGACAGTTTTTTAAAATTTTTTAAACAAATTTTTTAATTTATTTTTTAAATAATTTTTTAATTTTTTAATTTTTTAACAATTTTTTAAACAAAAACTAGTAAGCAGCACACAGCAACAGATCTTGTCAATGTTTTTCAATATTATCCGACCGGTTTCGTCTGATCAGACAGACTTCATCAGGGATTTAACAAGATTACAAATTGAACTACTTTTATACTAAACATTTACAGTATAAAGCATGTTCAGAGTAGGGTGTGAACAGCAAAAAACACCCACAAACAAATACGCACAGGATACAACGTAAATCCTGCGTTACAAAATGTGCAATAGTTAATTTTGGGGGTCACGATTTAACGTTAAATCGTGACCCCCAAAATAAACTATATTCTCAGCGAATATGGGAAAACTAGCGAGATCTTGAATGCGTACGTGCAGAATATTATGAATTTGCCTGTCATTACTGGGACACAACCCAAAAATATCCACGAGTTTTACAAGAAGCTCGTGTACAATGTCCAATCTCTGGAGACACTGGGGAGATTGAAAGATGTGTCAGGAAATACGAGGAGTGTGCTCGACAAGCTGAAGGGAATAAAAGCAGACCTAGATAGAACACGAAGACTGGCAGGACTGGGACTTTCCACGATTGATGAAGGCTCTCAAGAATTGGAAGGAAATAAATCCAGCTGAAAGCAACGCCGAGAATTCAGAGAAGGCAAGTGCTAAGTTTCGTGGTTGCGAAAAAACATTCCAACGAAACAAACAATGCCAACGCAAAGAGGGTGTGTGTGCTGTGAGGTGACAGACCACAGATCTGTGAATTGTGACAAGTTTGTGAAAGTTGAAGACCGCAGGATGCAGTTAGGCATTAAACAACTCTTTTTTACTTGCACAAGAAGCTAACATCGCGCCACTGAGTGTAAAAGTCGTTCTGGCTGACGGATTTGCAACAGAAGACATCACACGTCCATCTGCGATAAATCTGCACCATGAGTTCAACTGATGACCCCGACGAGCGTGGAAAGGAAGGGAGTTGTTTATCAGTGGAAGTAAATGGTATAAAGTGTAGAGCGCTGTTGGATACTGGAGCCGGAAGTTCCTATCCATCATCAACCCTTTTAGATCGTTTACATTTGCGTCCGATCCGTCAAGAATTCAAGAAAATTGAAATGATGTTTTGTACATCTAACAAAGCGATAGGTATCTATGGTCTACAAATTGGACGTTTGGATGGCAAATTCTCCTTAGAAGCAGAAGTAAACAAGGTGGACCAGAAGGAATTGTTGACGCTTGAAAACCCCAAATGTGCAGAAATGGTGGAGCAGTTTTTCTTTTTGAGAGGTGTAGCCATTGAAGATGACGACGAGAAACCTATGTTGCCCGTACATCTGATGCTTGGAACAAACGAGTATGCGAAGATCAAAACAGGAACAAGACCAAAAATTGGACGCCCAGGAGAACCAGTTGCAGAATACACGAGGCTCGTGGAAAGGGGTTAGACCTTCGTAACATGTTCCTAACGCAGACCTCAGCGATCGATTACGAATTGAAGAATTGTGCAAGTTGGACGTCCTATGGCTAAAGGTAAAACGAGTGGAAATCAAGAAACAGTTTACGAAGAATTCAATGAACAGCTTACCAGGAGTTCCGAAGGCTGCTACGAGACAGGTCTACCTTGGAAGGGAAATCATCCTCCCCTACATAACAACTGCACAGGGAGCCTGAAGCGTCTAGAAAACCTTGTACGCAGACTAGAAAGGCAAGGCCAGCTTGAAAGGTACAATGACATCATCCAGGATCAGCCGAATCAAGGAATAGTAGAACGTGCAGATGAAGCGGCCGGCGACGGGAAAAAATGCTACATTCCCCATAAAGCAATCGTGCGCGAGAACGCAGAGACAACACAGATGCGCATCGTGTACGACTCCTCAGCGCGAGCAAATTCAAGTGCCGCCTCACTCAACGAGTAACTGCAAGTAGGCCGCCACTACTGAACCAACTGTGGAGCGTGATGATCAGGAACAGATTCTAACCGGGGGCAATCGCGGGCGACTTGGGACAGGCAGTTTTGCAAATTCGGGTTCGTGGAGCAGACCGGGACGTCTTGCGCTTTCAGTGGTTAAAAGATCTAAGGAGCAAGCAAGTAGAAACATTGCGATTCGCCCGAGTAGTGTTTGGCCTAGCGCCGTCTCCGTTCCTCCTAGCTGCAGTTATGAAAGAAAATTTCCGACGATACAAATCAGTGAGCCCAAACCTGGTGGAGGAGATAGAGCGCAGCATGTACGTCGATGATCTGATCACTGACGGGGAGTCAGTGGAAACAAGCACTGGGAGTCAAGCAGGCGGCCCAAGCAGTCTTTAGTGAGGCGACGTTCGAAATTCACAAGTGCCAGTCAAACATTTGGGATTTAGGGCCTAACACATCGTCTTCAGATGAAGAAAGTCAGAGTTACGCCAAGCAGCAACTGGGCACTAAGAAAGGATAATCAAAATTGCTGGGAGTTCCCTGGAATGAGGAGAAAGACGAAATCCAAGTCTATGATCTGCTCGGACTAGTTTCACCCGTAACCTTCTCTGGAAAAGCACTCTACAGAGAAGCCTGTGGCACACGAATCGCGTGGGATAACCTGCTGCGTAGCGACTTAACAGGAAATGGAACAAGTGGGAGCAAAGTCTTCCAGAGAACATAGAAGCAACAAGAAGCGTAGAGAAACACGAGGAGGAAATCTTATCAATCGACCGGCATGCATTTAGAGATGCAAGCTGGAATGGAGTTTCGGCCGCAGTTTACGTGGTAGTGGAACAACCATCTGGCATGAATCAAGGCCTAGTGACAGCGAAGTCTCGGCTCGCTAGGAAACGACTGACGATCTCACGTTTAGAACTGGCATCTGGACACATGGCTACAAACTTAGTATACAATGTCAAAGAAGCTCTGGAAGGTCTATGGCTGGCTGGATAGCACAGTAGCGCTGCACTGGATCCGCGGCAATGGCGAGTATAAACAGCTTGTCGGTAATCGAGTGAAGAAAATTCAGGACAAACAAATCACCTGAAGACATGTACCAACGGAAGAGAATCCAGCAGATGTGGCAAGTAGAGGAGGAGAGGTTAGCAAGCTGACGACTCTTTGGTGGCGAGGACCAAGCTGGCTATCACAACCACAGGACTGGCCTCCGGACCTTGTAAAGACATCTTCGCAAGAGACTGAATCAGAGGAAGTGAAACAAACGTGTGATGCATGAGGTGGTTGCTTCAGCAGTAGAGAAGACAAAGGATGACAACGCCCTTGACGAGCTACTTGAGAAGCACGAATTATGGCTGGGTAGTAAAACTCCTAATTAATAGCAGAACCAACCGCAAGAGAAGAGTCGTAGGACAGCTGACAACTGAAGAGATAGAGATACAGACAACGTTCTGGATCAAGCGTGCTCAGCAGCAGGCGAAATCAAATAAAAAATTTGACCGCTTACAGCTGAATGTTCAAGAAAATAAAGACGGTGTATTAGAGTGTAGAGGAAGAATTCAAGGACACTACCCCATCTTTTTACCGGATTCTGCTCCCTACACAAGCAAGCTGATCCATCGATCACACCTAGACACACTACACGGAGGAGTGGCCCTAACCATGACTTAAATGCGTGAGCGATATTGGGTATCGCGCCTGAGGTATCTCGTAAAGCAAGTTGTCAAGGCATGTTCAGGTTGCAAGCGCTTTCAAGCTACAGCACTGGCTGCACCACCTCCCGGACTTCTACCCACCGATCGCACTGATGGGAACAGCCAATTCGAAGTTATTGGGGTCGATTTTGCAGGGCCCCTCATGTACCGCATCAGATCAAAGACAGAAGGGAAGGCATATCTTGCATTGTACGCATGCAGTCTCACAAGAGGATAATTTCTGGAGGTTCTACCAAACCTGGAGACGAATGAATTTCTAAGAAGCCTTATTGCGCGCCGAGGTCGTCCAGCGAAGATATACTCTGACAACGGGAAAACATTCGTCGGAGCTGAAAGGTCGCTTAAGCAAGTAATGCGTGACGTGAAGTTGAAGACTGCCTAGCTCATGAAAACATCAAGTGGCAATTCAACCTCAGCCGCGCCGCTTGGTGGGTATGGATGACTTACAATTGCCAGTGCTGACGCCTAACTCGCTGTTATTCCTCCGATCAAACCAGCTGCTGGAACTGGAACCACACCATCTAGTGGAGTTTGATCTGCGCAGACGAGCCAAGTATCTGCAGAAATGCAAACAAGCCATGTGTCTCGGTGGACAACTGAGCACTTGCGAGGAGTGAGGGAGCGATATCGGTTGAAACACAAGGGACAAAACATGGCCCTAGCCAAGGGGGAGGTAGTCATCATCAAGGACGAGGAGCGAAATCGCAACAAATGAAAAACAGGAATCGTGGAAGAGCTGATTTCAGGACGGGACGGAATAGTCCGAGCTGCGACACTGGAGCGGGTGGTACAACATTTGTATCCACTAGAGCTACATTGTGACCGGGAGAATGTGAAGAGCCCACCACAACTTAATCCTGAAGCCCCAAATTTCAGGCCAAGGAGGGATGCCGCAATAGCTGCGCAATGTCGCATTCAAGATATAAACGCTGATACAGATTAGAGATCAGTTATAGGTATTGTTCTCGATTTGATTAACCTAATGAACAATTCTAGTGTTTCTCTCCGTTGGAGATAAACGGGGAAGTGTGTGAGAAATTGTTCTGTTGTAATTGGATAGAACTAATTCGTGACCAGCGATCGTGTTGACAGATGAATTAGTCGTTGCGCAATAGCAAATGTTACTATCGTATGAAATGGTAAAAAGAAGAAAGAATCTTTGACAGGAGCGTGTGAGCAATGTGGTTCGAGCGAGAGTACAGTTGTAACGAAGGAACTTTAACTTGGAAAAGAATAAACCATGAAGTGTCGGAACCTAGCGGACTCGTTGGTCTCATTTCCGATATCTGGTAACCACTTTTCTATGTCTTTCTAGACAGTTCCTAATGCAGCAATTATAACTGGCACAATTTCCAAATCCGTTTCAACTCCCGCTTCAGGTCTTGGTAGATCTCAATTTTGTCTTTCTTTTTGTCTTTTACTCGGGTGTCAAATGGACAAGCAACATCAATAATCAAGCACTTCCGTTCTATCTTATCCAATATCACAATGTCAGGCTTATTGTGTTCATTCCTTCGGTCAGTCTGTACTTTGAAGTCCCACAGACTGTTGTTAGCATATTCATACACTGGTTGTGGCTCATGGTTGTAATATTTTTCATCCCTGACATAACCCAGCTTTCCACATAGGTCCCAGTGAATCAACCGTGCCACCTTGTCGCGCCTCCAACATCTATACTGCTTTTGAACAAGCTGATTGAATTCCGATACAATATGGCTAATTCTCATCACTTCCTCTGCACATTCTATACTTTGCAGACACATTTTGTTTGTCAATTATAGCTCTTTATACTATTAGTTCTTAACGAATGGTCTTGTGCTGCCATAATCATAACCTCCGTCTCTTTCTTTAGTCTGCCCTTTTTCAGCCACTCCCACGTCTTTTCTTCTCTTATTTTTCCGCTGTGTTCTTTTAAAACTGAATATGAAGTTGTTTCTCCTGCAAGCGTGCTTTTCTTTCTTGCTTCAATGATGCGGCTTCACAACTTTTAGCATAACATCTCAGAACCTGAGTCCTCAACACTCATTAATTCCCTACCACCCTTTGATCTTTTAAAGTAAGGCCTGTCAACATCAGCGTGCTCTGCGCGCGTTGAGAGTTTGCAAGCTCAACCTTGTGAGAGCAAGACTTTCGTCTTCTTTTCTTCGGATTCACCTCACCATCCCCATTAAATCTACCAAATCTACCAAATACTAGCAGTAAATCACTCGCCATCGTGAGAACATCTTGCTACTTGACCAGGTAGACACTACTAGGAAGAGAACCTAGAAACAGTAAATTAGCCACGTTCGAGAGGCACATCTTGGAAATAGCGAAACACACGTTCGTATCCTAGGGGGCACGTTTGTGCCCCCAGCATACAAAAGATAGGACTTGGGCGTTCCTTCCGTTTCGACGGATTTTCGTTAAGTGGCCTATATCAAAAGTTCAAGGAATAGAATTATTGTTTATATTGCAAGCGTCCTGTAGGATAAGCAATAGACTAATATCACGCATGTTGTGAACAACAGATTTGCCCGTCCAGCCTCGTCCACAAAACGAGCAAACACAAAGGATCTCAATCCAATGGGAGCTAGAACTCATCCTGATGACGAGTCTGGATGGGCAAAAACTATTGCTCATCAGAAATGTGATATCGGTCTATGAAGATAGCGTCCTGTGATTGATAGTTTCTTGAGGATCCCACCCTTCTTTACTATTTAGAATGTACTATCTTTTGCTAATTTCAATCAATTTTTCGATATAAATGTTTAAATATAAATTTTCAGCCTGTCGAAGGCCTAACAATCGAAACGCCATTTTAATATGGTTCAACCAAGGTTACAGACAGCCTTTTCACCAACCATTATATTTCCAGAGACGATTTCGATTTCGTATTCCACGAAGATGTACCTTCGATGTGGAAAAGTTGCCTTTTAAGTGAAAGGTCTTCGTATTATAGACAAACTTCATTAGATCCCCATTAAATTAAGCTAATTTGATTTAACGTGAACGTATTTCGTAGACGATAGTTAAAAAAATTAATGTGATCAAGTAAGCTGAAGCCACTCAAAAGGCACTAAGGCCACAAGGTAGCGGGCATTACCCCTTAAATCTACCAAAGCAAAGATTGAGCCCAAGCATTAGCAGCCATAGCTGTTTCGGCCTCGTTAGGGCTCATCAGCATGGCATAGCTAACGCTCAGGCTCAAGTACCCACATATGAATAAAACAAGCAATGAAAACGTAAAGCTTGTGGGATGTGGCTGGAGTGACAAGGATACTTTTCATTGCTTGTTTTATTCATATGTGGGTACTTGAGCCTGAGCATTAGATATGCCGTGCTGATGAGGCCTAACAAGTTGGGATAACTGCTGATTGGCCCACATAGCAGCATCTTCACCCCCAAGTTGTCAGCATGACAAAAGGTGACGAGAATCAACCGGATGAGAATGCGAAAGCGGATGAGAATGCGGATGGTGATGTTGTCGCCGAAACGCCAGTCTTATTTTCCGAGGAAAAAAATACTTCCCAGGGGTTCAAGTCCCCAGAGGCTGAGGAACGAGAAGATTTCGTTCCAGCACCGAGTGTTTTGCAGGATTTATATGCTTCACAATAGACACCCTCTGCTCTAGCCAAGACATTCTAGAAGGGCTTGACAAAGCGGGCCTGGACATTGACACGATTAATTCAATACAGCGCCGCGCTTCAAACAACACGTGGATTGTGTCCTTTGAATCTAGTGACGCTAAAAATGTTGCTCTCGGCCTTCAAGAAGTTTGGACCAATGGTTGCCAAGTTTTCTTGGGGGATTGTGAAAGGAAAGTGGTGCTTGTGAAAGTTTTCGAAGCTCCGACCGAATTGCCGGATACGATTTTTATTGGGCGGCTTTCGGCGTACGGAAAGGTGTTTTCTTTTCGTTGAGATAGAGTTGCGTCTTCTATTTTTAGTGGGATTCGTACTGCTCGAATGCGCCTTCAGATGGACATCCCGTCCACTGTTTTTATTGTAGGTGAGTTCATTCGTATCTGGTATCCAGGTCAACCGAAGACCTGTCGTCGTTGCGGGGACTCTGATCATTTGGCCGCGAGTTGTTCCTCTGTTCGTTGTTTCAATTGTGAGAAACCTGGACACCGCATGGAGGATTGCGAGGAGTCTACTCGGTGTTGTATTTGCCGTTCGAATGAGCATCCCGCCCTGGATTGTCCATTCTTGTTGTACAGTGCAAACATTGACGTTCAGCCTTCCAATTCATCATATGCTGATGTTGCGAAGACCGTAACTTCCCCGCCGACCGTAATTTCCCAACTGGCCGCGTCGCCCTCGTACGCGAGTGTGGCCTCGCGTTCGCCGGAACAAGTCGAGGCTATTCGCGCTGCGGGGTCCGCGTCGGGCGGGGCATCTACTCAATCGAATTCCAGTGGTAAAAAGGCTCAGCGAAATTCCCCTAAGATGAATAGTGCGACGGTAGCACCCGAGAAGAGAGAGAGGGAGAGGAAGAGAGAGGAAAGGAAGCAAGAGGACAGGAGGAAGTAAGAAGAAAAGAGGAAGGAAGAAGAAAAGAGGAAGGATGATCAGAAGGAAGTTCGTAAAAGAAACTCTCGAAAATATGCTGATGCATCGTTGGACAGTGAGCGGGTTCGCGATCGTCCACGCGAGTCCAGTGAGTATGATCGTGAACACGATGGACACCGGGACCGTGGGTACGACCGTGTTTCGACGCGGGACCGCGATCGGGATCGGGATCGCCGTCGCGAGCGGGATTACTATAGGGATGATAGCCGTCATAGCTCAAGAATCCGTGAGCGAGATCACAGCAATAACTCTGAGTCTGACTCTGATGATGCGTCTGAGTGGGTAAGAGTACAAAGGAGGAGGAGGGGTCGCCATTAGCGCCAATGCTAAAAGTTGCCACCTTAAACGCTCGGGGTTAATTACCCCCGCTAGATGTGATCTAGCCTTACACGAATTGTCTCGGGCGGATTTTGATATTGTCTTATTACAGGAGACTCATGTCTCTAGCAAATTACAAGCTGATAAAATTGCGCGGAAATGGTCTGGTGATTGTCTCTGGTCTTTTGGGAGTGGCCGGTCGGCCGGTGTTGGCTTGCTTGTCTCTCCTAGATTCCAGGGCAAGATTTCTCGATATGTTTTTTATTCTGATGGCAGAGTTATTAGTGCATTGGTGCCTTTGGGGTCACACAAATTTAATATTGTAAACATTTACGCTCCAAATACCGTTTCTGAGCGCAGGGCCTTCTTCGAAGGATTACATTCCTATTTTCTTTCTCCTGTTCGTTTGATCGCTGGCGATTTTAATTGTATTGATAATGTTCTTGATCGCTTGCATTGCTCTGAAAATCGCCTGCCTGACAAACGTGTTCTTCGTAAGTTTTGTGATATTGTCACTTGACCCTTACCGTTTATAACTCCGAGGTGTTGTTGTTAAATGTGCGAAGGAATTTTAGCTCTGACCAGAAGGTCTTTAAGAGACTTGTCCTTCCTGTAGGCGACAATTGGAGGTTCAGAATATATTTTACCGAGTCTATTGCTCTCAGTTATAAGGTGCCAATGTTTCATAAGAACCTTTTTTAGGTTAGGCGTAGTTGGGTTGAAAGTCGTGATGAAAGGCAAAACATTTCTGGATGTTTTTGTTTTGTTTTGTAGAGCCTCGTTTCGTGATGAGAATTTTACTTCGGCTAGAATATTTTCGGCGAGTTCCCTCGGGTAGCCTCGCTCGAGTAGACGAGTTAGAAATTCTAGCTTTCGTAACTCGAAAATTTCTTTAACCGAGTTAGTTCTCAGTAAACGCAAAGTTTCTCCTTTAATAAAACTCTTCTTAACACTGAGAGGGTGACTTGAAGAGAAGTGCGTATATTGAAACGTTTCTGTGGGCTTGTAATGTGTTTGAACATCCAAAGTTTTGTTGTCAGCGAAGCGTGGTCCTTTGAAAACTTCAGTGTCAAGGAAAACAATTTTTTGTGATGACATTTCGTGAGTGAATTTGATCGTGGCGTGGAATGAATTGGCGAAATCAACGAAGTTGATAATTTCTTTTTCGGGCGAGGTCCACACTGAAAAAATGTCATCTATAAACCTCTTCCATAAGATAGGTTTTTGTGGGCTAGCTGCTAGTAGCTGTTTTTCGATGTGAGCCATAAATATGACTGCGAAAACTACTGCCATTTTGGTACCCATAGCGATGCCGTGTGTTTGTAAGAAATGTTTGTCATTAAACTTAAAAGAGTTTTCTTTAAGTATCAGTCTTATGAGTTCTCCCAAGTGTGTTGTTGGGATAGGTTGTTTTGACTGGTAATGCTCTTCGTAATATTGACAGACAGCATTGATTCCCTCTTCTTGGGGGATGTTGGCGTAGAGTGAACACACATCTAGTGAAACTAGAATTGCGTTATCTGGAAGTGGAGTGTTTTCAATGAAGTTTATGAAATGAGTGGTGTCTTTGATATATGACTCTTGCTTTTTAGCGATCGGTTGTAAAAGTGAATCAACAAAACTTGAAATTCTTTCTGTTGGACGACCGCTACCAGAGACAATAGGTCTGCCGACTGGAGTAGGTTTATGTATTTTGGTCAGAGTGTAGAATTCTGGTATTCTTGGTGGGTTTTGGCCTGAATTGAACCACTTGTAGGTCATTTTGTCAATATGTTCGTAGGCGAACAATTTGTTGACTATTGTTTTGACTTTAGCGGCTGTTTGGGATACTATGGTGTATAGAATTTCTCGTTGGAGACTTGTTCTAAGCCTTCTTCGATTTTTTGAGTTGTATTCATAACAACTGTAGTAGTCCCTTTGTCGGCTTTTTTAAGGTTTATCTCGCTGTTAGTTTTAAGCGTTTTGAGAGCTCGTCTTTGATTTGCTGATAAATTGTCTTTTAAAAGTGATATTAGCAATCTCAAGTTTTGTCAGTTCAAGGTAATTTTCTAGAGCCACTGATGGTTGTGGTGGCGGTTGCCAGTTAGATCTGACGAAGAACGGATGTAGATTGCTTTTAGAATCAGCAAATTTATATTTCAAACGCATTGAGCGAGCAAAGGAAATGAAATCTCTAATGAGATTTTTTTGTGAAGCCGGTTTTTCAGGAGTTGGGATAAATTTGAGGCCTTTTGCAAGCAAAGCTATTTCTTGGTCAGTAAGGTTTGTATTGGACATATTTTTAATGAATTTCTCATTAGTAGTCCTGAGTTTGTCTTAGTACTGATTTCTAGAGGCTTTGCGCTTAGTAGATCGCTTTTGACTAATGTTTAGTTTAGTTTAGTTTATTGAGATTCGTCACAAGAAAATAAATACATTAATATAACAATACTATGACGTGACCGGGGAGACGAACAGAGCAGAGCCCCAATTGAAACGTATCTCCTAGGTACAAAAAGATAAAAATGAGACTTACATGGTAAAATTAATTAGACTTACATAATAAAATAAGAAGGAAAAAAAAAAGTATGCAAAATAATTGAGAAATCATGGCGGACTATAAGTTTGTAGTAGACCTCTGAAGTGATCGTTAAGATGGACTGACAAGACAAGAGATCCTGGCTAGACTTAAGTATATTAGGTAAGCTGTTCCACAACTAATGGTCTGGGTTCGCACGGGTTTGGCGCGAGGAGAGTCAGAGAACCACACATTTGAGTACATTGCAACTCTTTCTTTTTATTTTTACGTTTGGAAAAAGGTTTTACAAGAGTTGTAAGTTCTCAGGCATCGCGCCTTGATCGTTTCTTGGTTTCTCAAAGTTTAGTGAAATACGTTTGCTTAAACAAAGTTTTACCGTGTCCTTTTTCGGACCATGATTTTGTTGTTTTAAATCTGTCTGTTGATAATCGCCCTGGTCCTCGAAACAGTATTTGGAAATTTAACACTGCCCATTTGTCTGATGTAGACTTTAAGCGTGAATTGTCAGCGCTCATTAATAGTCACAATATTGCTGATTTCTGTTCTCTGGGAAATGGTGGGATAGTTTAAAACTTGTTATCCGCAACGCATGCATTGATTTTTCTTATCGTAAGCGTAAAATTGCCAATCTCGAACGTAATCGCTTGACTAAACGTTTAATCTGGGCCAAGCATGCCTTTTCACAAGGTGACCATTCTATGTCTTCGGAAATAAGAGACCTCGAAAGTGCCCTTTCGTCCCTCCTATGACGGGAGGCGGAGGGCGCGAAAATTCGCTCACGTGCAAATGGATCGAGGAAGGTGAAAAACCAACTCCAACTTTCGGCTCGAGCAAAAGCGAGCTGAGAAGAATTCGTTTGATTGTCTCTTCGACTCAAATGGTGTGGACAAAACGTCACAGTCTGATGTTGAGTCTATTCTTGTCGACTTTTATAAAAATCTTTTCACCAAAGATGATCTTGACGTACAGATTCAAGCTGAAATAATTGACGACCTTGAATTTTCATTAGAGACCTTAAGATCGAGGTTTGGCCATCTTACCGCAAACGGCAAACGGCGGTTTGCGGTTAGCGGTTTCACGTTAGCTGTCTGCTCGTATTCGGGACTTAAGATTCGCGGGTAACAAATAGCCGGCCGCCATGTTTGTTTTCATTCATTCGTTCACTTCTATTTTAGCTGAGAAATTGTCTTAAAAATTGCGTTTCTATGAAAAAGAATTCGATAATTAATAGGCGAAAGAGTTCTAAAAAGTAGTATTTCCTCTCAAACGTGGGATTGTGATGTTTTAGGGTGCACACATCTAGTGAAACTAGAATTGCGTTATCTGGAAGTGGAGTGTTTTCAATGAAGTTTATGAAATGAGTGGTGTCTTTGATATATGACTCTTGCTTTTTAGCGATCGGTTGTAAAAGTGAATCAACAAAACTTGAAATTCTTTCTGTTG
Source organism: Pachyseris speciosa (assembly GCA_016490735.1). Lineage (NCBI taxonomy): Eukaryota > Metazoa > Cnidaria > Anthozoa > Scleractinia > Pachyseridae > Pachyseris > Pachyseris speciosa. The sequence continues at coordinate 269,909 of JAEMWC010000958.1, read as the reverse complement.
GACGACCGCTACCAGAGACAATAGGTCTGCCGACTGGAGTAGGTTTATGTATTTTGGTCAGAGTGTAGAATTCTGGTATTCTTGGTGGGTTTTGGCCTGAATTGAACCACTTGTAGGTCATTTTGTCAATATGTTCGTAGGCGAACAATTTGTTGACTATTGTTTTGACTTTAGCGGCTGTTTGGGATACTATGGTGTATAGAATTTCTCGTTGGAGACTTGTTCTAAGCCTTCTTCGATTTTTTGAGTTGTATTCATAACAACTGTAGTAGTCCCTTTGTCGGCTTTTTTAAGGTTTATCTCGCTGTTAGTTTTAAGCGTTTTGAGAGCTCGTCTTTGATTTGCTGATAAATTGTCTTTTAAAAGTGATATTAGCAATCTCAAGTTTTGTCAGTTCAAGGTAATTTTCTAGAGCCACTGATGGTTGTGGTGGCGGTTGCCAGTTAGATCTGACGAAGAACGGATGTAGATTGCTTTTAGAATCAGCAAATTTATATTTCAAACGCATTGAGCGAGCAAAGGAAATGAAATCTCTAATGAGATTTTTTTGTGAAGCCGGTTTTTCAGGAGTTGGGATAAATTTGAGGCCTTTTGCAAGCAAAGCTATTTCTTGGTCAGTAAGGTTTGTATTGGACATATTTTTAATGAATTTCTCATTAGTAGTCCTGAGTTTGTCTTAGTACTGATTTCTAGAGGCTTTGCGCTTAGTAGATCGCTTTTGACTAATGTTTAGTTTAGTTTAGTTTATTGAGATTCGTCACAAGAAAATAAATACATTAATATAACAATACTATGACGTGACCGGGGAGACGAACAGAGCAGAGCCCCAATTGAAACGTATCTCCTAGGTACAAAAAGATAAAAATGAGACTTACATGGTAAAATTAATTAGACTTACATAATAAAATAAGAAGGAAAAAAAAAGTATGCAAAATAATTGAGAAATCATGGCGGACTATAAGTTTGTAGTAGACCTCTGAAGTGATCGTTAAGATGGACTGACAAGACAAGAGATCCTGGCTAGACTTAAGTATATTAGGTAAGCTGTTCCACAACTAATGGTCTGGGTTCGCACGGGTTTGGCGCGAGGAGAGTCAGAGAACCACACATTTGAGTACATTGCAACTCTTTCTTTTTTATTTTCACGTTTGGAAAAAGCATTTACAAGAGTTGTAAGTTCTCAGGCATCGCGCCTTGATCGTTTCTTGGTTTCTCAAAGTTTAGTGAAATACGTTTGCTTAAACAAAGTTTTACCGTGTCCTTTTTCGGACCATGATTTTGTTGTTTTAAATCTGTCTGTTGATAATCGCCCTGGTCCTCGAAACAGTATTTGGAAATTTAACACTGCCCATTTGTCTGATGTAGACTTTAAGCGTGAATTGTCAGCGCTCATTAATAGTCACAATATTGCTGATTTCTGTTCTCTGGGGAAATGGTGGGATAGTTTAAAACTTGTTATCCGCAACGCATGCATTGGTTTTTCTTATCGTAAGCGTAAAATTGCCAATCTCGAACGTAATCGCTTGACTAAACGTTTAATCTGGGCCAAGCATGCCTTTTCACAAGGTGACCATTCTATGTCTTCGGAAATAAGAGACCTCGAAAGTGCCCTTTCGTCCCTCCTATGACGGGAGGCGGAGGGCGCGAAAATTCGCTCACGTGCAAATGGATCGAGGAAGGTGAAAAACCAACTCCAACTTTCGGCTCGAGCAAAAGCGAGCTGAGAAGAATTCGTTTGATTGTCTCTTCGACTCAAATGGTGTGGACAAAACGTCACAGTCTGATGTTGAGTCTATTCTTGTCGACTTTTATAAAAATCTTTTCACCAAAGATGATCTTGACGTACAGATTCAAGCTGAAATAATTGACGACCTTGAATTTTCATTAGAGACCTTAAGATCGAGGTTTGGCCATCTTACCGCAAACGGCAAACGGCGGTTTGCGGTTAGCGTTTCACGTTAGCTGTCTGCTCGTATTCGGACTTAAGATTCGCGGGTAACAAATAGCCGGCCGCCATGTTTGTTTTCATTCATTCGTTCACTTCTATTTTAGCTGAGAAATTGTCTTAAAAATTGCGTTTCTATGAAAAAGAATTCGATAATTAATAGGCGAAAGAGTTCTAAAAAGTAGTATTTCCTCTCAAACGTGGGATTGTGATGTTTTAGGGTGCAAAAATCCTTGCGGTAAATCACTTACCTCTAGAGCGTGGTCTAGCCGTACAAACGTGAACCTCAAACCGCAAACCTGACGGCAAGGCACTGGTCACGTGACTTCTTGACGTTCGCGGTTCGCGGGAAATGCCGAAAAACCTCAATCTTAATCTCTCTATTAACGGACCTTGAACGCGAAAGCTGTGAGGGTGAAATAACGAAAAATGAGCTTTTTTCTGCCCTGAAAGGCCTTCAGACTGGTAAATCGCCTGGGTCTGATGGTCTTCCGCCTGAATTTTATCTGTCTTTCTGGGATTATTTTTCTCGTTTTAGTTCTTAACGAAAACTATCGTTTAAGGGTCCTAACTGACAGCCAGCGTGAGGGCCTCTTGTGCTTGCTGTACAAAAAGGATGATAGGCGATTGCCGAAAAATTGGCGTCCAATATCTCTCCTAGACAAAGATTATAAACTGGCATCCAAGGTAATCACAGAGCGTTTAAAACCGGTGATGAGTTCCATTGTTCATCACGATCAAATGTGCGGCGTAGTGGAAAGATCGATTTATTCTAACTTACAGTTAATCCGTGATACACTCGATATGATTGACAAAACTGATGAAACTGGCATTCTTGTTACGCTAGACCAGGAAAAAGCTTTTGATCGCGTTGACCATGGTTTTCTTATGCGCACTCTTTCTAAATTTGGTTTTGATCCTTCCTTTTGTCGCTGGGTGTGTCTCTTTTATAATGATGTCTTTTCACGTATTATCTGTAATGGCAATCTCACCTCGCCGTTTTCCTTGAGAGGGGAGTGAGGCAGGGTTTTCCCCTGTCTACCCTTCTTTATGTCTTGGTATCGGAGGTTTTGTCAACTCAAATCAGGAAATGTAAGCAAATCGTGGGCTTCCGGCTTCCCGGAGCTGGGAGTCTTCAATTTAAAATCTCGCAGTACGCCGATGATGCCACTAATTTTCTTAAAAGCGAGCTTTCTCTCTGTCATCTTTTGCGGGTTGTACATAAGTATGAAGCTCAGGGCTCAGGCGCCAAGCTCAACTCCTCCAAGTCAGAGGCTATGTGGCTTGGGCGGTGGAGAACGAATGGCGCCTCTCCCTTCGGTTTAAATTGGGTATCGAAAATGAAAATTTTAGGGGTTTATTTTTCAAATGGCCTAGTATCTCTCGAGTCAGATAACTGGAAATCGAAGCTTGACAAACTAGAAACCGTTCTTAATTTATGGAAACTGAAAGAGCTGTCTTTTTCAGGCCGTGCAATGATTGTTAATGTACTTGGCGCTAGCCGGTTTTGGCACTTGGCCAAAATTATCGCGCCTGCCAATTGGGTTTGTGATCGTTTTCATCGTCTCGTATGGTCTTTTGCGTGGAAATGTAAAACGGAGAGCGTCAGTCGGCAGCGTTGCTGCGCGCCTATCGAACTTGGTGGCTTAAACGTTGTTGACTTTCGTTTTAAATGTGTTAGTCTTCGTCTGTCTTGCTTTTGTAGTCTCCGCGATAATTTTGGTGGCCACAAATGGCATTATCTGGCCCGTTATTTTATCAGGAATCGCCTAGCAAGACTTGTCGCGCGATTTGCTTTTGCTTCGAATCTGGTTCCGTCTTCATCGGAACCTTCTCTTTTTTACCGTAGATGTCTAAACATTTTCCAGCAGCTATTTGATAAGTACGGTGCGTTACCTGACGATCTTTCTTGTAAGAAAATTTATTTGCTTTTATTTGATTTCCCACGTGCTGCGCCTAGGTGTGCCGGCTTGTGGAGGTCTGTTGCGGGCCGTCCCATAGAGCGGTGGACCTCGGTTTGGTGCAAATCGCGCCTTAAGTTAATTGAAAATCGCAAAAATGATGTCTTATGGCTTCTCTTGCATAATGCAGTTCGTGTCAGGTCCATTCTTAAATCCTGGGGTTATATTAGTTCTGATTGTTGTGCTGTGTGCTCGCGCAAGGAAACTTCTGAACACTGCTTTGTTTAATGTCCTAGAGTGATCCGGGTCTGGAATTATTTTGTTCCCTTTCTTTCTCGTCTTCGGGGCTCTCCTTTTGTGTTATCCTTTTCTTCTGTTCTCTTTCCTCTCTCTGATGCTCCGTCTTCCCCTACTCTTCCTATCTTTCACTATTTAGTTGCTTCGATCTTGTTTTTTGTTTGGCGAACCCGAAACCTAGCGACTTTCCGAAATAACGTTTTGGATTCTCGCGCCATCATTGATATGGTTATTAAAGATGTCAAATTGCGTATCCGCTGTGATGCTTTTGACAGAGTTAGGTTTTTTTGGTCTACTAATAATATTATTTGCTCTGTCGATGCAGATAACGAGATTGTCTGTAATTTGTAGGTTGTAATCCCCCTTCCTCTCTCAGGGCATATTCTTGTAAGGTTTCTGCAATTTTTCTTTTAACACGTATTAGTGATGTCCTTTAATTAGTGATGTCCTCGATTGCTTTAATTGGTGCACTAATTATGCAATTGTCATTTTGAACTTGATATTTTGTAATTAGTGCTTTTCTTTTTGCGTTCGTCGTAATATTGTATTGTATTTGCTCTTTTTATCAACGACCCTTTGGCCGTTGTGTAAAAAATTTTATCCAAAAAAAAAAAACAGCTGTCCATGGCTCCTAATGCTTGGGCTCAATCTTTGCTTTGGTAGATTTAAGGGGTAATGGCCGCTACCTTGTAGCCTTAGTGCCTTTTGAGTGGCTCCAGATTACTTGATCACATTAATTTGAAGTATCCTTGTAGACGATAGTTAGTTGACGATTGCATAATTTCACCTTATGATGATTTTTATTATTTATTAAAGGCGTTTACCTGGTGAATACGATGTACGTAATTGGATGCTAGGTCGTAAATGTCGGTCTTGGCAGTTTTTTCGGTTTTTGAGACGATGCACCCATTTAGGTTTCGGTCGCCGTCAACCTTTTCGATGAAAACTTCTGTGAGGGAAAATCCGATAAAGAAAGGGTATTCCAGAAGTTTCACCTGCTCGAACCTATCTGACGGAGTATTGTCTTTCCAAACTTCGTTGATGCTGTAAGATGCGGTGTACACATCTAGCAACACCCCCTTCACCTCGTCCTTGGCAAGTCCCATAGTGAGTGCCTCCAGATCACTATACACTAGAAACAATTAAAAAAAGTCATATTTAAGGAGGCTTTGACAAGAACAAAATAATTATTTGATTTTCTCCAAGGCTTGGGTGAGTCTCAGTGGGATTGTCACTCAATTATGAGAGGCAATTATGCATAAGATTTTTAAGGGTGTAAGTCGAAAGGAAGGGATAATAAAAGATTGAATTTTAAGAAGCCGTATTAGAATCAGATTTGAAAGTCTCTTTGAATTTTGGTTCAATTTAAGATTGTTTTACCCGAACAGCGGATATCTGAAGTTAGCCACGCCAACTAACTTTCGTCAAATTTTCAAAACGGGTAAAATACGCTGTCTGAGGTTTTCGTATGGTTGAGACGCTTTGAATTCTCTGTAGCTGTCAGCAACAACAAACGTTGGAGGAGGTATCTTGGAGATTTTTATTATATTCGATTTGATTGGGTCTGATTTGGAATCACGTGCAAGTCGCCACCCAATTCGTGATATGACGAAAGTGAATTACTGGAACATTTCTCCACTGATCGAGTACGCTTTGGACGTGGATATTTGCAGAAAGGTAAGTTTCTTGGAATATTGAACCGCGTTGAAGGAAAGCCGTTCTGCTTGTGAGTTCAACTGTGAATCGACCCGATTGTTAATCGGTCAAAATCAGTTTTTTGATCGAAATAGTGTGTCTCTTTTAGCAATAACAGAAGTCATTCCTTGGAGTTATTTCTTCTATTCGTTTTGATTGGGTTCCGACTTGGAATCACGTGCATGTCGCCACGCAATTCGTAATATGACGAAAGTGAATCACTGGGCATTGCCCACGCATACGTCCCCCTTGGCGTCTGGTTTATAATTCACTCTCAAGCCTAGTTTATACGTAGCATAACCGTCCTCTTCCTCGATTAGGCGTCGTTATCTACCATGCAATTTATACGACGAATTGAGCGACGAATTTAATAGTGAAACTTTATTATGTGCGCTCGCATTGAAAACCACCAGTGTTGTCCATAACAATAATGGCGGCCCACGATAAAAGTGTGCTTTAAGACGTCAGCTGCTGTTTCGGATAAAAGTACGAAAGGAAAGAAAAAGACAAAGAGTTGTGAAGTCTTGAGATAACTCTCGAATGGACGAGGAAAAGCTTCCTTGTAAAATTATGTTCAATCGCCTGTTTGTCAACACAACTAGAAAAAGCAGAAGGTCAGCGAAGTTGCCGTGGTCTTTCTGGTTCGCTGCATATAATACCACTGTATTAAGTGGTTCTACCGAGTGTTACGCAGTTGTTCGGTAACATTCTGAACAATTTCGCCAGTTTGAAAACCCTTTGCGCATGACCAGTGAGCAACATCTACTTTACCAACCTCGTACCCAGGGTCTTAGTTCCCCTTGACCAGCGGTAGGGAAACGAACGACCCTGGAAAGATCCGATTTGAAAGTCCGAAAATATCGGACTTTCGGCTGAACTGGGCATGCTTAGGGATCAGAGGGTTTATAAGAGTTCTGTTTTACTTCCGTTTATTTGAATTGTTTGAAAAGGCCAATCAGAATCGTCAACTTATCGGACCTTTCGAGAGTCTCTCGTTTCGTCAAGCCTGCGCAGTACGGAGCGAAGACTCGAGGGACGAGAATGCTACTTTACTGGACGGTGCGGGTCATGGATCGTAATGTATGCAATTCATTCGATACGTCTCTACTCAGACACATAAATCAGGACGCATTTCAAGTCATTGTATCCCTCCTCGTTGGATGGATACAACGTCTTGGACGAATTTAATTCACCGGACGAATAAAATTCGTTTTAGACGTCGTCGTACCGACTAAATAAATGCGACGATTGTGCGACGTATAAACAAGGTCTCAGTGTGTAGAAACGAGATATGTCCAGGACTAAAGGCGTTAGCAAGAATTATAAAACATAGCTACCCATAGGCTACATGAGTGGACAACCATTTAGAAATGTCAAAGGTTTGATTTCGCTGTTACTTCATACTTTATACTAGGAGTTGTCGGAGATTAAGGGAGTGCGTTCAACATGTGACATGAAAATGTGTAGTTTGCGACATTTAAAATCGGCGACGATATTTAACCGATGTCTATTAATTTCTAAAGAGAAAAATTGCTAAATGTCAAAAAGTTCACAGATAAAACGATAAGAGTTATCCGGAAATGTCACGCCAGGGATATTTAAAAAAAAAACCGAAATTATTCTTTTTGTTTTGTTCATTCGAACATGTCTGTCATGAATAAATAAATAAATAAATAAACAATAAAGAAAGAAATAATAAGTAAGAAAGGTGTAGGTCTGTTGAGCCTTGAAGTGAGGTGAAACTGAAAGAAAAACAGTTGCATGCATGCGTTCGCACGGCTAGGATGCCCTCTTTCAAACGAAAAAATAAAATAACCTCTGGCAACCAGGGTAAGCCAGGGTTGTCCAAAAAATATTCAGCCGTTCGCACGGCAAGAGCAAATTATCACCCGTTGGAACCGGCTGGAGTTATCTACACGGGGTCTTTTGAACCCACTGTCGCGCTGACAATTTTTGTAATCAAAACAAATTTTCTGCGCATCAGATGATTTTCAAGGTTAAAAGATTTTGGATTTTCGACAGCATGCGAAAAATATAGCTCATTTGTTTCGCCTTCTTTCTGGGCTGCTGCACTTCGAGCAACATATAAATTTCGATAACTTAGTTGATAAAATGCGCGTTGCGTTACCATATGTAAATGAGTGAATGTTTTGGTTCGGCGTGAAATTGCTTGTTTGTGTGCCGAGGTGTTGGTTTGTGTGCTTTGACTCTCGCAAACTACAGATAAAGCCGATACGATTTTATTTCGCAAACTACAGATTTTCATTTCAAAGACTATCAGATTTCATTTTGCAAGATACAGGTTTTCATTTCCCAAACTACAGATAGCCGGTACAGATTTCATTTCGCAAACTACAAATTTTCATTTCAAAACCTACAGATTTCATTTCGCAAGATATAGGTTTTCTTTTCGCGAACTACAGATTTTCATTCGCTCCATTTCAAACACAGGAACGCGTGCAAACTAAACGGTTACGAAGTAGAGGAATCGCATCACAGTAGGAGACGACTTAATGCAAAATGAACACCGCTGCCTTTATTGTAAATACTCTTTGTCTTTTGCCATCGTAGCTCAACAAGAAATAACACAAAAACTGCGGTGATAAACATGACATTAAAATCAGGGCCCGCGGAGCCGAGCGCTCCCGCGTTTTCAAGTGGGGGGAGGAGACTAACTCTAAAAATAATTAGAACGCATATAATTCCGTTTAATTCATAAGTTCTGTCCAGCAGGTAACATATCTTATTAACTCAAAAAAAAATAGTAATATCCTTTTCTAGACTTTTCAACTCAATCCAAGCATTTAGAAAAAGGGGTTAGTGACAAAATAATCACACTTAACGTAGAGGTTGCCTATTTACCGAGTTAGGATTTGGAGTTGGATTTTCGAGTTAGGATTTTTTTGGCGGGATTTTTTTCAGAATTTTTTTTTGGAATTTTCAGTGATTTTACACAACGTACTTTGTCAGCGGAGTTGCACATAGTCTTTTGGTCTTTTCAAGATTCAAAATTCGGCAAACCTTTTCACGTGGGGCAAACTCTACTGGATTAAATTCTTCACAACTTTACAAAGGTATGTGAGGGAAAATTTGTTCAGGTCGATCGAAGGTGTGACATGTACAGTATTTCTCACACGAAGAGATTTTCCTGGAGCTGAGTCCACCAGTAACTCTTAATAATACTACAAGTAGTAATGTCGGGACGCCACGAACGACACTTCGTTAACTTGGCCTCGTCGCTTCGCTCCTCGGCCGGGTTAACGAAGTTTCGTTCGTGGCCTCCCGACATTACTACTTGTAGTATTATTAAGAGTTAACTTTTACTGCTAACTGTAGCGAAAACAACCTTTGCAGCGAACACAACCAATGCAGCCAAGGCCAACAAAGGCAGTGTGGCAGCCACACCAACGCCCACAAAGCCGAGACTGCCCCGCGCAACGACGACTACCCAATGCAGGACCATTGCAACGCCACAACCTTTTTTTCTGCGCAATATACCCGATGCCCGCGAAGCACCCCACCACCCCACCAACTGTGCGCCCTATGAGAGAAAAGGGCCACAAGGGTAAAATTAGAAAAGGGGGGTGCCAGGGAAACCAGGGTATGCCAAAGCAAACCAGCGCAGCCGCGGCAGCAGTCCGGCCAAAATTAGAGAAAGGGGTAACAAGGGTAGCGGAAAGGGTATGGTAAAGCAGGGAAGTGAAGCAAACGGAGGAGAAGGGAACGGAAGAGAAGGGCCGAAGCGCAAACAACCAAGGAAACCCGAAACAACCTCATTGTCTGCAATGAAACACGTTGAGGCACAGTAAGAAGAAAAATACGACGCGGAAGGAACATTTGCGTTTTTGGATGAAATATTTGGAGTGGGAGAAAGGCCAGTGCCCCCACCAAGACCCAAAAAACAAAGAAAAAAGGCGGGGAAAAGTTGGGAAGAAAAGAAAGCCTATGTTATGTGGCACTTCCCCCCCCCCCCGAGCCCCCTTTCGTACTTGACTATCCCAACGGGTATTACTTTCCATTTCCAAAAGAAGCAAAAAAACCCAAGCCTATATCTTCTGAGATGTTGGCTGATTTATTTCGAGAGTTTGAAACCCCAGTTGAGAGAAGGCGAACACCGGCAAATTATCAGGAAGAAGTTACGGATTTATTTGACACAGAATTCGAAGGGGTTGAAGTTGGGCGGCAAGGAAGACGCTTTGTTCTTTGGAAATGTTTGAATAATTTGGAACATTATCAAACTGAAGCTTTTATGAGTAAAATCTATGAAAAAGTGAACGCCTCTTTTTATTTACGTTACATAAACTGTTACAAAATCCGTCACATTGCAGACGAGCATGTAATTGTTTGGTGCGCAGCAACCAAAGGGTCTCCCTGGTTCAACAGACTTGAAAATGCAAAGAAGTGGTTGGCAGAGCAAGAAAATAATCGGCTTATTGGTAAGCAAATTGGTGGTAGTGGTGGACCAACCTCAGGATGGGCATTTGACAGTTATTACCGAGTAGATGTTAGGGCGGTGCTTGATCGACAGCCACTGTTGGGTACAGGCCCGCTTCCCGAGTGGTTAAAAAACTTAGCAAGAGGTAATCACGCAGTGGTTTCTCTCGACAGGTATCAAGACAATCTTTGTTTATGGCGTTGTTTGCCTGTACATTGGGGGACAAATCATGTTCGGTGTCAAAAAAAGAGCCCTTGAGCTAGTGAAAAGTTATTGGAATTTATCAAAACTTCCAAAGGACTGTCCAAAAACAGGGTTGGAAGAGTTGGAAAACATCGAAAAACATTTTAATCATTCACGTCCCGTTTCCGAGTGGTTGGGAATCCGCGTTTATGAACCTGTGCGAGACACAGAAGGAAACGTGGAATGGTTTCTTCGCCGAAATCCAACCAACCAGCTAAATGTAATGACAATCGGACTTTTTGAAGGGCATGCGTTTCTTATTCGAGAAATTTCCAAACTTGCTCATGTTTACGTTTGTGGTGTTTGTAACTGAAGATTCAAACAGAAAACACACCTCAACCGACATGTAAATGAAAGGTGCACAAACGGAGAAACAAAAATTGAGTTTGAAACCAAACCGCCAGAGAAGCCTAAAAGCTTTTTTGAACGGGCGTTCTTTCCAAAATCCACCTTTTCCAATTCATCGATAATATGGATTGAGCTAGAGGCGCGAAAACGCGAAACTCATATTCAGCACGCTATCTGTGGGCATGGTGGTGAGCGTTGGATTTGCGATTTTCCGGTAGATGGATTCGAACCAATTTCCAAAACGGTATTTCAATATCACGGCTGTGCGTACCACGGTTGCCCAAATTGTTTTCCTGAAAACCGAAATGAACCATTTCCCAACTCAACAGGAGATTCATTCAATGTTCGACTGCGAAAAACTTTGCGCTGAGGGTTACAAAGTTGTGGAAATGTGGGAATGCAAAGCCGGTATTCTTTCAAGAAGTTTCCTCCCCAAACCCTTTCAGAAAAGCTATCCCACGCAATCATTTTTTGATTTCGAGGCGTTCAGAGACAACAACAAAAGGAAGGAATCGACATCAACACCCACAATAGAAAATGAGCATGTTCCAATTTCTGTTTCTGTTGGAGACACGCTGGAGCCCAAACCAACACATTTTTGCAGTAAAGACCCTGGCGTATTGGTCTCCCTTTTCATGCAAGAGTTGGAGCGGCGCAGAAAAAACATACGAGAGCTTGTAAGGGCGGAGTTTATTCCTGAAGATTTGGAATATCTCCCCAAGAGACAACAAGCGCTTATTGAAGAGTGGTGTAACCAAGTGCCAACCCTCGGTTTTAATTCTGGCGGCTACGATTTGAACTTAATTAAAAAAACACCACTTCTTAGACCCTTTGACTGATTCAACGAAGAAAGTCAAAGTGGCAAAAAAGCGAACAAAACAATGTTTCTTTCCACACCATACTTTCGTTTTCTGGATATTGCCAACTATCTTGCTCAAGGGACCAGTTATGAAAACTGGGTGAATGCTTTCGTGGTTTCATACACCCGATAAAATTGATTACCCAGGGCTTCCACTTTATTTCGACTGGTATTCGAAACTTAAGAATGAATTTGTATTGACAGAAGAAGAGTACGCCCAGTGTGTCCATCTTTTTGAAGAGAAAGGAATGAAAACTTTCGCTGACTGGGTGAAATACTATAACAACTTGGATGTGGTGCCGGGTTTGGAGGCATTGAAAAAAATTCGAGCCTTCTTCTCCGAAAAGGCTAGGCTAGGCAAGGCTATGGACTCCGGGGAAAGAGGCCTATGGAATGTTGAAAAAAGCTGTTGTTGGGGGCCCAAATCTTGTATTCACCCGGTACCACGAAGCAAGAAAAACTTACATTCGAAGTCACTAAATTTGGAATCCCAAACGTGTAAAAAGATTCTGGGATATGATGCCAACGTTTTGTATCTTTCGACAACACTCCCCCATCATGACCACCAAAAAAGCAATTTCTTCCAGTCATCCCATTCATGTCAAAATGACCCTCAGTATAATGTAATGAAGTTGCATTTAAAAAACGCTTTCCATTCATATTTAATTTTTTTTCCAATACAATGTCACCCCCTTGAAAATGGAGAACCTCATGAATCCCATGGCTATTTAGATACAAACCCCATGCATTTTCAACCGCCCATCGCTATCAACTTCGAAACCACCCCCATTTCTTCCGACTATACTGTACCCATTCGTGTCCAAATCATCCCCTAATTTTGGTTGACGAATAGGAAACCCCCCCCCCCCCATGTTAAGAGGTGCACCCATCAACAGGTTTCTCCTGTTCGTTTTAAATAATATCACAGAGCCGTCTTTGACCTTTTTTTCATTCAAATTCAAGTCATCACCAAGTTTTGCTCCGAAAAGGGGAAACCTCTTCAGATCAAGTGAAGATCCCATTGCCATTCCACCAGCAACCCCCTCAAACAATTTCTTACTGCCGTTTTTGACTTCGTGTCCCGACAAATCCAAGTCAGCTTGCAACACCATTTGCCCGTTTTTTGCAACAAAAACTTGGTCAAAAACTGTGGAAGGCACTTTCGATATCGTTCCATTCAAACCATAAACAACCATATGGCCAAGGGGATCAGGGTTGGCGGTTTTCCCATGCAAGTCGAGGTAAAGATATTCTCTTTGCCCGGCTTGTCGCTTTTCGAAGTGCGGCACTGTTTTGACATAACCAGCTAAGGACGATGTTGGCTGGAAGGGTTTTGATGTTTGTGCTCCAAACGAGAGGGTGTCGGCAGTCGCATAAACGCTGACATTTCTCATTTCAGGTGGGAAAAACTCGACGACAAAAGTATAAAAACCGATTGGGATGGTGAAAAGATTGAAACTAATTCTGGAACGATATTGTTCAGTTCCGTCTTTGTCGTCAATAAGAGTAAAATTATAGGCCGTTTTGTTGATTTGGTGTGGGGATTTTGAGAAGTTGGAAATATTATGCACGGGTATGTTGTATTCACTTGACGATTCATTGACGTCTTCCATCAAATATTTGAAGGGGTTGTCTTGTGGGCCGGAAGCATCCACGTGCGTTTTGTCGACATAGTTTTTGTTTGCCCCATCACTGGCAGCCACGGGATCTTTCAAGTTAGCAAGTGTGTTGTTGTGCATGTCAATCCCCCCCTCCCCTCCGCCATTTGTCCGCCAGTAAGTTTGAGAAAAGGCGCTTGGTCGACATCAATTTTATTGACCACGTGTTTGTCGTTTGTGGGGACCTCAAGGTTTTCAATTTTGTGGTTGGCCATCGACAGATACCCATACATTGCACTTGAGCAATCTCGTTTGACGAAATACTCATCGCCATACCTCTTGATCACTGCGTTAGTCGCGGAGGAAGGAGGAGCAAGATTGGTGATCTCATTTTTGTTGTTCATATTCAAATCAGTTTGAGCAATTGCGTCGACTTTGGTCTGCAAATTATCATCCACATATCTTTTGTTGACGGCGTCACCTGGAAGGGAGCTGGAGTCGACATCTTTCAAGTTGCGAAGGCGGTGCCCGCCCCAGTCCTGATCGTCCCACGAGGGGATGGCTCCGTCGATTTTAAGACATCGCGCAATTTCGGAATCGAGATGACTTTTGTTCACCGCATCCAAAATATCTTTTTGGTAACCCAAATTATGAATGAGGTTGACGTCCATGTCAAGATCACCTGTCATAGCGGTGCTGCCCTCTTTTTTCACGTAATCTCCGTGTGAGCCCGCTTGGCCTTGCGGGCCTTGCGGGCCTTGCGCGCTTTGGGAGCCTTGCACTCCCTGCGCCCCCGAGGTCCTGCTGCCCCTCGGGGTCCAGCGTCGCCTTTGTCACCCTTGTCGCCTTTGTCACCTTTGTCGTCCTTGTCTCCTTTAACTCTCTGGTCGCCTTTGACTCCCTGGTCGCCTTTGTCCCCTTTGTCCTCTTTTGGGCCGGTTGCGTCAACATCGCCCTCATCGCCTTGTGGTCCTTGCGGGCCGGTTGGTCCATGAGGGCCGTGAGGGCCAATCGGCCCCTGCACCCCAGTTGGGCCGGGCGGGCCTGTGTTGCCTTTTGGTCCTTGATGTCCCGGTGGACCGGGTGGACCTGGCGGACCGGGAGTTCCGTCACCTGTTTCGCGTGTTTTAATGAAAGTTGCCATATCATCTATATATATTCATCAAATTCTTGCCCGACTGGTCCGGGTGACCCGGTTGGCCCAGTTGGACCATCAGGTCCGGGGAATTCATTCTTTGTTTCTCGAGATTGCACAAAGAAAGACATCCTTTCTCTGATATATTCTCATCAAACTTTTTTTCACCTGTTTTCGAGGTTTGTCCACATAACAAAATGAGAATCTCCCTTTCGTGGCGCAATTGAAAAGATCAGGAGGAACACCCAAATCTTTCGCAATACGCCGGTTTTCATTTGGACCAAAATCAAAAACACAAAAGTAACCGTAATTCATGCGTATGTCCTTCGGGGTGTTTGTGTAGCTAGGACAGATAGATCGAAGAACAGTTACGCTGGCGCCCGTTCACAAAATAGTTCACAATGTCGGACTGATTTCTTACGCAAAGCAAGTCGTCGAAAATAACGACTTCTTGGTTGTCTATCGGCAAATCCTCTCGCAGGATCACATCGTCCCCATCCACAGCTTCGATTACCGGGTAGCCCACCACCGGATCGACATTTTCAGCAACGTTTTGTATGAGGGCTCTGTACTTATTTTGGTGCAGGTTGCGGGTGAAAATGAAAATTTTATCGAAAAATAACAGCTCATAAATCATTCCCATAAGTGTGTTTGTTTTACCCGAACCGCTTCGCCCACAGATCAGCACCCTGAAGTAATCTGGTGGAAGGGAGGGATGTTCCTGCTGATAGCCGCTGGAGGAGGGCAGGTCGAGCTCGTAATTTCTGAATTTCATGTTTTCTAGATACCCCACGTGAAACTATGCAAAAGTGGAGAGAAAAAGCCAAGGAAGAGGCAGCTGTCGAAAAACAGAAGGAAAAAATTGATAGCGCAATTAAATAGCATAAATATGCCCAAGCCTTCGAAGAGGAAGCGGCGGCCCGGTTTTTCAAACCGATCACGTCCCGACTGGAGAAGCTTGCTGAAAAAGATGACAAGGCGGAACAAGCGGGTCCCGACTTACACCATGGATGAGTTCGACCGACTGAATCCTTTCGAGTGGAATGAGTTCCAACCTGACTCCACATCATCAACACCATCACCATCACCAACACCGCCACCAACACCAGAGCCAGATGAGGAAGATGAGGAAAAAACTCAAGTTCCTTCCAAGGAGGATCTCTCCCCCGAACAGGCGAAGAAGTGGCAAGAGGGTATTGACGAATCGGCGGCCTTGGGGACGGCCAAAAGTATGCTTACGAAATACGGAAACACCCCAGGACGAGTGATCAAAACTGGAATGTTCAAAGATCTCACGGTTGGAGAACTGAAACATATCGTGGCAGAAATTGAGGAGAGGCGAGATGTGAGGAAATTTCGACCGGTCACTTCGAGGGGGCAACAAAAAAAGGGCGGTGAAACAGATGCCGATGCCTTCACTCTCTGAAGAGTGGGAAACAGAGGGTAGTGGGGTTGGAGGGTGGGGACAGGTAGCCCAAGATTTGGTAAATGAGTTGGAGGTTATGACTGGCATGATTGAAGCGGGCAAGCGGCTAAGCCATTCGATGAGCAGCTCAAGCGAGTGGACAAAATTCTTCCACGCTCGAAGAGGACGGTACCGGTTCAGACACAAAGGCTCGGGGATTGTTCGAGACACTTTGATGCATATTGGCCCCGCTTTTGGAAAAAGCGCGGCGAAAACAGCAAAAGTTGCGGCAGAAAAAGCCGCGGCGGCCGCTGGTGAAAAAATTGCGGCAAAAAGGAAAGGGCAAGAAAAAAGCTCGTCCACAGTCTGAACGTGAAACGATGATGAAGCTGACGCGCATTCTTGCGAAATCTCGTTAATTTTTTCGGCAACAATATACGCGATGGCCTTTCGAGATCCCTATAGATATCTTGAGACCTCCGAGCTCCAGCAGATTTCTTTGGACCGCGCACTTACAACACCTCCAAACGGGCAGGCCCAAGACAAACAAAGCTGGGTTCTTACTGTTCTCAATCGCGACCTGATTTACGATTGGTACAACGCTGTTTTCAGGGTCGAATACAAGTTTCAGGTTCTGGAGGATGGGGCCGACGTGACTGCTGACACGCAATCCGCCCCGATTAAAGGGTCTTTTTCCTTGATCAAAGATTTGACGGTCAATTCCGAAACGCGCGGCTTTACGAGGCGAATAATGTTCACAAAATAATTTTCATCAAAAGCCTGTTGGAGTATTCCGATGATTACGCGCGAACCGTTGCGAAGGACGAATTTTGGTATCTCGACACTCCATCTGCTGGCCCAACAGTAACTGCCGCCGCGGGGACAAACGCGGGGCAAAAATCCCGTGGCGCGCTGGTCCACGGGGGGGCCATCGTCAAAACAATCATTCCCCTCAACCGTTGTTCCTTTTTTGAAATACTGGCAGATAAACCGTTTCCCCCGATGCAGATGGTTTTCGCGGTTAATTTTCAGAGCGACCAAGAGTTGTTATACCAGAACAACAACACTGCGCGACGAATTTTTATCACCAAGTTCGACTTGATGGTCCCAAAACTGAAATTTACTACAGACGGCCAAAAACTTGTTAACGAATCTTTTCTGAAACCAGTTCGTTGGCGTTATTTAGCGGAATCTCTTGCGATGAGTCCGGTGCAAACAATGGCTAAAGGCCAGTTCCTCATATCCGCCGGCATCACAAAGGCCAAACATATTTTCATTTTCATTCAGAAAGAGTCGAAACTGAACACCTTTACCGCAAACCCATATGTCTTCGACACACTTAAACTGGATGGTGATGCAAAATTAAGAAGTTGTCGATTGGAATATGGTGGAACTTTTTATCCCGAGCTGCAGTATGATACCGACGATGCCACGCGCATCCGCCGGGCGGCAATCAATTACGAATATCCGGTGAATGACTATAACACAGGCACCCAAATTGACCCCAACAACTTTGAGAAGCTTTACCCAGTACTTTACTTCGATTTGCGCGGTGTACGAAGTATGACTGGCGACCCGAAAAAAAATGATGCTTCATTATCAGTTGGACAAGGCCGCAACTGCCAATTACATTATCTTCGCCGCCATTCTTTCGGAAAAGGATTTTGGAGTCAGATAGCTTGGAAAAGAATTGATTGTTGTGAGTTAGATCGCGCTCCACGAAAATTCTGTAATTCAATGTAGAATGGCAAGTGGCTACCACCCATTTCGAGTGCTTTTGTCTGACGGGCAAAAAACTAAGCTCCGCAAAGCTTTTTCCACGAAAACCCCTGTTGCTTTGCGGTTAAAACCCGAACAAATTGGAAAAGGAGACGAATTCCTTCTGACGACCACCCAGATCAACCGCCTGCAAAAGGCCGCCAAGGCGGGACACGGCGCTGACTTGAAAATGAGCGAAACCCAGATGAAAAATTCCGCTCAGCGGCGTGGCAACCTTTCATCCACAGCGCTTCGTTTGGCCCTGCCTGTGGCAAGAACTTTGGGGAAGACCGGTGGGCTTGCGGGCTTGAGTTTTGGCACAGAGGGGTTTTTGAAGAAAATTTCGGGAATGGAGTTGGACCGCAAGAGGTACAGCTTTACAAAATGACACAAAAGTTGTCTCCCGCGCAAAAGAAACAAATCGAACAAATACAAGGGTTGGGTAAGAGGTGGGGGTGCTGCACAATATGGTGGCTTCCTCGGAAAGTTGGCATCCATCGGCGTTCCGCTGGCAATTGACCTTGTTTCGAAACTCTTCGGAAAGGGTTTACACGTTCGCCCCCGTCGCTCGATACCGACTCAACCTCCTCCACCCAGCCGAAAGGCAAAGGGTTGCACGTTCGACCACGCAGATCAATTCCCACTCAACCTACTCCATCCCAACTGAAAAAAGGGGGAAAAATACCACCGTGGCTTATCCGCCCCCCACCCGTCGTTGGAACTTGGGGTAAAAAAACTAAGATTCAGGGATGTCCCACTTTCCAAATTTGATTTGATGAATTGGTGCGAATATCTCAGTATCCCAATCAAAGGAATTTTCTCGAGCGATGAAGTCAAGCCTTTGCACCATTCACCCTGCATCATTAATATGGACGATTTCGGAAATTTGGGGGCACGTTGGGTTGCATGCTGGCGGGGAAAAGATGTCGAGTATTTCGACTCTTTTGGGTTGCACCCTCCGTTGGAGAGGGAAAAAAATGGAAAAAGCGCGAAATGTGAGTTTTTTGCGCAATAACTTTCAAATTCAGGTGATTAACAGCGTGCGCTGTGGTTATTACTGCTTGTTGTTTCTCAATGAACGCAACAAAGGAACAAGTTATGTTGATATTCTCCGAATGTTTTCGGACGATGTCAACACAAACGAGAAAGTGGTGAAGAACTACTTCCAAAATATAGCGCGCAATGGTTGATGTGTACTGTGTGCGGGACAAAAGAAAAACCCCGAATGTCCCAGGAACAGAAAGGGTTGTCACAACAAAAAACAACCGAATAATGTTGAAAACAAAATGTGCGGTCTGTGGCATCACCAAAACCAGATTTTTGCCGGGAAACTAGCGGGGCCCTCTCTTGCACAGGGCGCTGGAATTGGCATGGATCTTGCCGGAACAGCTATGGATCTTTTTCTTCACCACGGAGTTCCTTTTCTTGCGAAAAAAGGGGACGAGATGTGTCGGTATTACGCTTCCGAAGCAATGAGAAATCCCAAACTTCAAAGAAAGGCCATCGATTGGGCTGTTAAGAAAGGCAAACCGGTGCTTGAAAAAGTTGGAAGTGAAATGTTAGACCAACTTTCCACGAAAGTCAGACCAAATATTCGCTACAAGACCGACAGGCCTGATCTTAATGGGCGCGGACTGCCTGATATTCACGCCGCTATTGGAGAACTTCCTAAACCAAAAAAAGGTTACACTTTTCCCGGCCACAACTACAACGGCCCTTATAACCCGCTGGAACATCAGTTGAAATATAATCCTGAAACAGGTGAAATACAAGAAATTTGCCAACAGCCCACGGGGGCAACTGATGCTGTCGCTATACAGCATGATGTTGATTACAGCAGATGCGACCATCGGGCAAAAAAATATGGGGCGAACAAAAAGGAGTGCAAGCACGTTGCTGACCGGAAAATGGTGAAAGCGCTTGATTCGATCCCGTGGAAAGAAAGACAATGGGGCCGTGCTTTGGCAAGAAATGCAATCAACGTGAAACAAAATTTGGCCTTGGACTCTCTTGAGGACCAACAAACAACTTTTAATTCGGTTTTCGTTCCAATAAGTTTTTTGTTCGGGAAAATTTTCGAAATGTTGTTGCAATCCCTTGTAATCACTTCTTATGTCTCTTGTGTCAGGTCGGCCTTAATTTTTTTGCAAAAAACATTTACGCTTTTTGAAAAATTATCGATAAGCCTTGTTGTTTTGCGAGTGGCTAAAAAAGCCTCTTTGTTTTCCTTCTGGAGGGTTTCGATCTCGGAAAGAATTGTTTCAAAAGAAAGCGAAGCATTCTTTTCGGGAACTTCCTCCACCCCTTGCCACAAATCATTCTCTTCCCACAACTCACCACAGTAATTCGCCATAACGACATACTCGTGCAGCAGACTTGTTCAAAAGGGTGTCCTTGTGAAAAACTTGTCAAACAAGAGTTTCAAACTCTTCAAACTCTTCATCCAAAACATGCTTTATTTCTTTTTTCACTTCTTGACAAATGGAATGTGCAATTTGGTTTTGCACAAAATGAAAAAGGATTGCCAATAAAGCAATCATTTCTTTGAAACCCTACATGTTCAAATGAAGAACCTCATTTAAATTCCTTTGACGCTCTTAAAATGGCCTCATCCAGTTTTTTGCCAGTTTTAACAGTTCTCGATCTAATTCTGGCATTTTGAATTCTGAATTTCTTGCGTAAAAAGAGTCCAGCTCTTCTATAACCCCAGTAACAAGCTTGAACTCAAAAGTCAAAACATTTTTTTCATCAAGCTCTTTAACAAAAAAATCAATTGTTCCATTCAACCTTGATAAAAGCCCCCAAAATTCTTCATTTTTTCTTTGAGCCTCAAACCTTGCGTGCAAGGTGTTGAAGCGGCTGATTGCCTCCACAAAAATAACGCGAGGGGTTTTAATTTCAGGCGCGTTCCTTGCCATGATATACTCATCGCGCAAATGTTTAATTGATGTTTTCCAAATAGGTAATTCCTGGAAGGGGATCCTGACAACCAGTTTTTATTTTCACTCGTTCGATAATCTCACGAAAAAGATAAAGAAAGGTTGCTTCTTTTTTCAAAACATATTTCCAAGGATTTGCCCAGTTGTAAACCAATACATGAACAAACCCATTGGTTTGTAGTCGATCGAATATTCGCTTTCTATTTTCAACCACTCTTCAGTCTCTTGAAGAAGGGCTTCTCTGACCGCTTTGGAGATGGGGGTAACAGCCGTGATATTTCTTACACCCGAATTTTTAAATGGTTTTCAACTTATGCGTTGCATTCCTAAAAGAAGTACATTGACTGGAGCAAAAACAGTCATATTGTCTTTGTCTTCATCAAAATCCCCCGTCAAAGTAAAATTAATATGATGATAAGCCTCATTTCTTCTCAAACACAAATGACAAAGATTATTCAGTAAACATTTGTTGTATTTCGCGCAGACAACTACTTTTGTTCCTCTTTCATGTGAAACACAATAAGGCCCATTCTTTATTGAGTCTAAAGCAGTTTCCCAACCCATTGCTGTGCGCTCTTTAAGTTTCACAGCAATAAAAGCCGCCAAATTTTTTTCATAAAGCTCGGGGGGAGTTGTGAAATTGTTTCTTCCATTATTCTCCTTCAAAAATATTTATTCAAATGCCTGACTCCAATCAATCGCAACCGAGACATCCTTCTTTTTTGTATTCCAGAACTTGCACGGGTGAAATCTCACCTTCCTCACTGTCCCCACTCCATTCATCTTCAGTCGGGGGATAGTCAGATTCCCTCCCTCTTCTTTTTCCAAGGCGTCCCAGTCAGGCTCGTCTGGGTCCTCATCAAGAATATCATAAAGGTGGTGGGTGAAAGGGCCAAAAAACATGTGAAAGGCAAGCATTGATTTATTGATAACCCAATTGGGAGTTCTGTTCCCAACTAAGTGAATGTTTTCCAGGTCTTCCAGAAAAATAAATAGCGCGGTTTTCACGCGTGGAGGCAAAGACTCCCAAACGTTTTGCACCCTTTCAGTGTCCATATGTGCATTGTTACCCCACTTGTTTAAAGGGGTGGACAATTGATAAAAACTAAAAAATGAGAGAAAGAGATTAACATTATAGTTTCTTGTAGGTACAAATTTTTAAAACAATCAAACTATAAATTTACTATATCCTGTGGTCAATATTCAATTTATTTCTTTTAGGTATTTTGTGTTTACGACATTCACAATGAGAAGGTTCCTTTTTCGCTTGAACCCAATTGTAACGATCATATGGGCCTCTCCCCTCAATAAGAGTTGTTTTCTTGTAAATGGAAATATCCTTCTTTTCCAAACACTCATACATACTAAGCATTATTTCTCTGACACACTTTAAAGAAAACGAACTACCTTTCTTTTCAGTTTGAAAAGGCAATTCAATAAAATCACATAGCGCATTTCGCGCGTCCTCAGGTACTGCCTCCCACAGGTATATACCCATCACCCCACTTGTTTAAGAGGGTGGCCCCTTTGGAAATAAATAGAAACAATAAAAAACAATAAATATATGGAGCACTTATGGAAGCTTCCTTGCGAACTAAAAGAAAAATTTTTGAATTTCTTTGTTGGGTTTAAGAACGGGAAGAGCTTGGGTGGAATGAGAACCATTTACGAAAAATTCGTTGGGTGGGCGAAAAAAAAAAACAGCGAAATTTCTTGAAGCTGCAAAAAGTTGTTCGTGTTCTGATTGCCAATGGAAGCTAATAGGTTGAATAACTGATTTCGCACAACCAATCGTCCCAAACTCAAGCGGGGAGCTCTTCCTTTCCAATCCAAGGAGGAGGTGGGGCACCAGTTCGCAAACAAATGTCATCCTCGTTGCACCCAGAGCATTTCCAACAGTGGGAAGCGGTCCAATCGTCGTCGTCCTCCTCCAAATAACCCACAACCAGTCAGTTGTTTTCAGTGTTCGGGTCAACAAACTTTTCTTCCTTAATTGACAGACGCCGCATAACCTCGCCCCAACTCTTATTTTTTTTGTGGCGCAACCTCTTCAACGTGTTTCATTGCAGACAATGAGGTTGTTTCTGGTTTCCTTGGTGTTTTTGCGCTTCGGCCCTTCTCTTGCCTTCCCCCAACCTTCTCCTCCCTTTGCTTCACTTCCCTGCTTTACTATACCCTTTCCGCTACCCTTGATACCCCTTTCTCTAATTGGCCGAACCGCTGCGGCGGCTGGGTTGGTTTGCTTTGGCATACCTTGATGGTTACCCTTGTGGCCCTTTTCTCTCATAGGGCGCACACTTAGCGGGGTGTTGGGGTGCTTCGCGGGCATCGGGTATATATTGCGCAGAAAAAAAGGTTGTGGCGTTGCAATGGTCCTGCATTGGGTAGTCTTCGTTGCGCGGGGCAGTCTTCGCTGCGCAGGGCAGTCTCGGCTTTGTGGGCGTTGGTGTGGCTGCCACACAGCCTTTGCGGGCTGCATTGGTTGTGTTCGCTGCAAGGGGGTCGAGGTCACGCGTTCAAACCCCGTTGAAGTCCTGAATTTTTCTCAGGCTTCTTTTCGCAATTGCATAAATTGCGTTCACAACTGCGAGGATCATTCTTCATTTGATTTCATTTCCGCAGTTCATAAATGATTCATTTCATATATCATTCACAAGGGTTGTTTTCGCTACAGTTAGCAGGAAAAGTTAACTCTTAAGTGACTACAAATGAGTCGCAAAGGTGGAGTAGTAATGTGGGGACGCCACGAACGAGACTTCGTTAACCCGGCCGAGGAGCGAAGCGACGAGGCCGGGTTAACGAAGTCTCGTTCGTGGCGTCGCGGCATTACTACTCCACCTTTGCTACTCATTTGTAGTCACTAGAATGTGAAAAGGTTTGCCGAATTTTGAATCTTGAAAAGACCTGAAGACGATGTGCAACACCACTGACAAAGTACGTTGTGTAAAACCACTGAAAATTTATTGGAAACCCCGCCAAAAAAATCCTTACTCGAAAATCCAACTCGAAATCCAACTCGAAATCCAACTCGAAATCCAACTCGAAATCCTAATTCGGTAAATAGACAACCTCGTCACGAAATCGGATTCTCTAAATGTACCGAAATTCCTTTTTCGATTGTCGTTACTACCAACAAATTCATTTGCCACGCGGTCAGCAAGGCAAAGTTTGTCTGTTCTGTCTTTACTAGTGTTTAGTACTGTAAGATTACTGAACCTTTCTTGAGTCTTTTCTTTGAGCCTTTCTTTAGTAACTCCTCAAGAGTCACTTTCACAGACAACTTAGAAAACTTTAACATGGGCCTTGTCTCTAGAAGTTACACTAACAAAACGGTGGAACAGATACTCTCAGAAGTTAACATTGAGACATTGGTAAAGAGACTATGGCAAATAAATTGGATAATCTGGAGGAATACACCATGCGTGAACAGGACGACCACGACGAGTTGAACGACGAGGAGTAACATGAGTGGCTCTACTGGTCTCACCGAGAGGCTCTTTTAAGAGCCACAACGTAAACAAAAGCCTTGACCAATCCATTGAACGTCTTTCTATTGCTATTTACTTTGCTGGGAATTATAAACAACACAACTCGCCTGGGGGTATCTGGGTGATGCGGTCCCTTCCATTTGATTACAACAATAAACCTGTGCCTCAAACGGGGATGTGCATGTAAGAGATGGTTAATAAAACAGTAGGGGGGGGGGGGGGGGGCGGGCAGCGTAGCTGCAGTGGTAAACGTCGGAAAAAGCACATGGTAAAAGTAGCGAAAGAAATTAGTACCAACCGTCTCTCCCTTTCCAGCAAGCTAAATACAAACAAATCAAACGTTTACATTTTCGGCGTTAAGAAACCATAGTTATCATACCAAGTCGCTTCGAGTAGTGAAGGGTTACGCCAGCGCCAGCAGGTAAAAAATCAACGTATAATTTAGAACGGACAATACACATCATGAGTAAAAATAGAGCTGTAACGAGGATAAGACATATGGAAGTAAAAAGCGTTCTCTGGATAAAAAGATTAAAATCATAAGCTTTCGGCTATCAGTCTATAGCCTTTAACGAATGGAACATGTAACACGCGGACGGAAATATATACGAAGAGGGTGCGAAAATTTGAGAATAAAAATACAAAAAAAAGTGTAAAAAAGCTAGAAGATGAAAATGTAAATGAGGTCTAATTACAACAAAATGGAGTATTGCCTAGGCAACGGTTTTGAGTTATTATCCGCGTCGACGATTTTTGCTGTGTGCCGGGATTCTATTGTTTTTCGAACGTGGTAATTGCCTTTGTCAATGACACAAGCATTCTCGAAATCAATGAAGTGATTGTCTTGCCACGCATGGTTGGCAACATTAGATCCATTTGAATAGTTCTTCAAGTTTCGTTGATGTTCCTTTTTTCGGGTTTGGAAGCATCTTCCGGTTTCTCCTATGTAGTTCCAAGGACAGTCTTTACATGGAATATTGTAAACAACATTACTTTGAAGATCAGGCGGTTGTCTGAACTTTGGAGACGGGAATTCTTGTTGAAGGGTTTTGAATGGTTTGTTGACAACCCGGATATCGTTGTTACGGAGTAATCTCGCTTATGTAAGGGGGCATGCAAAACCCTGGTACGTATTCGATGGATTGGCCCATTTGAAGAACATAGAAACCAATTCTTCTGGTGGAGGAACTGTAGATGGGGGTGGTTTCTTATTGAGAATGTTAAAAATAAAAGTCGATGGGTAGCCATTAGCTTCTAACACAGCCCTGACGTAGTTGGTTTCAAGTGTTTTTCCTCCAAGGCTGCTAGGGCGGTTGGATGCCCGGAACAGGAGGGTCGAGGCTGTGCTGATTTTGTGTTCTTTTGGGTGATGAGAAGAGAAATCCAAGTATCGGTCTGTATGGGTTGGCTTCCGATATACATCAATGACGGCAACACCATTTCTCCTGGAAACCGAGGTGTCTAAGAAGGCAATTTGACATTGTTTTCAATTGTGAAAGAAATTTTGGGATCACAGGCGTTAAGAGTATCGTGGAAGGAAGACATAGCGTTCCTCTTGATAATCACAAAGCTGTCATCAACATATCGTTTCCAAACCCTTGGTGGGACTGATGAGGTACTGATAGCTAAATCTTCAATCACTTCCATACAGAGGTTAGCAACAATAGAGCTAACTGGACTGCCCATAGCACAGCCGTGGATTTGTTTGCATATGCAGTTATTGTAAACAAATTAATTGTTTGAAAGAGTGAAATCCAGTACAGAAATGATGTCATCTGTGCTGAGACTTGTTCTGAATCGTAATGTATTGTCATTGTTTAAATTGCTCCGAATGTATTCACAGGCTTTGTTCACTTGGATAGCTGTGAAAAGCGACGCAACATCAAATGAGACCAGGCGAACTGTCAGGAATTAAGAACAGAATATCCATCGTGATTCTGGATCGCGGGATAGAATATCCGAAAGGAACTTGGATGTATTATAAAGGGTGGTCGGTAGCTGATTTTAAAAGACATAATAAGATTGATGAATTGACTTATCACAAACTCCGTTCTACAGACGGTTCCCCTCCCGCCATTCACGGTTCCATTAAACACCACAAACCGGGCTTCCCTCTTTAGCCGATTGTTTCTTCCATTGGCTCCGCCCTTTATAATACATCCAAGTTCCTTTCGGATATTCTATCGCCGATCCAGAATTATAATGGATATTCTGTTCTTAATTCCTCACAGTTCGCCAAAGAGGTGGCTAATATGGAAATCTCTGACGATTAGGTTATGGTCTCATTTGATGTTGTGTCGCTATTCGAATTGCTCTAATGTTGCCAACCATGCGTGGCAAGACAATCACTTCATTGATTTCGAGAATGCTTGTGTCATTGACAAATGCAATTACCACGTTCGAAAAACACTAGAATCCTGGCACACCGCAAAAATCGTCGACGCGGATAATAACTCAAAACCGTTGCCTAGGCAATACTCCATTTTATTATAATAAGACTTCAGTTACATTTTTATCTTCTAGCTTTTTTACACTTCTTTTTGTATTTTTATTCTCAAATTTTCGCACCCTCTTCGTATATATTTCCGTCCGCGCGTTACATTTTTCATTCGTTAGAGGCTATAGACTGAAAGGCGAAAGCTTATGATTTTAATCTTTTTAACCAGAGTACGCTTTTTACGTAGCTAAGCTACCTGTAGGTCAGCCTATATTGTAAAATTGTAATAAATTGTAATAATAAAATTGTTGTTGTTGTTGTACTTCAATGTACATCATGTGTAGCATGTATATGGCCTTACTCTTTTTGAACGAACAATATACATTGTGTGTAGCGTTTTTCTGGCCTTATGTTTTTAGAACAAAGAATTCTTTTCGTTTATTGCTATTCTTCAGAATGGATGTGCTGACTGGTATGATATAACTAATCCATCGTCGCATCACACTCCTCACGCGAGCGTATTCTTAGTTTTTTTTTTTTTTTTTGGTTTTCTTATTGAAATTTCATTTTGAGCTACATTTCAGTATTCGGTTTTATTTAGTCTTATATCTTGTAGTTTTATAGATAATTTAGCTTAATAGATTTTTATTTGATTTTGTTGTTTTCAGTTTGAACCGTTTTAAATCGTTACGATTTAAACGACGTAATCTTGGAAGTTGCAGGAAAATTTCTTGTTACTTTTTCTATATGAGCTACATTCGCAGCCTCCTTAGGGCCCCTCATCCTTTTGTCATTTGCCTTTCATCTAACTTGTTATTCTTGCTTTATCTGCGATTTTCGCTAACGATGTTTTTGCCAATTGCAGGAAAATTCCTTGTTGTATTTGCTACATTCCCGGCTTCCTTAGGGCCCCTCTTCCCTTTGCCATTTGCTTTTCATCTAACTTGTGCAATGTGTTTTTCTTGCTATATTTGTGATTTTTTATTAACGATCTTTTTAGGAGTTGTACGAAAATTCCTTGTTACTATATTTTGCTATATTAGCGACATTCGCGGCTTTCTTACGGTGCCTTTTACCTTTGTCACTAGCTTTTAACCTTCCTTTCTGAATTTGTTGTTTTTGTATTCGCGATTTTTGTTAATGATCTTTTTAGCAGTTGCAGGAACATTTCTTGTTATTTTATTATATTTGCTATCAATCTTCTTATTCCCACTTGCAAAAATATTCCTTGTTACTTTAGCTCCGTCATTTACCGTTCCCACTACATTTGTTATTCTTGCTGCACTTACTACTTTTGTTCAAGATTTCTGCTAGGAATGTCTTGTGTTCATTGTTTGCTAAACTTTCTATCGAGATATGACGAAAAGGGTTGACTTTGAAGCTTTATTTTCATTGAATGTTAGAAATTGCAATGCATTATGGAGTAAGAACATGCCGTCTCTTTCTGCGTAAGTAGTGTTCATAACAACAATGTTCATTCTCATATTTAAAGAATTTATAGAAGGTGTGGTAGGTTTTGCGTGACGCGTGCGCTTTGCTGCAGTACAACTATCGAAATGTACATTATATTATCGCGCAATATCGCGTCTCGTGCGTTTTCTGTACAATAAGTAACGGAGTTGGATAATAAAGTAGATTATTTGATAACAGGAGATCAGAATGCTGTTTTTCTTATTGATAACTAGTGAAACTGTCAGTGGTTAAGGAACAATGGAGATGGCGATCAAAGCATCGCTAATCAAGCTTTCATTCTTGCAAAAAAACAAACAAACAAACAATCTCAATCGGAGGAACCTATCTTTTGACCGTCTTATCCTTTTTGCGCATAATTTAGAGCTACATCGACCCGAGAAATGTGAAAAGTGTCTGTAGAGAAACAAATTTCAAAGTATTATACATAAAAGGTGAAAATAATGGTTTGATAAAATACCAAAATGCATCTCTTACTCTTAACATTTGCTCCATGTTCTATTCCCTGTTTGTGTCCTTGACTGCCAGCCACAACCCCAAACTGTTAAAACGAAATATTCAGTTAATATATGAGACTGCTATAATGTTCCACTCGTTCCCATTATGAAATAATCAATGGTACAGTAACTGTTCATTATTCTGTTCTCTCCGAAAGAGGAATTGTGTAGTTGTTGAATGTCTTAAGTGATCCGCATAGGAAGGATCCCTTGAGAAGATTGCGGAGAAAAGGAAGCATACACAGAAATAACTTTTCGTCGCATATGTAGTACTTTCGCGCGCTCTGATTGGTTAATTCGGAGGTGAATAGCAAGTCCTATTCACCTCCGAGCAGCCGGCTCGCGAGATTTTACAATTCCCGATCGCTTGTCGGTATATTGTCACACATAAAGTAATGTTTTGGTCCGCTAATTATTCAGCTTGTGTGGTGTATATGTTAAAACAATTATTCACCTCAGTGTCGGTGAAAGTAGTGGATATTGAATTAGCCATTGTTAATTATCCAAGCCTAAAAGCGGAGCTCCACGATTATTATTTTTACTGGTATTGAACTACACCGCATGGCTTTCCTTGCGCCAATATTTTATGTTTAGAGCAGTCAACAGGAATTGACTGTGGTTTAAAAACCTCAAAACATTACAGGACAACAATACAGTCGACGCGTGTGTTTGTTCGAAAACAAATTTAGCAATCTAAGAAAGATCAAATATTTTCATCCAACATCGTTGGAAGAGCCTGTTTGAACGTGTAGCCACCTCTCACAATAGTGCATTAAATGGCTTTCCATGTTTGATTTATATCAAACATGTTCATCCAAAATTTAGCATTACGAACAATTGTTTGATCCTTTAGCCACCCCAACAAACAAATCGTACATAAACGGTAAAAAGCAACCAAATAAACCACACAACGTCGAAAATTTCAGGGATCGTATGCAAATATCCATTTTTGGACTCACTTGGTCCGCTGTTTTGTCAAACATTGTTATGCGTTTAGCCACGTAACGTTATGTTTGACAAATACGATATAGGATGAAAATGTTAGTTCCTTAGCCGGGGCTTAACAAACATATTTCGTAGTACTTTAAGCTTAGACATAAGCTTAAATGTCGTAGAAAAGAGAAAAAGGAAAACAATCCTGATAGTTTGGATAGGTAATCGCATGGGGCCGAGTAAAATTAAGGATTAATATCACTTACGTGTTAATAACATAAGGGCAAACGTTTCTTTCAGTTCTTAACACTATAGAAACACTGACGTCAAAAAAAACATGTACAGTCAGCCAAGCGGAGGAAAATACTCGTTCGCTTGCAAAACAACAAATAAACAATTCGACTAGCTACTTCTTTGTGTCCAAAACGAGTAGATTGTTATTTATATCCAGTGAAGACAAAAATACAAGTTTCATTCCTGAACAAAAGTAACAACGATTAAACCTCAAATGCTTCAATTTAAACCTCAAAAGCTTCAATTTATTTAAGTTACCTGTGTTGTCGAGCTTTCTACCACTTGAAAATACGCATCGATCCACTGAAGTAAAAACACGCATCTACAAAAATAGCAAACGGTTTGTCCAAAGAAAGAACTTCTTCCACCAAATTTGAGCTAGTCGTTCCTCCCATTCATGCCGATGAATTGTTAAGTGAACTTTCGTGGTGAGCTCCAAGATGCCGCGGTAAAGTGAACAAGCCCTTGAAGCGTTAAATCATTTTGTTTTTCAACCACACAATCCGGGCGGCATACAAGTGGATCCAAAATTTAAGAATTTCCTGCGAAAAATGTTTTGCTCTTCCATTTTATCAGTTCAAAATTCACCTTCCGGAGTATCTTTTAAGTAGTTCTTGATTTCCATGCCTTTTACGCGAATTAAAAGAGAGAACTTCGAAGAAGATAAAGTTGTTGTGCTCAAAATGAAGAAACCAACTGAATGTGAAATCTCGAGCCGCAGAAAGCGCGCGAAAAATTAAGCCTCGTTTTGGTTTTGGTGTCCTACACATGGCTTGAGCCTGCGATCCAATCGAAAACCAGTATCTGGTCAGCGGTCAAATTCAAAAAAACAGCTGACTCCAATGAGGTCTTAACTTGAGCCCGCGATATGGTCACGTACTACTGGTCAGCGGATACCTTGTTTTGACAGGTGTCATTTGGCCATAACATTGACGTCCAATATCAAAAGATGTACACAAAACGCGGGTTACAACACACAATTAATGGGACATTTCACATGGCATACGTGGAGGGGCGGACGTACGGACGTACCGATGTACGGACGTACGTACGGTGACCAAAACCAAATTATCTCGAGCAGATGGGTTAACATATTTTCTTAACCATGGTGCTCCGCTTGGCGGCCCAAAGCCGCCGGAGCTCCGCTAATATACCGGTAAGCCTAAAGCTGTGGGTAAAATTAAACTACATGGGAGTGGAAGCATATTATTCTCGAGAATGGAAATAATCTTTCAAGTCTTTCAATGTTATATTTAAGTAAAAAGAATAAAAAGAAAGAAATGAATGACAAAATCAATAAAAGGGTGTAATAAATGTTTCATTTATGCCGAGTTGTAGGTAAGAGTTTCAAATAAAAGCTCCACAGCGTTGGGATTGAACTTTGAATTATTATTGACAGCGCAAACAGGCTTTGGTGAAATGTGTGGTGCAATGACATTCAATAAAAGTGTATTCAGTGGAGTCTTATTCCCCGCAGTATATATAGTCCTTACCTTCTTAACTCAAAATTTATGAAGTTCTTTTTTCGTTACAATAAATTCTTAATATGTATAACTTTAAAGTAAAATGTTCTCATTTTTATTCACTCTTCTTGCAGATAAAGTTGGGGGCCAGAGTGGGTGTCTTTGTATATTGTAGCAAATAAGTTAAAAGTCTTTCGCCTTTGCGTTCACAAGGTTAACTTCATCCACATCTATAATCGTTGATGAAAAAACCGGGTCATGTTCTGCATGAAGCTGACAAGCCATTCATCCTCAAGACAAAGTGTAGTTATACCATTCTTTACCGGCTGTCTTACATGTGAATAGGAAGTCATACAAAGAGTTAAGACA
Source organism: Pachyseris speciosa (assembly GCA_016490735.1). Classification (NCBI taxonomy): domain Eukaryota; kingdom Metazoa; phylum Cnidaria; class Anthozoa; order Scleractinia; family Pachyseridae; genus Pachyseris; species Pachyseris speciosa. Next base: position 238,400 of record JAEMWC010000958.1, on the reverse strand, counting down.
GATCTGCGCTTTGGATCCACAATGTGATTTATGCCATGGCCGAAAATATGGAATTATACACATCTAAAGTTGCTTAGTAGTGGAACTATCATTTCTCTGCAAAGTTCCATGAGTGTACTCCCCTAAATGAGCAATTATTACGCAATATGTTTGGACTACATGTAAAATTTTGCGAAACCCTTTTATCATTTCGATTGATTGTCTTCTCAGCGGGTAAATGTTTTGTCAGAGATAAAGTTATAGCGAGTTTAAAAGTAAGAATTAAGACCTTTTTACAGTTGACGCCAAGAAGAATAAATTTGAACGAATCAAAAGGCTAAGGCGAGATCTGTGTCCTAAAATGGCAAGATTACTTTTATCAAGCTGTGCCAACTTTATACAAAGGGTTCAGGGCTGTGTTGAATAATCAGAAAAACTTCATTCTAACAGCAGGAGGCTCGGCAAGTCAGACACGTGAACTGAAGTGACGGCAATAATTTGAGAATTCACGATGCAAAAGATGGAACACACAGTGCTTCGTTGAGCGCTTTCCCGGCCTAAACATATTGGTAAGAGTTCAATAGCAAATTACAAGGTGCATGTAAATATCTAACAGAAACATACGAGTTTATTGGTAACAAATGACAGACTAAGTAACAAAGAAGGATAGTGTCTTAAGCAAAGTTCGTAGCAAAGTCATCCTAACGAGATGGTCGGCGTCGCACGCGTGAAGATCTACCTTTATTCCATACCATAGAAAATACAGCCAATCAGAATGCAGGAAAGCCGTTGTATCTTCGTCAGTATTCCATCGAACCTTCCCATCGATCAATGCAATTCAACGGTACCACACCCAACCTTCCTATCGTGCACTGATATTCCCGCTCATGCTGGCCTTGCTGGCCACTGTATTTTCTATGGCATGGTATAAAATAGTTATGCAACCCTTTCTCGTGGTATACCGTGGAAAATCCGACTGGTCACTTGTATTTTCTTGGTATTCACACGAGCCTAATACCAAGAAAATACAGGTGGCTCGTGAGATATTCCACGGTATACACTCGAAAGCGTTGCATTACTAGTATGTATATGGTTCCTGAGTGGGGAGAACGGAGGTCGCTAACGTTGGCACTGGTGTCTTCTTCTGGGTCAGGGTTGCCCTTACTGTTGGATTGATTGTTTGCCAGGCAGTAAGTGTATCATAACCGAGGAGTGGCAGGTGCTGAGATCGAACTAGGTATGGTGGGAGGAGATTGGGAGGAAGTAGCAGTTGAAATGTCATCCCTGTTGGACAAATCGGCATTTGTATCCAGGGCAGATGGAATTTCATGACCTCAAAAGGAACCAGGTAAAACTCAGACGTCTTCACTCGGTAAGATATATTACGGAGTTGAGAGCCAACAAACTTCTTAATATTCCCGAAAATGCCTCTTACTGATACAACTAGGTATAGATTACGGTTTCTAAACGTTTTTCCCTAGGAGTTACGTAAATTTATCTCTAACGTCACTGGGAAGTAAGTTATCTGGGTCAAGGTGCACGCTTGATGAGTGTGTAGAACAAGTTTGAGGTGCGGGAGGCTTAGACGGTATTGCTCCTGCCTGTTGTGGTTCGTCGTTGTAAGTATCCGGTGTGAAGACGGGTTGTACCCGACAGAAATGGTCGTTTCGCTTGAGAAAGTGTGGCTCCAATGAGAGACTGGGGATGTGTATCTTTCCCGCCACACTGGAGATTATGCGCGGCGAGGGCCATAGTTGGGAGGGTGATGACGCCTTAATACTTGTGGTATCAATGCGGGGTTCTAAGGCGTTTTCACTGTCGGGAGAGGCATTACTTGGCAGATCGACCTCTACAAACTCTTCAGACCTGATGTTTAGGGGTGTGGGAGGGGAGACGAGCACAAATACACGACGTACTGAGGAGCCTATTGCCGCATGTAGTCGAGAACCATATTTGCAGATGGAACCATCGCAGAAGAACATGACCATTTGGCGCTTGGGTAGACTGCGATGTCGTTGATCTTTTCGGGAGAAATGCAAACGTCTTTTACCAAGAACATGAAGGTGGGGTGGGGATGGGCCATCTACCTACCAACTAGGCGTCACCTGGCAGCCGAGACGTTGGAAGACAGTATGGCGGATCATGTTTCCTGTAGCACCGCTGTCAAGGGTTGTCCGGACTGGGTGAATGTTGTAAAACATGTGTAAATACAGCAACTGTCGGGCATGTATGCGGAAGAACTTAATACTACCTGTAGTGTCGTCAGTGTCACTGTCCGGTTTGTGTGCAAAGGTTGTGGCCTCCTAGTAGGAGCACAAAGGATGTTGGCTATTTGTATGGCTTTGGCAATGTATTTGAGGTCTTGATCTGGAAGGAAACTGCATTCACTCAATAAGTGGTTGCCGTCAGCGTGAACTGCTTGTTTGTAAATTGCACAGGATTTACCAAGGCGGGTAAGGCCGTGTGCTTGTCCTGTGTGGTGTTCGGGTGTTAATAGTATTACGTGAGCTAGTGATGCCAGTGCGCATAATCTTGGCGTCATCGGCGCCCCGTATCTCGTCAAGAGAGGAGAGGGCTTGAAATAATTCCGGTTTTATTAACTAAAGGGTTCCAGATCGTAACTCGGTTCCATACCTCTGCTTGACTAGCTTAGATAGTTCGGGGTGAATCAGTTTCAGCCAAGTAAGGACAACGAAATTCTACAGAGTGGGGGTAAGTTCTTCATCCTCGGTGGAAACTTCACCACGGTGAGAAAGGCTATAGATACAGAGTAAAGTGTCCTCTACAAAGGCCATGAGTTGCTGGAAGAGATCCTCGGGGCGCAGTTCTGCATGCAGTTCTGGGACTTTGAGCGAGATGCTCAACGCGTTTGCCAGATATCAGGAAGGTCTCTGAAGAGTCGCTTGGCAGCGACGAAACAACGGTTGTCAGACTAGTCATTACAGCTTTTACAAGTTAAGTTTTCACAAGAAATTTTAATTACCCAAAATATTAGGGAACAAAATCTTCCTTTGAGAAAATGCAAGCTGTTCTAGGGAACTATTTTCTTTCCGAAAATGCTAGATGACGTTTTTGACTTTCAAAAACAGCAATTACGACCCTTCCGAAAACCTCAGAGGCTATGATTTTCCCATTGCGAATCTTTTAGGCCACGTTTAAGTTACGAAAATCCGAGTGCACTCTTTAATCGACGCCGAAAGCGCAAGGCGAATTACCCTCCACCGAAGAGATGTCTACCGAAACTTGTCGTTGAGTGCCCCTGAGATACATGCGTGCTATAGTGCAGCCAAATGACCACCTAAACCATAATACCACCCAGATGGTCTCGAGTTTGTTTACAGTAAGAACAAAGGCTTCGTTATAAGCCAATTAGAATCCGTTAACGCGGTGGTCAAATCAGTGAAACTGGTTTTGCGAGACCGTTTTGAAGATTATTTAAAGTGGTGGATAAAGCTTGTCAGGAACAATTCAAACGTTTTTTACGAAGGGAAACCAGTCAAGCCGGTTTTATCCAAAAGAATACGACAGAATGATGTCCCAGAAAATAAATCCGGCAAACAAGAAACAACACTAGGAATTAGCATCATAAGCGCTTATCTGCTCTTGTTTTATCATTATCATTATCATTTTTATCTCACACACTAAAGGCCTGTGTCGCTTCACTTTATCACCCAGCTCCAAGCTGGCAGAGCACTGCATCAGCATCGCAGAGGTCATGGGTTCGACTCTCTTACAAGTCTGATTTTTTTTTTCGGGCTTTCGTTTTGCAACTGTTGACGACGATCCAAAATATTTACGTCAATTACGGAAACCGCTTCTCTAAGTGATAGTCAAAGCCAGCCAAGCATTCCCGTTGTTGATGGACAAATGAATTCATTAATGGGAAATTGATTCCGTTCGTGGATTCAACAATCCAGTCATGAAATGAACAATCCAAATTCAAATTGAACTTCTATTCAATAATCAAATGTTGCTTGCTTTAATAAGAAGCAGCCCTTACTGTTAATGAAAATTGCTATTGAGTGTTTGTAAAGCAGTCAGTGCAATTCTGGTCTTCTTAATTTAATATTATCACCAACCTCTTTGTTACCAATGGCCGTGTGATCGGTAAGAGTTCCAAACGTCAATGATGTTGTCATGACTGCACTTAGGTAGGCCATGACGATGATACCTATAAACATCCAAACAACACCAAGTACACGCGCTAAAAAGAATTTAGGCGCCTTGTCTCCATACCTAAAGAAAACAAGAACATCGGCCTTTTTTAACAATCCATCTATTATCTATACCTAGGTCAGGACTCAACACTGAATATTGCATTTCATTGACTTACCCAACGGTTGTCATGGTAACGAATGCCCACCAGACCCCTTCCAGAGATCCACGGCAGAATCCGGGAGGGAATTCCGCAGGATTTGATTGGGAATCCTGTGGTAAATATATTAGTTTTAAGAAGCGTTCTCTTCCCAAGAGATTTTAAAGTAACAGGTTTTAATTTTGAGAAACACAGGCCAGGAATGTTTATTCTGTCGTTAATTTGTAATAACAGCAACAACTTTATTTACCCCTTACAAACACAAAGATGGATTTTACAAATAATGACATTTTCATGCTTTGTAATAAGCTTTAAAATAACTGCTGAGGGCTTATTAGAATTTGTTTGTCAATCAGTTTCAAAAATAGCCCATCAAAAATATTTCAGCTGTCATATAAACCGAGACCTGAACATCAGCAATCAGGATTTTTTGGAGTTGTTTTTAATGCCGTTGGCCGGAGGACCGAGAGGAGGCTGGAAAAACGCTATGGCGCCGGTAGAAGGCTTCTTTCTCCCGCCAGCTTCCACCAAAGCTCAGATAATCGTGAAAGGAATAAGCAGAAATTGAACCAGGAGCATAGCAGAATATATAAAAAAATAAAGCAATCCATGAGACATGAAAATGGCTAAAGGAATGGTGTCTGTATTCCACCGATACAGCCTTCGCCCAGCATTTGCTGTCGCTGGAAATGCGAAGGAGAGCAAGGTAAAAGGTGAAATCTTCACCTGTTATCCGACGAAATGTACACAAACAATTATGCATGCGTAAAAAATTCATAAGTGGAGTTATATTTCTCGTTATAAAATCATTTGGGTCTCTCCTATCTTTCCGAACAACCGCCGGAGGAACGACCAAAGCCTGACACGATTCCCGCCTAGCCGGAGATTTTTGCAAATTATTCCAGGTTTCAAAAGTATTTTCCTGGCGTTAAATGCGATATTCGAACATTATTTTACTGCAGTTTGAAGCTTAAGACATGTTCTGTTTGAAAATATGAATGAATCTTTTTAAACATGACATGAAAACACGACATCTGAACTCTTCACAGTTGAGCGGACTAACTCATGACAAAGAGTCTGGTTGCGTAAAAAGTCATAACTCGCGTTCTATTTCTGCTTTTACAGTGATTTTGGTCTCTTTGGAAAGCTACAGAAGTGTAGTATTTGACATGATTTTAAAGCTCAAGACATGTTCTATTTCAAACCGTGACCGAATTCTTCTACAGATAAAATGTAAAAGCCACAAACACGCGTTTAACATATGAAGTCTTCGCAGTTCACCGCAAGTGCTGTGAAATGACAGTTTTTATGCTGCGTATAAAGCTAAAACTTGAGTTGTATTTGTCGTTGAAAGATTTCGGTGTCTTTGCAAAACTTAACAAATGTTGTTTCTACATTTCCAATGGACCGTTAAATCACAGAGAATTAATCGCATTTCTCACCGAAAAAACATGAGTGAGGCAAATTCATGAGGTTGTTATTAACGCGAGCAAATAATGTACACAGGATGTAAACAACGGATCGATCAACGCTATCTTAGCGCCTCAATAAATGTGACAGTTCTATTGTTTTGTTTTGTTTTGTTTTGTTTTTTTGACAGATAACACGTGACGTTCGCGCATGCATATTATCGGGACAGTGTCCCTTTAACCGGGGAACTTTTCATATGTAAATGTATTCCCCCTTTAGAGTCTCTACTTACGTACTGCTAGAACCAGTTCAGTACTTAGAAAATTGCAAAAATATTTAAGCAAAGTGTGTGCGTTAGGGCTTCTAAGATATGACAAAACGTTACATTGCTACGATAAGGTAGTTATATAAGTTTATATAAGTCCCTACAGAAACAGTCGGGTTTATGTAATTATTTCGTCTGCTAATGAGAAAGGAAGTATTTTCATATTTATTTAAAAAAAAAGAGGAACACTCTATTTTAATATTTGAGGAAATACAGACCAGTGTGTGAAGGAAATACAGTAAAGGATGCAGCATTCGTTTTAAATTATCGACAATCAGTTGGTGTCAAAATAATTGTTAATTTAGAATTCCTGACAGACATTCCTGGTGATCAGCTTTCTCATGTAAATGAAATGGGAAAACGCCAATAATAGCTAATTTTTGTCATTTGAAAAGTACAACTCCTCGGTAGGGATGTTTTTGCTAAATAACAAAAGGGAAGAAAGTAGGGAAGTAGCCTCCTCATTCAGTTGTTTCAGAATATATTAGCGGCCAATTTCCAATACTTATTGTAAACAGAATTAAAACTGCATAAATTGTCGGGCATCTTTTCTTTTCGAGAAGGCAATTAACTATTATGATAATTTATCTTCCACAATGACGTATTACCACTTTAACAACTATTACGTTCTATTAATTTAATTTTTGTGGGTTTTTCTTCTACAGTTAATCTTCTGTCTTTCATTACTGGCCTTGAACCCAACATCATGCGCTTCGAACAAAGCGATTCCAAGTCAATACGCTCCCGGCGTTAAAGGAGGCGACTTTAATTTAAAATACATTTGTTCGCAAGCTGTCAGGGGTTTTTCAGGATCTAACGACTTGTTTGCATACTATTTTTTCCAGGTGATAGCTAAGATAAGCATTATAATAATTCTGTTTTTTCTTCCCACTTATTTTCTTCATCCAGCTATTATGGGGGTATTTGTAAAAAATCACAGTAGAGACTAATTTTCAAAAGAAGTTTTCAGCTCTCCTTATCGAAAACGCAAAACTTTGTTTGAGTGCAAACAGTTTGGTCGATTTTTGGCGTTAATCCGAGAAAATAAATAAAAGTAAGGTTCATCTTGCAGGTGGAAAAATTTTGACAACAAAGGAGAAGTGAAAGCGATTCTGAAGGCTGAATTTTGTTTTAAGAGCCACTATAGTTCAGGTCTTGCAATCTTTTGCCTAATTTTTTTTTCCTTGTCGTGTCGCTCAGCTCGTTTCTTTATACTTAGAAGTTGCAAAGTTCATCTTTTTTAAAGCATTAATATAGGTAAAAGACATAATACTCACCAATGCCCAAACCAGAATTCCAAATATTGCACTTAAAAGTGCAGCCAACACTAGCACCGTCCACGTCTGAAGAAACTCCCGCAGAACATTCGATTTTGCCTCCTGATCAAGCTGCTTTCCATTCTTTATTACTGCAATGCCGGGAGATCGTATTAATCCGAGCCACTGAATACCGCTTGGACGATTTGAAAAAAGAACAGGGAAGACGATATCGAAATCTTTATCAGTCATGCATCTAGTTAGTTCCGAAACGTTGGTGGCTTGGTGCGTGTAGTTCAACCATGGTCTACGGTCATTGCAACATTCGCTGAATAAATCATTGATTGCGTCGTGGAAAATTCCTCTCATCTGCCCGGTGCTCTGGTTTTTCATGATGTAAGGTGGACTGTGAAGCCAACAGACCGAAAGGTTTCCAAAGTTGCACGGCTTGCTTTGAGTTGAAGGAGTAGTTGAAGGAGTGTGGTAGCTAGACGAAGTCGGGTTAATGGACTTATTAGCAGGAACAGAACTTGTGTGGTAAGCCAAGGAGGGTGTTGATGATGACTGAGCATCGACTTGAACAAAGAGCAAAATCAACAAACAAGCGCCAACATGCCCTCTCATTGTCATTTTGGAATGTGTTTTGGCCGAAAAGACTGGGTAAACGCTATTACCAAGGATACTGTATAGCTTCTTTCTTTTGCCTTGACCCCAGCCGACTTCCCCCAAGAAAAAGAATATGCATAATAGACTATCATGACACTGTTTATCGGAAATTTGATGTCAACAGTTTCTTATTGGTCCAGTTATTTTGACTGTACTTAGACCTTTATGTAATTAATATTTACACCAATGCGGAAAACGGCTTTGCAGCTGCCTACTTTTCTTCTTTTCATTATTGATATTTTTTTCTGAATTTTACTGCCTGTTTATTGATGAACGCAAGCATAACTGACGAGACAAGTGACCCTTTATTCTTGCATTTAGGTACTATTTTGTCCTTTGCATAACTGAATTCGTTGTCATTTTGGAATGTGTTTTGGCCGAAAAGACTGGGTAAACGCTATTACCAAGGATACTGTATAGCTTCTTTCTTTTGCCTTGACCCCAGCCGACTTCCCCCAAGAAAAAGAATATGCATAATAGACTATCATGACACTGTTTATCGGAAATTTGATGTCAACAGTTTCTTATTGGTCCAGTTATTTTGACTGTACTTAGACCTTTATGTAATTAATATTTACACCAATGCGGAAAACGGCTTTGCAGCTGCCTACTTTTCTTCTTTTCATTATTGATATTTTTTTCTGAATATTACTGCCTGTTTATTGATGAACACAAGCATAACTGACAAGACAAGTGACCCTTTATCCTTGCATTTAGGTACTATTTTGTCCTTTGCGTAACTGAATTCGTTGTACTTTCAAGCTGTCCCCTTATGGTATATGAACTAGGGTGGTTTGCGGGGGGTCTAACCTTAAGTCATCTATTAAATTCACAAGTGATGCTCTTAAAACCAATTTTTGTTATAAAAATTTCAGGGAATAGTAAGCTTTCTTCAGCTTTCATTTGTGCTACCACGTCATCGATAATCACAACGTACGGCCCAACTGCTGTTTAACTCACACCACGGAACTTTTCCTCGCAATATTTCTTGGCTTATCAGTGAATATGAACATACGGGATTCGTAAAGCCGAACCAAACGTTTTTCTCCTCGGATCAGCCAAACTGGTTCAGCTTCCGCTCTCAAGCAACCACGACGCCTCGCACACAGGAAATCGTTTCCTGTCATCACGACCGAGACTAGAAAATACGCCATCTACGCTTTTTCTTAAGATTTTTCTTTACTTTTTATTTTTATTTATTTTATTTGCCACACTAATTACAAAAATATAGGACAAGAAGAGAAAAAAAAAAAAGAAGTGGCGAGGAGACCTAACAGAAACTATAGGAGCTTATGAGAGGTTAGGCCTCCTCGAACTATGAGCTAGAGCTGTTTCACATCAATTGAAGAAAAGAAGGCGAAAAGTCGAAGATGGAAAGATTTATAAACTGTTTTCATACTTACTCAATAATTTAATCTTCAGTTTTTTCTTAAAAGAGGAGAGGGATTGAGAGTTGATGATCTTGTTGTCAAGTGAATTAAAAAACTTAGGCCCTTGAAAAAAGGGCGAGAACTTTTTCGTGTTTGTACGACAAAACGGTAGACGGTAGGCCTGGGAATTTCTTGTATTGTAAGAGTGGAATTGATTGCTTTGAGAGAAATTGTTATTAAACTTTGGAGGTAAGAATGAATTTTTGCAAGAATACATAAATTGGCCCAGTTGAAGCAAATGGATATCATTAAATTTTAGTATACCGAGGTCCTTAAAGATGGGGTCAGCATGAGCATTAAAATGTGATTTATTAATAATTCTAATAATGCGCTTTTGCAGGATAACAAGGCGGCGGAGATAAGTTTTATAGGTCGAAGCCCAAACAATATTACAGTAGTGAAAATAAGGATAAATTAAGGAATAGTAGAGCATACGTAAAGACGATTTAGGAAGAAAGAAGCTGCATCTAGATATTATACCGACTGACTTCGCAACTTTACTTGCAACGTGAGATATTTCCGACTTCCAATTTAGGTTTTCATCCAAAATTACGCCTAGAAAATTTGTCTCCTTTACTTTAACAATATTTTGATTATCTATACTTATTTGAATATTACAAATTGAACGCTTTTGTCTTGGTTTAAAGACCATAAATTTAGTCTTTTTAAGATTTAGAGAGAGCTTGTTTGCTTTAAACCAGATTGACAGTTTGTCCATCTCCAAGCTTAACATATCTGAGAGATAGTTCAGATCTTTATGTGACATGAATACATTGGTATCGTCAGCGAACAATATCAGATTTAATAGATTAGAAGCATTGTTGATGTCGTTAATGTACAGTAAGAAAAATAGTGGTCCGAGGATGGAACCCTGAGGGACCCCACAAGAGATTTCATTTCTTAACGAACGGTGGCCATTATATTCAACATATTGCTTTCTGTTTGAAAAGTAACTTCTTATCCAGTCCAGCGCTAAGCCACGAATACCGTAATGTTCGAGTTTATCAAAAAGGATGATATGATTTACAGGGTCAAAGGCTTTTGAGAGGTCAAGAAAAATACCTACGGAAAATTCACCTCGGTCAAAGGCAGTGGAGATCTTATCATGCAAGTCGATTAGCGCGAGTGCAGTGGAATGATTTTTCCTGAAGCCGTATTGGTTACTACAGAGGATGTTGAAGTTCATCAGATATTGCATTAAACGATTGTAGATAACTCTTTCAAAGAATTTTGAAAAGCTGGGAAGCACCGAGTGAGTGGTGAAAAGCGACTGATCATCAGATTTAAAAATAGGTATCACGCGAGCGATTTTCATTTCATCGGGAACAATACCATGCTGGATTGACAAGTTTATGATATGGGTGAGTGGTTCAGAAACAAGTAGAATGGACTCCTTAATGACTGTCATTGGAATCTGGTCGTAGCCAGCTGCTTTGCCTGGAAGAAAAGTTTTCGCAATCTCAGTGATCTCATCTTGAGTTGTAGGGTGTAAAGGAACCATTAAGAAAACAACGGTGTGAAGCTGACGACTGTATACCCCTAGCTAAATTAGGACCGATGCTTGAAAAATAACTACAAAACTTGTTGGCAATTTCGACAGGATCAGTAACTTCACGATTATCAGCTTTAAATGTTGAGCATCTATTGGAATTTCTTTTGCTTCTGTTTAGAATTTCATTTAAAACTTTCCAAGTAGCACGAGTATTAGATTGAACGTTATTCAATTTCTTCTCGTAGTAAAGACGTTTTGCTGTCCGCAGAGAATGATTTAAGTTGTTTTTATAACTTTTGTAAACTGATTGACGATCCATTGTTGGATTTCGCAGATATTTTTTATAAAGCCTATTTTTCTTCCTAATACACTTAATAAGCGCATTGGATAGCCACGGTTTATTTAAACGGCACTGTTTTCTGGTTAATTTTTTTACAGGGAAGCACACATTATAACTTTCAGAATACTTCTTTTACGCGTACGCGTTTTTGGGGTCATGATAACCATCAAGGGAGGACCAGGTAATTTGTTTTAGCGTTTCGAGAAAACTCGCTAAGTTTTCTTTATTATTGTCTCGAATGACCACTGGGTCATGAGCGCGGCTGTTGGAAGAGTCATTATTTGAATGAATCGAAAAAACAAGTAAGTGATCAGAGATATCAGTAATCAATAAACCACTTCTCGAGTGATCAAAAAATGTGTTTGCGAAAATGTTATCTAACAATGTTGGGGTGTGAGAAGTTATTCGGGTGGGACGTGTTATCATGGGAAAAAACATATACGAGTGCAATCCATCAAGGAATTCGCCAGTGTTTTGGTGATGTTGAAAGTTAATTAAATTCAAATTGAAATCACCCATAATAAAACATATTTTGTTCTCTCTAGAGATTTTCGCTAACAGATCACTGTGTTTTGACACAAAGTCACCAACTCTCTGATTAGGTGGCCTGTAAATACCGATAATATTTTGCCCATGGGGTCTTGATATTTCAATAAACAAAGATTCTGCAACATCAATATCGTCAAAACTTTAGTCAGCGCGAATTTTAAAATCGAGATTGTCAGAAATATATAAGCCAACACCACCACCAGTTCTATTTGGGCGATGTTTGTGAATAAAATTGAAACCATCTATGTCTACTGAATGGGAATAATCATTTAGCCAAGTCTCAGAAACGCCAATTAAAGAGAACTTAATATTCAAGCATGTCAAAAGAATAGAAAGGCTGTTTAGATTACGTTGAAGACTACGAATATTTAGATGTAGAAGCGAAAAATCTTCATCACATAAATTATCATTTCTCAACATGTCGTTAAATTTATCTTCAATGTAGTAATCACAATGGACGTCGTCTGTGCAGAAATTAACATCAGGATCTATATCGTCAGAACGAGTTAGGGAAAGATTGTGACTTGAAAATAAAGGATCGTAATTTAGGCTGGAAAGTGAAGTTCGTAAATTGCAAGGTTAAAACTATAATCGTCTAAAGCATTAAAAGGTAAAGTGTGATCAGGAATCGAAGCCATGGTTAATAAATAATAAACATATAAATACGTACTATAAATATTATAGAAAGCTAAAGCACAAAACTACACAGCTACTTAACTGGGACGCTCAATTCTGTCTTTAATAACCAGTCGGTCTAAAACGAAATAGGCTATTTTCCCGTTTCTTCTCGCTTCTTCAAACTTAGGACGCTGCTCTTCCCTCTTGTCAAGGGTTTCTTGTGCCAGGTCTTCATTAACAAAAATTCCAGGGGGCTTGATTCTCCTTGCACTTCTGATGATCTGTTCTTTTTGCTTCCAATCGCGGAGGCGACAAACGATGGTCCTTGGACGTCTTACGGAGCCAGTTGTAGCATTTGCTCTTCTGCCGACTCGATGAGCCCGCTCGATATCCGGTTCTTCATCGAGGTTAAGCTTCTCTTTGAGTATCTCCTTTACTTTGGTTTCGGTGTTGTGCCAAGTTTCTGCTTCTTCCTCTCGAATGCCGTCTATTCGAATATTACTCCTTCTACTTTGGTTCTCCAGATATTCTATCTTATCAGTGTGGTAATCGAGGGAACTGCACATCTTTTCAATCTCTTCTTCGACCTCATGCAGTCGGGATGAGCATGGTTTCAAGTCCTTGATATCTTTCTGGGAGAACTCGAGGCTCACCTTCAAGTCGCTAGTGTCTTTCTCGTAAATATCTAGTCTAGCTTTGATTTCTGAGACTTGGCCGATGACGGAATCTAGCCGTGCGTTTACGTTGGCCAACAGTGAGTCGAATAAATTCTTAAACATTCTTTCTTGCACTTTCAACAACTCCCTCAGTGTCGCCATTGTGACAAGTTCAGATCCCGCGGAATTAGCTCCTTGAGTGCTAGCAGCCTTCGTGGTACGAGTTTGAGGCATAGTTAATTTAGTTAGAGTCGTAAATGGCAAATAGCGATAACAAAAATTGAGTGTAAAACAAGATTCACTAAGAAATTAAAGCAATTATCGCGGAGTAAAGAAAGTACGACCGTACGCCACTCTTCGCCTGAGGACCCTCGCCAGGTCACTTTCACTTCACGACCGACTAATTAGACATTGTTTCAAAAAACGGGTATATTGTGCTGTTGAGAAATTGCGAAGTTGTTTTACCTTACTAAGGCAAACAAAATGCACGGGCTTCTCCCTCTGCTCATCATAATTACTTTTTTTGTATAGGTAATCACATGATTTCGAGTGCAATTAGGAATAAATAAGCACGAGTAAATTTTTTCAAAGACTCACAATTTATTCATTACGCGCAGGTCACAACAACAGTTTTGTCAATGTTTTTAAAGTTTTTTAAGCCGCAAAAACCGGCTGAAAAGTTGTAGGCTATAGCTATAAGGCTACTTTGTTTATCAAGTGTCTATCAAATGCTGTAATGTATAATCATTACCTTCAGAATTTCTGGTTCATAATCTTCGTCTTGTTTGTTGTTGTTTTCTCGGCGTAAAATGGTTTGAGCAAAGTGTTATTTAAGTTTAACGGGCTCATAACTTTCGATTTCGTCGGTAATTCCCTTCTGTAAACATCACTTTCTCCAAACAGACAGCCCGAAAAGTAGTGCTTTTCGCATCGTGCTCGTTTTTAGAGCCGTTTTCAGCTCCTCTGCGAAAGAAAACCTGCTGAAAACGTCGGCCATTGTTTTATGTTTTCACAATTTTCAACGCGGCTCAAACTTGCCGCGAACTTGTTGCTATAGAAATAGCTATGATTTGATTAGGTAATTCAAATTTCTATTGTTTCTAAACCAATCAAAATACATTTGTAATTGCACTATGTTACAACTTTGCACTCGTGTTACACGTTTTCGCACTGTGTTACAGCAAAACTGCACTGTTTTTTTAGCCAATCAAAATATTGAGTAATTTTTTCGTGCATATTATTACAGTGGTTATCATCAGTTAATATACTATGAGATTGGCTACTACTAACTGTTATAAATTATATTACTAGCTACGTCTAACTATAGCTCTGTATTTAATATTATTATTTGATATGTAACACATTATTAATTTTTCATTTGATATTGTACTTTTTACTTTATTTTGTGTTCCCAAATTACTATGGGATTCCCCCCAGGCTAAGTGGCATTCGCACGTATATAAAGTTTCTATTACTATTACCTTTTGGCCATGTTGTTCAGTGCGACAACAAGCAATTAAAGGTATGGTTTGTGTTGCTTTGGCTATGCTGGGATAGTGAACAAAAGATACGGACATCAAACCTAAAGTCTGGATCATTTGAAGCCACACCCTACCCTCTCATTCATCAATTTTCACTTCCCACACCCCCCTCCCCAGAGATTGGTGAGACCAGGTATAAAACAGTAAAACATGGGCACATATCGCGTGCAAAACGGTGAACTATTCTCATGATGGGATTAAGAACTTCAGCAGCTTAAGAACTTTTTTAATTTTCATTGCCCGTTAAACAGGATATACGTAATACTACTATTGCCATCACTACCACCACCCCCACCACCACCACTACTACTACTACTACTACTGCTGCTGCTGCTGCTGCTGCTGTTACTACTACTACTACTACTACTACTACTACTACTACTACTACTACCACTAATACTAATATTATTCCATTGGCACCCCTTACATGAAGTACAATATTGACAGCATGCAACACTACTTCATGACCTAAAGCACGTTTTTTACGTTACAGAAACAAATTTCAGAAACTAAGCTATATAAAACCTAGAATATATGATTTTCATATATTCATTCTCATATATGTAAAACCTAAAAGTAGTTAAAATATGATACAATATGTACCATTTCCCCATAAACGAAAAGAAGGAACGAAGAGGAAATAATAAATGTAGTACTGCAGTACTACAATGTAGTAGACAGGAAACTTATTGAAAATGCTAAATTACGTAACAAGTATCTTCCATTTGTTATAAAATTTTTGGTGTTTATTTTTTTCATTTTCATACTTTACATTAACCTTTTGTTTTGAAGCCGTCTATATTTGGATGGATGTTTTTCCTCCGGTGTTTCCCCAGATATAACCTCACTACTCACAAACATGTCCACTATACACAAACGGATTCCAGTCGTCAAAGTGCTTTCACCAATCGGACCATTGATAAAAGTATGATTGGTACCAATGCACTACGTAACCCACTAGTGAAATGTATTCGATTGAGGGGACTTGGAGTAATTTCGCGTTTCAGCGGGCTGGGTAGGGGTCGATTCCACTGGTTCATTGGTTCCAAAGGTACGAGTGGTACCAATAAACTAAGCAGGTTTCCATTGGCATTCCACTGATTGGTGAAATGCAACTCATTAATTGGAATATTTTCGCGTTACATCAGTCTGGATCGGGGTCGATTCCACTGGTCCATTGGTACCAACCTAGCCTGATCCAAGCCAAAATACGTATTCTAAGTCCTCTTGATGAGATGCATTTTACCAATGGAATACCAATGGACGACAAACGTATTCCATTGGTACCAATCGTACCACTGGCACCAATGGACCGGTGGAATC
>JAEMWC010000958.1:180000-217500 GCA_016490735.1 Pachyseris speciosa | reverse complement strand
CACACAAGGCACTCGGAAACAAAAACAACTAACCTGGTGGCCAAGCTGGTCTGTTTTTGTCCTTGGTTGAATCGTCTTTAATACAAAAGGATCTTTTGACTAAAAGCTTATCTAATTTTCCATCAAGGTGGAATTCCAGCGACCTCGAATTGTTAGAAAATTTACTGTCATCGTGATAATTTGTGCCCTGACGCCTCCACCCCTTCTTCCAACGAAATCCATCCGCCCGAGGACACCCAGATAAAGGTTTAGGTAACCCGTATGTCCCTGCTGGCCAACGAGTGGCTGCAAATAACAAAAACGGTGAAAAGAAGCCCTCCTTGATTTTTATCAACCATTACATAGTAAACGCTTTGTCGTGACTGAAAAGCAAAAGTGCCTTAGACTATCAACAGACAAGAGCACTCCCATTCCATAAACTCTGATAAGGCCGATAAAGGTCGAAAAAGATTTTCTAACAAAAGTACAACAGCCGGACATTTGAATGGAATCTAAAGGTGATGTCAAACGATGTTGTCTCGTGTAACATGGCACACAGGGGGATTTCTAACGCAACATTTGTTGCGACAACATGTTGCAGGTTTTTGATAGCGATTCCAAAACTTGTAGCATTGTTGCCCGAATTTTGTTGGAGTTGGTGCGTGTAACACCCCCGTTGTTGACTTAGCGCAACAACGTCACAGAATGCACCAGAATACACTCATTGTCCACCGTCACTGTCGAGCAGGAGCCTGGGCTCAAACGTATCGGACAATGTTGCGATAAAAATCGTTCGTGTAACATACCATTGCCTACCGTTGCTCCAACAAAGTTGCGCTAAAAATTGTCTCGTGTAACTTGGATTAAAAATCAGCATTAAAAATCAGCTCGTGTAACATCACCTTAACTGGATGAACTGAGCCTTCGAGGAACGAATAACACCATCCTAAATCAGGCAGCGGTGACTTGTACTTCAGGCACAGCACGGCTAACTTACACACTGTACCTCACTATATTATAATATGTGTAAGCTCATTCGAAAACCGAATCAAACAAAAAACAAACTCGCATTCTGAATATAGAACTTTTTGTATTCAGGAGTGAAGACTGACTCTCTAACAAGAAATGAATGATTGGTTTAATTGACCCCGTCCGTACTTGGAAAACAAAAATTCAGAGTCGAGATCATGAATTTCCAGATTGTCGGTTAGAATACTCTCACCACTGAGCCATGGAAAACCCGAGTGGTGAGCAAGGTCATTTTAACTGGGGCTAGGAATTCATGGCAGGCTTGAATTCATGAGAAATTCCACGTATACAGCAGTGTCATCGATCGAAGTGTAATAGCCGGTGAAGTTGATAATGCAGCGATTCCATCTTCGCGACTCATTTGTAGTCGCCAGAATGCCCGAGACCATCTATCATCGCTTGCTGATAAACGCTTGCTATTGTCGCTTTAACATTTGTATTTAGCGTAGTATTTTGAAGAAAAACCTGTATTTATAGTTTAGACACTGCACTGGTTGTGTTTTAACGGTTTTAATACTTTTGTCACGAATGAAACCAACCGTGTGAGAATTAAAAACATGGCATAATCGTTTTCCCTGTTTACCGTCATTTGACTTTAAGGTCGTCGCTCGCAAATAAATTTACTCTCTTTCAGCTTTAAAAGGACATGTTAAGTTTAATGATTAATATTTTTCCCTGTTTACCGTCATTTGACTTTAAGGTCGTTGCTTGCAAATAAATTTACTCTCTTTCAGTTTTAAAAGGCCATGTTAAGATTGGCAGTATGTTGAGGTATGTTGGAGAGAAAAAATTATTTTTGTGCGAGGTGAGCGCTTGCACTACCGATAGTGTTTCCGGTCCACTTCATTGAACTCGACTGCCAGTAAACAAACACTGCATAAGTTTTGGCTTCTTTTACATTTCTTGGACTCCGAATATTCGTTTATACCCTGCGAGCAGTTGATTTCTCCTATGCTTCCCGAGAGAGAAACCACTGCGAGCAACGGTTTGATCAATCTCGTTCCCAGAGGCTGCGATCCTTTTGGCCAGCGCCAAGGATACGAACCTCTGGTCGAATCCAAAAAAGGACACTGATTGGCTGGTAAAAACAAAGCAATAAATATGACCGGATCAACCGCATCGGAAGTTGTTTTCGCGAAGTGTCAGGCAATGGCGGAACGAAAGCTTTAGAAATGATCAAAAGCAAAGGAAAATTACTGTCGTTGTAACAATGCGGTTAGAAACCACCGCGTTTAAGTTTGTAGAGATAAGGCGAAATTAGATGGAATCTTAATAGCTCTCAAACAGCTTACAGATGTCGATTTACAACAGGTACTCCGACCAATGTTCAAGGTATTTGTGCCGTTCGTGTTTAAATAAAACTTTCCACATCAAAACCAATGATAAAGGAGTTGAAATATCTTGTTGAAGAGTTAGAGTAGGCGAGGCAATGTGCAGATCATGTTCAAAGAAAGCGTAAGTTAGACGAGGAATGTGGTAGTCGAATTTCGCAACAATATGGTTTCCGTGCACAGAAATTGACATTGAATTGATTCAATATATAAAAAGAATATAGTAGTCTTTAATGAGATTGATCCATTTTGTAATAAATAATTTATACATATACCGTAAAATACTCCCTCAGAGGCTGATTTTTTCCATCTATTTTTGAGGAGGGTTGCACTTATTAGAGAGAAGGCTTATCATAAGGAAAATTGGGCTAAGTTTAAAACTGGAGCAGCAATGTTTGGTAATGTTAGGACAATAGTAAAAAGGAATAAAGTTTAGACAACTATTGAATTACTTTCTCCAGCTATTTTTAATCATACTGCTGTTTGAGACCTCTGTCATTTTCTATGCAATGTGTCCTTCAAGGTCAAGTTGTGATAATGGTGCAGCCAAAAACATCTGACTCAGGGTACGAGTACAACACTCTTTTCTCATTCATGATCTGGGTACTGGGCATCAAACTGAATAAAACAATCTATATTTGGCAATAGGAGCAGTTACTATTGGCTCATACTGCTCGCACTCTGCGTTTATTGCAAGGTTACCATATATCAGTGTCAAAGGAAAATTAAGTGCTTTTGAATCAATCTGTATTTTGATGGACCCATGATTGCCTCTAATTTGGTGTCTCCTTGATTTAGCCTTGGATGTGCAGCCAAAAAACAAATCAGGATTTGTTTTATCTGAAAAGGGATCTAAAAGCCCTTAGGACTAGACTATGTCTTCCTTCTTCAATGAAGTTACTATAGCTATGCAGGCTAAGCTTGGGATACTGGAAGACACTTGCATGTAGAAAGTGTTTTCCATACATGGCCAGAACTAGAGAAGAATATTGCCAAAAATTAATACATTTTAACACATAAATGTTCAGGATTTTCCAGAATTCTAATAGCCAGGTGTGAGGGTCAGCTATATATTCTATTTTCAGGATTTTCATTTGTTCATAAATAGATGTGTTACAAAAACTGTGTTGTGGCATAACAAATAGGCAATCCCCCCTCCACCAGGTCAAGGGTCCGTGGGTCATTCAATTTTCAATTCAAATTAAAAATTGAAAATCGATGTCAATTTTTGATTTTCATTTATTTTTTCTCGCGAAATCAATAAACGCGTAGTTGTAAACAGTCCGTGTGGTTTTCGTCCATTTGATTTTCATCCAATATTAAAAATTGAAAATCAAAATCAATTTCCGTGCACCTTCCATTCATTCCATTTTTAACAAAATTTAAAAAGAAAAAAATCAAAATTGAAATCAATATTTTTGATTGTCAAATTAAAGAAAAATCACTGTCGAGACCTGTTTTTAATTTTCGTCGTTTTCTAACGAAACAACAAATAAAAACGACTTTCCTTTTTTCGATTTTCTTATTTTCCGTCTAAATAGAAAACGAAAATTGCCACCATTATTCTAAAAATCTATTGTTATAAAAATTGAATCCCTCGTACTCTAGATCTTTCTCTCATTGAAGGAATATAGAACACACCGCTCGCGTGTGAGAAACTGGAAAATCAAAATCCCCAGTTCAATTTTGGTCTTCGATGAAAATCAAAAATTGAATACCGGACAAAAACACCTTGCAGGGAAGGGAGGGAGGGTACTCTGCCGACATGTTACGCTTGGTTACTAAGTAAACAAAGATGGCGGCCGACGAAAGCCGTAAAATTCCTTATGAAAACGGTGCGAAGAAAAGCGCTTCGGTTGGTACAAGTTCGATCCCTACAGGATCAGACTACAGCGATATACACTCACGCAGGGACATACGCTCACAAGAATCTTCAATCTCGAAGGAGGTGGGCCCACTAGGAAGAAGAAGAGACTTAGATATATACGGAATAAATGTCAAGAATGACCGAATTGGTAAGCAAGTGGTGTCTTTCTTCCGTACTTCCAAGTACTTCATGCGATAAGCTAGAGGTCCTGGCCTACCGTAAGCGTAAGGCCATTTCACTTTGTTAAGCTTAAGCTTTAATTAAAATTTTGTAATAGCAAGACCTGTCATTGATTAGGGCTGTCACTAAAAGTGGGACGGGGACGTGGGACTTGGGACGCGAGGACACGGGGACGCGGGGACGTGGGACTCGGGGACGCGGGGACGCGGGGACGCGGGGACGTGGGGACGTGGGACGCGGGGACGTGGGGACTCGGGGACGTGGGGACGCGGGGACGTGGGGACGTGGGACTCGGGGAAGTAGGACTCGGGGACGCCGGGGCGTGGGACTCGGGGACGCGAGGACGTGATAAACAAACAACACCCGAATTTTCCGCTGAATTTGCAATTTACAGTTCTCGGTGGTTAAGAGAAAGGTATTACATGATGGAGTTTGTCAGCAGACCAGTAGCCATCGTCCTTGTTCTGCCGGATATGTTTGCTTGCCTATTTTACCGTGACAGCCCTGGGAACACAATAGCTTCAGCGCAGGGGATCTTATACCTCGTGGGCAGCCATGGAGGACTTTCCTGGTAAGTAACGGTGTTTTCTTGTTAATCCTTTGACATCCGTGCCTTATGCTTGCTACTTTCGATGCTGATGTTTACTTCAGGAAAACTGTTGTCCAAAAATGCATATTTCTTTGATTTTCATTCCTAGAATGTGTGGATAACTCTCGTAATGATCTCGAGCTGGAAAGTGAGTGAAAACCGGAGAAAAGTACATGTTAAGAATCCGAAGAAAGGTACAAAAATTATTGTTTGAGATTTCGATAGGAACTGGAATGGATCATTTACTAAAGTAAATTAAGCATTACTGATTTAAGGTGTGCACCATTTGTGTTCCTTCAGTTCCAGCTCGAGATCATTACGAGAGTTTATATCCACACATTCTAGGAATGAAAATCAAAGAAATATGCATTTTTGGACAACAGTTTTCCTGAAGTAAACATCAGCATCGAAAGTAGCAAGCATAAGGCACGGATGTCAAAGGATTAACAAGAAAACACCGTTACTTACCAGGAAAGTCCTCCATGGCTGCCCACGAGGTATAAGATCCCCTGTGCTGAAGCTATTGTGTTCCCAGGGCTGTCACGGTAAAATAGGCAAGCAAACATATCCGGCAGAACAAGGACGATGGCTACTGGTCTGCTGACAAACTCCATCATGTAATACCTTTCTCTTAACCACCGAGAACTGTAAATTGCAAATTCAGCGGAAAATTCGGGTGTTGTTTGTTTATCACGTCCTCGCGTCCCCGAGTCCCACGCCCCGGCGTCCCCGAGTCCTACGTCCCCGAGTCCCACGTCCCCGAGTCCCACGTCCCCACGTCCCCACGTCCCCACATCCCCGCGTCCCCACGTCCCCACGTCCCCGAGTCCCACGTCCCCACGTCCCCGCGTCCCACGTCCCCGCGTCCCCGCGTCCCCGCGTCCCGCGTCCCCGCGTCCCACGTCCCCGCGTCCTGCGTCCCACGTCCCCGCGTCCCCACGTCCCCGCGTCCCGCGTCCCAACGTCCCCACGTCCCCACGTCCCCGCGTCCCCGCGTCCCCGAGTCCCACGTCCCCGCGTCCCCGTGTCCTCGCGTCCCAAGTCCCACGTCCCCGTCCCACTTTTAGTCACAGCCATTGATTAGAGAGGGGACCGAGGGGGGGGGGGGAAGGGGGTAGGTCTGGTGTAAATGAATCATTACATTTTATGTAGCCAAAAAGGGGAGGTTCACCAAAAAGTCCAAAGTTGAATTGAACTTTGTACTTCTTCCCTCAACATATTAATTTTGTTTCTTCTTGGGAACCTTGCTTTTTCAAACAACCAAAAGATAATATGAATTCTCCATAAAGAACTAGAAAGCATGGCGGAAAAGCTGAAGCACATGAAGTTGGAGCTCATGCAGCCGTAGATAAAAAACAAATCCGTACTTTCAGCACGTGAATAAACCATACCGGAAGTCCACATGAAGTGTTACAGTCGTGATTAATTACAAATACAGTCTATCATTTATTAACTTGGTTATGTGGAATAAGGGGGGAGGGAGGGCGCTTAAAAGAGAGGGGTGGCTTAATAACTTTCTACCTCTGAAATGGGGGGCTTATTTGAGAGAGGAGGGGCAAACAATTGGTATTCCTTTCAAAAGAAAGTTTACACCAGATGGTCAAGAGAACAAAATAGGAGCAGCATCATAAAAGTAATTAGGGACCTGTCATTTAGTAGAGGGGGAGGGCTGGTGCAATTTTTTTCCCCAGGTGAAATTTTTTTATGCCCTCCCCCAATTTCTTGCAGAAAAAACTGTAACCGTCCCCCTTGTATGACCCAAAAACATTATGACCCTACCCACGCTAAAAGATATAACAGGGATTATTAAACGGGATCAACTTTCACCTTGTGCAGTTCATACCTCTAGATCACAGAAACAGAACAAAAGGAAGAGCAAAAAATGAAACAACAGAGAGAAAGTCAAAATTTTGAACTGCTTCATCAGCTTTTGTCAGCAGATTTAAATTCAAATGTTAGTGACATATGTGGATGTAGAATCTCTCGCAAGCCTTTCAGTTAGACACGTCAGGTGGCTGACAAAAATGGCAAAGAATGGTC
This sequence comes from Pachyseris speciosa, assembly GCA_016490735.1. Classification (NCBI taxonomy): domain Eukaryota; kingdom Metazoa; phylum Cnidaria; class Anthozoa; order Scleractinia; family Pachyseridae; genus Pachyseris; species Pachyseris speciosa. The sequence continues at coordinate 210,485 of JAEMWC010000958.1, read as the reverse complement.
ACTTGACAGAAAGAGCCATTACAACAGCACAAGACTATCTAGATGGTTTTATGGAAGAAAGTGAGGAATTACTGGATACAGATGAAAGTCTCTGGGGAAGATAGTGACAGCTTGAAAGAGAATGAGTAGAATGAGTAGTGTGGTGACTAAACCTTAAATATTGTGATGCTCCATTGAGGGGTATAATGTGAGCTGGATTAATTTACACTTTTCTTTTATTATGTGTTGATTAGTTGGTTCTGACAAAATCTTCAAGAACGTTTAGATATAAGATGCTTGGTGAATGATAAGATGCTTTGTTTGATACGTAAGGGTCGCTTTCTATGCAACAGTTGACATACATCTAGGGTTGTCGGGTTGTTCAGGTTGATCATTATTAAAGTTTAAAATGCTAACTGTGCAAGGGACTTATTTGTTTAATAATATATTTTATTTTTGGTGACCCTCCCCTTTTTGGCTACATAAAATTTAATGACCCTCCCCCTATTTGCACCAGACCTCCCCCGATCCTCTAATCAATGGCCTTACGCTTACGGTAGGCCAGGACCTCTAGCTTATCGTATGGAAGAAGGACATCACTTGCTCACCAATTTAGTCATTCTTGACATGTATTCCGTATAAGTCTTCCATTAAAGTCTGTTCTTCTTCCTAGTGGGCCCACCTCCTTCGAGATTGAAGATTCTTGTGAGCGTATATCCCTGCGTGAGTGTATATCGCTGTAGTCTGATCCTGTAGGTATGTGTAGCCGGCAAGGGTTCCAACTTGTACCAATCGAAGCGCTTTTTCTTCGCACCGTTTTCATAAGGAATTTTACGGCTTTCGTCGGTCGCCATCTTTGTTTACTTAGTAACCGAGCGTAACATGTCGGCAGAGTACCCTCCCTCCCCTTCCCTGCAAGGTGTTTTTTGTCCGGTATTCAATTTTTGATTTTCATCGAAGACCAAAATTGAACTGGGGATTTTGATTTCCAGTTTCTCACACGCGAGCGGTGTGTTCTATATTCCTTCAATGAGAGAAAGATCTAGAGTACGAGGGATTCAATTTTTATAACAATAGATTTTTAGAATAATGGTGGCAATATTCGTTTTTTATTTAGACGGAAAATAAGAAAATCGAAAAAAGGAAAGTCGTTTTTATTTGTTGTTTCGTTAGAAAACGACGAAAATTAAAAACAGGTCTCGACAGTGATTTTTCTTTAATTCGACAATGAAAAATATTGATTTCAATTTTTATTTTTCCCTTTTCAATTTTGTTAAAAATGGAATGAATGGAAGGTGCACGGAAATTCATTTTGATTTTCAATTTTTTATACTGGATGAAAATCAAATGGACGAAAACCACACGGACCGAAACGAGATTACGACAATGGTTTTCCTGCTAATAAATAATGCCATAGCTTGTTTGATTTTCTATTCAATGGTAACTGCACAAAAATAAAAGTCTAAGTGTTATTTTTGTTCCTTATACGCGTGAAAACGATTAAATGTTTACAACTACGCGTTTATTGATTTCGCGAGAAAAAATAAATGAAAATCAAAAATTGACATCGATTTTCAATTTTTAATTTGAATTGAAAATTGAATGGACGAATGACCCACGGACCAAAAGGTACTGAAACACTGTCTCATTGTAAAAGTAAAACTAATACTAAAAAGTATTATTATATCACATAATCTTCAGTTAAATTTGCCTAGGCAGTAGTCTACTTCATTACATCATTAAAAATCTTGTTCTTCTGGGTGGGCTAACAAAAATTGAGGTGGGACTATTGTTGAGGTTAAGCTTTCATCGGCCTTTTTCTAAGCCAACACTGAAACGATGATTTTCGAGAATCCGAACCTATATTATAAGCGGGTAAAGCTTAATTAAACTTGCAAGTTGTAACTGAGCTTCCTCTAAAAGAATCGATGTATGTATCCCTAGAAAGAGTCGTGTTATACAAAGGAAATCGCTCACAAGTTGGCTTCTACTGCATGTATGTGACTGTTTTCTGATTGTTGGTCGATTACCGTGGAAACGCCCCTGCTGACTGCCCTAAATTGGTCCTGCTGAACGTGTTGAGATGATCAACAGCCGCCATTTTGTCCTAAAACCTCACGCTGGCGCAATCAAACCGGAACCAGGATTTTCTGGTTCCGGTTTTGGATTCTTCCAGAGCGTCCGTTGCCCTTTCCGCTGGACAAGGGTAACGTATGCTCTGGAGACGAGATTGCGGTTTGATTTTCCATCGAGCATGCGCGAAGTACGTCACGCCCCACGTGATGCATTGACATCACATCCTTTTATTTCGCGGGAAAAATTTTTAACGCGTGCATGAGTATTTGTACAACTCCGGTGGGCTCTCCAAAACATGTTAATTCAAATACAAATTTATCGCCAAAAACTCCAACAAAAAGCAGGGAGAAGAGAAGGGTTTTAATAATTATTATTGTGAAGTAAACATTGCAAAATACGCCAATTTTAAATTATACTACTACCTTTTTACCGTGAACGGCCAACTTTTTTTCCGCGTTGTTCCACGCTTAAAAAGTTCAAGTTTGTCCAGACAAACTGTCGCGTTTTTTGATAAATTTAGAGCGTGAGCATGTCAAGTTTTGACAGTTCCGCCTCAATTGAGGCGGAACTGTCAAAACTTGACATGTTTACGCTCTAAATTAATTAAAAACACGCGACAACGTGTCTAGACAAACTTGAATTTTTTAAGCGTGGAACAACGCGGAAAAAAAGTTGGCCGTTCACGGTAGCTCAAAAATGTCGAAAATGGTAGTATTTCTCTATTGGTTTTTAGGTCAGTATTTAAAGTTTCCCTCCGGACCCAAAGAGAAGGTTTTGAGTGGTGAATTCGCCGAGGCTGTAAAATATTTTGCCATTTTTATCACTACACAGCAGGTTTGCTCAAACGCAGCAGTTGTGTAGCTGAACGCATGCGCAACCGCCAAAACAAGTTCACTTAAGCCTGGTTTTCACTAGCGACGCAAGCACAAGCGCAAGCATAAGCGCAAGCATAAGAGCGCTTATTTCATCGTGAAAACGGGCTTAACGCAAGCATAAGCATAAGCGCAAGCACAAGCATAAGGATCAAAATTTTTCCTTTTCCTTGTGCTTGCGCTTATGCTTGCGTCGTGTCGTTGTCACTTGGCATAAGCTGGCGCTTATGCTTGCGTCGCTAGTGAAAACCAGGCTTTACTCGTTTTACCGGTTCAAATTTAATTTATTCGTCCTTGGCGCTGGACGGCGGCTCACTCAAACGAACGGTTGCTCGCAGTGGTTTCTCTCTCGGGAAGCGTAGGAGAAACCAACTGCTCGCAGGGTAATTCATTTACAGATAACTGTACATTCTATTAGCCTCAAAAAGGCTTATTTAATGTAGACTTCTAAAGAAAAACAAGATATCAACGCGTTCAAGAAAATCTCTCCGTGTGAGAAATCTTGCGCATGTAGGTGCAAATGTGCTTGTTACCGTGGAATGTTTTCGCATCCTTCTCAAAGGTTGTCTATGAAAAAACTTTAGCCTTCAATCTCGTACATTCATTTGTACATTGATCGAATGAAATCTGTAACTCGATTTCATTCGTTTGCTGAAGGCAGATCAATCCAGCAAACGATGCGATTGAATTCGATTGAAATCGATGATAATCAAAGGCTCCTGTGAGCTAGCTCATGGATGCATCTTGCTACACTAATTGCCACCTGCATTTGACAAGTAATGCAACCTCTTTCCCAGAGTCTATCAAACTTATTACTGTGACGGATGTATTCTCGCCCTCAACCTCCCATCAAAGAGAGCGCTGTGTGACACCCCGAAAAACGTATGACCTAAAGAAATCTGCAGCTATGTTACAGCATTATAACTGGTTTTTTACCACAATATTGAACTACTTTCAAAAGTAATTTTTATTACTGATCGTTTATATAAGCCAAAGGATATAGACTTTCTGAACAAGATCGTTGTCATTTGGCGCCCAGATTTCAGAATACCGCGGCCATTTCATTTACATAGTCCTACATACCATTGAAGCTATTTCAGACATTTCAGAAATTTCTGATCTTGTCTTCGATAAGACTCCAATACGTACCTGTCTCAGTTTAAGCAGTAAAATCGATCATATTTTTCTCCCAAAACAAATGTGTTGCATGTCTAACTAACTTACTTTGTTTATATTTGATTCACTTTAGCGATTGCGGCGTGAATGTATGTTGCGTTTAACCTGGTATGTAACAACACGCAGTACTCATCACGCGATGGGGGATTCAATTCATTGTTGAAAGTTCCAATTCTTCCATCAAACGAGTTTTGGTCCTTGTCTAAAGCTCCTGAGGATACGGAATGTCTTATTTCCTTACTTACGGTCGCAGAAAATTTATTTCCAAACACTCGGTGGCCATAGCATGCCTAGTTACTCGGGCTGCCCGCGTTTCGCGGGTCGCCCGGGTCTAAAATTACCGTCCGTTCTTCTTTTTCTTCGTCGTCGAGTTTCATTCACAAAGCTCACTTCCGGCGTTTCTGCGCAAGCGCTAACTATTTTTAACAACTCACAACAGCAAGAATGATGCCTGTTGTCACGTATCGGAAAACGTCGATTCACCTTGTGTCTTTGAAGTCTGAACAGCTAATATGTTAAGAGAAGTGTCTATGCGAATGCTTGCAAGTTCAACTGCGAGAAGAAAGCTTTTAACATGATCAAACTTAACTCCAGATGGACTGCCATGTTTCCCCGTTGTTATGGAGAGCGATTGTAAATACTAAGTTTCTGGTAATTTCTAGAATGTTGAGTCACACAATGTTTGTACCAGAACCTTCTCCTGTAAAGCTACAGAACAATTTAGAACATCCTACTGAATGATTTAATTACGATGTAATGCTACATAAATAGTTGTGTTAGAAGCTCCAAGAAGGTTCTAGGAGATTAATTAATTGTATATAAGGATTCCACTAGGAAGCGGTTGTTGTGGTGGTGGTGGCAGGGTGCAATCCCTCCCCAATAACTGATATACTGGCTATAACCACTATAACGCAAGCTACTGTGGACTTCTATAAAGAAAGTGATCAAGAAATATGCTATATTCCAAGCTACTACAGAGTTCTACGAGAAGTGATTCAGTTGTGAAGTGTTGTGAAGTGGAAAAGATTACACAGCTGAGAACTAGAATTGCCTGCTATGGTGGGTTGTTGTTGTCGGCAAAGACCGACTGGAGAAGCTATACCGATAGAATCATAGAGAGCTATTGAGGAATTTCATTTAAGGTCAAGTGGATCGAAAGGAGATTTCTTCGGAGACATCGACATTTATTGTGGGTTTGTGTCAGTGGTGACTGAAGTTTTGGCAGTAGTCTTAAGCTAGTTTGATAGCAGATTGTATTGTTTAGAAATCGCTCCTTTGTAACAAGGACTTAGTTACGTTTCGTTAAATAAATAAGTTGGGTTTGTAGAAGAGTTTCGTAGTGTATCTTTTCTGTCGGTTGAGCGATACCGTAACACTGTGTCCGCTCCATCGAGATGTACCTTTGAAGTCTGAACAACTAATATGTTAAGAAAAGTGTCTATACGAATGTTTGCAAGTTCAACTGCGAGAAGAAAGCTCTTAACGTGACCAAAATTTAACTCCAGATGGACTGCCGTGTTCCCCGTATCCGTTCCATTGAGATGTACATTTTGTTGAATAACTCAAGTACGGGATATCACACATCCCTGAGACTTTGACAGGTAGTTTCTGGTTTATTTACTATTTTCCCTCAATATCTCAATTTCTAGACTTTAATTTTTCAATGATAAGTGATTAGTTTTTACAAATGTACTTGCGTGACTTGAAACTGTCCGAGAAACGTTCCTTTCTTATGTTTCAAATGACATTTGTAAACAGTTTCACTCTGCTAATTAATTTTCTACTCACATTTCACCGAGACTCCATTAACATTTAACCGAAAAAATCCTACATTGCTCGATAAGCGTTTCCTTTCTCAAACAATTATCCATCGAAGCGAAAACAAGTGTGCTTAGTTTTATTTGGAATCAATACACTATTTTTTAACCTATTGCATAACGATAAACCTCTGTGGCCTAAAGGTCATTGTTCCTGCCTGTGACGCAGCTAACCCGGGTTCGATATCTTTTAGTTATACGGGCACGGTCACGGTCACGGGCTTTTTTCTGTTTTTTTTTTTCTTGTTCTTTTAGAAATATTTTTTACAAGTGTTATAATTATTGTTCTCAATGGTTGAACTGTAAAGCAATTTTGTAATTTTAGAGGAATATATGTTGATAGGGGTCTAAAGAAGTAGACTCCAACACAAGCTAAGCGCAATGCGTCCCATGTAAGAAAGACAGACTTCTCTCTATTCTTTTGTTTAGCGCTAAATTAGGGATACAATACTGTTTTTTGCAAGCCCGAGTTTAGGCTAATTGTAGCCTCTTGTTCTTTGTCGTCGAGTTTCATCATAAAGCTCACTTCCGACGTTTCTGCGAGAGCGCTAATAATGGTCATTTTGGAATAAGTAAACTATTTTTACCTCAGTAGCTATGCTGAATGACGGTGGCCTAGCCGTCATCTGTACCGCTGCTGATGTTCCGGGTTCGATTCCCGCTGTCGCCCCCCCCCCCCCCCCCCGTCAAGTGTTATAATTATTGTAAGTTATAAATGGTTGAGCTGTAAAGCAATTTTCAAGGGAAATATGTTTATAGGGTCTATGGATATACACTGCAAAGAAACAGACACGAACCGATGAATGATGCCTGTTGTCACGTGTCGGAAAACGTCGATTCACCTTGTGTCTTTCAAGTCTGAACAACTAATATGTTAAAAGAAGTGTCCATACGAATGTTTGCAAGTTCAACTGCGAGAAGAATGCTTTAAACATGTTCGAACTTACCTCCAGATGTTTTTAATTAGACTGCCGTGTTTCCCCGTGTCCGTTCCATTAAGAGGTAGTACGGGATATCATACACCCCTGAGACTTTGACAGGTAGTTTATTTACTATTTTTCCACAATATCTCAATTTCTGGACATTAATTTTTGAATGATAAGCGATTAGTTTTAACTTGCGTGACATGAAACTGACCGCAGAAACGTTCGGCTTTCTTATGTTTCAAATGACCCTGAATACAGTTTCACTCTGTTGATTATTTTCTCCTCACATTTCACCGAGACTCCATTAAAGTTTATGCAAAATAAAACTACATCGTTCGATAAGCGCTTTCTTTCTCAAACAAATATCCATCGAAGCGAAAACAGGTGTGCTTAGTTTTTTTTAGAATCAATACACTATTTTATCATATTACTTTGCGATGAACCTCTGTGGCCAAGAGGTCATTGTTCCTGCCTCTGACTCAGCTAACCCAGGTTCGATATCTATTAGTGGCATATGTCGCGGGCTTTTTTTTCGTTTCTCTTTTTCTTCTTCTTTTTTACAAGTGTTACAATTACTGTTCTCAATGGTTGAGCTGTAAAGCAAGTTTGTAATTTTAGGGGGATATATGTTGATAGGGGTCTAAAGAAATAGACTCCAACACAAGCTAAGCGCAATGCGTCCGATGTAAGAAAGACAGACTTCTCCCTATTCTTTTGTTTAGCGCTAAATTAGGGATACAATGCTGTTTTTTGCAAGCCCGAGTTTAGGCTAATTATAGCCTCTTGTTTTGATATATAAACATATGCTTTTGGCGTTGTTTTCTTTCTGTTCTCTAGTCTTGAACTCCAACCGTGTCCTTCAGTGCTAGTGATATCGAAATAACTTGCTTTGATCATTAAAACATTCATTCCTCCATGCTTCTTCCTCCGGGTAACAAGCCGATAGGAACAGCAGTTTCGTCATCGCTTTTAAGATATCAGCGTGCAAATTTCGTCGATTTCTATCTTCAATTCTCGCAGCTTGTGTACGTAATCGTATTAGCTTTCCACTTTCCAACTCCAACTCCAACTCCACAAGAGGATAGGACGAAAAATCATCCGCTTTTCAATCTTCACATGCCCTGATCGATGCCATTAATTCATATTCACTTCATGATACATAAACAGTGGAGCAAGAATCTACGCATTTCTACTACCCCCTGAAACTTGCAAACCATGAGCAAAGAGTACTGCGGGGACAAATACAATACTTACCAGGGGAGGGCAGAAGAAATGTTTCAGCCAAGTTTAATGAATAAATTAATCAGAATCGAGTGAGTGAGTGAGTGAGTGAGTGAGTGAGTGAGTGACATCGACTGCCTCCTATACCTCATGGCATGACTACGTCATCCATGAGCTAAAAATGTTGCGATGCCGACTTCAATAACGATTCCCAGTTGATTACTCTTTCAACTTTCCGAGAATCGTGGAATTTTCACGGCACTCCGTAATTGCTCAAGGGTATTAGAACTGATTCACCCATCAATATTGCGACCAGTGTTACAAGCAGACCGACAAGAAAAAGCTTTCTCAAAATTGAAAAACAAAACAATGAATTTGTTTGTTTGTTTGTTTTTTTTTTCTGCCGTTTAAAATCAGTAAAGTACTCAATATGCTTAGACTCGATCGACTTTGCCATCTCTCACATTTGTACCTTTCAAACTTGGAAATGTATTCCTACCTGACGATTCCAGTACTTAAATGACAGTTATCATTCCTAAAGCTTCAAAGAACATCATTTTGGGTGACAAATGACAAATGAAGGAACTTAAAATGAAGGAGCTTTTCGTAAAATAATGATAAACAACGCACCAAAACAAAAGCTTATTTTATAACCCTGCTGTTTCCGAGAAAAACAAGTCACGTTATGACTACATACATGCCTGTTTAATGAACAAGTCACGTTGTTTTGCGTACCATACATGATTTATGATATTTACTTCCTTTTAAACAAACCATGATAAAATGTACAAAATTCGACGACACCGAAAATGACTACTTTGGAAAACGCATTAGTGTGGACGGGCCTTGGTTTGTGGTTGTGCAAGAAAACGACTCGATATTGTAAGGTGAAGTGATAAATCTTTTATCAAGTGGTTTATTGTTTACTGGGGAGGGATATTTTTACACAACTCTTGTGGGACTCGTATATATTTCGCGCAAAACAGCACACTAACCCCTCTAATGAAATACATTTATCTTACTGCGGAGACTAAACGGGTCATGATTTTCACGTGCACGTATTCACTATCCAGGCAAACGGAATGCATTGCAGTCACACTGATTTCTTTAGAGCATAAATTTATAGTGAAATTATCTCTGTTCAGGGGCACCCAACGAGCCAAATCAGCCAAAAGCTGTAGAATGGCAATTTTAAAGTACCTTATGGTGTTTGAAATCTGTTTAAAGTGATGTTTTAATAAGCTAGAAGAAGTTCATCTGTTCGGATGCCCTTGCTGAAGTTTAAATTGCTCGAAAATGCGAACAATGGCTTTGAAAACCTGCAACTTTCCCAAATCCCCGACTATGGTTGAAATGAACCACTGTCGTTGCCAAAAGGTCACTTTTGTAGACTTTATCACCCTGGAAACTACCCTGCGAGCAGTTGGTTTCTCCTACGCTTCACTGCGAGCAACGGTTTGATTTACCATCGAGCATGCGCGAAGTACGTCACGCCCCACGTGATGCATTGACATCACATCCTTTTATTTCGCGGGAAAAATTTCTAACGCGTGCATGAGTATTTGTACAACTCCGGTGGGCTCTCCAAAACGTGTTATTTATCGCCAAAAACTCCAACAAAAAGCAGGGAGAAGAGAAGGGTTTCAATAATAATTATTGTGAAGTAAACATTGCAAAATATGCCAATTTTAAATTATTTTACTACCTTTTTACGGTGAACGGCCAACATTTTTCCGCGTTGTTCCACGCTTAAGGGGGGACTAACTTAACTTTAAAATGAGCTAACATTGTTGCTATGGAAAGTTCCCAACCCTCATATCTTGGAAACCCTAACTTGCACAGGCAAGCTGTCTGGCTATGTTTTTACAATCAAAAAGGTTTCCAAGTCCTTTCCGAGTCACAACCATATTTGGTAAGTCACGTGACCAGAACAGAAAAAGGCCTAAAACTCGAGTGGCGTACACATCTGGATATCGAAAATAGTGCCAATGGTTAACGATCGCCAAGGTGCACAACTCGACCTTTAATCCTAAATTGCTTAACGGAAAGCCCCTAGAGGAAGTGACCAGTGCTAAATTGCTTGGCCTGAACATTAGCAGTGACCTAAAATGGAACGGTCATGTATTAGAACTAGTGAAGAAGGCCTCCTGTCGGTTGTACTTCTTGAGACAACTCAAGAGATCACAGGTTATGCCTGAGGAGTTAATGCTTTTTTACATTACATGCATTCGTTCTATTCTTGAATATGCATGCCCCGTGTTCCATCGCGCCCTCCCGGGCTACCTCAGCGAGGACCTGGGGAGACTGCAAAAACGTGCATTGCGAATTATTTACACCGGTATGTCATACAATCAGGCCCTAGAATTTTCAGGTTTGCCAACACTCTTTAAAAGGAGAGAAGATATTTCATCAAAGCTCTTTAATGAAGTCGTGGGTGACCCCGGGCACACTCTTCACAAACTCGTTCCTCCCAAGAATTCAGCAAATTACTTTCTAAGGAGGAATCGGGACTTTGCCTTACCTTTGTGCAAGACCAATCGATGCAAAAAATCTTTAATTTTTAGTCACGTTTTCTGCGCTTAGTAGTGGTTAATTAGTTAGTTATTGTAGCAATTTTACTCTTTTTACCTTTTTATTGTTATATTTCATATACTTTTTCTTTTCATTGTAATATCTTTATTGTAATGTCTTTCGTAATTCAGCCTATGGCTGCAAGTTATTAAGACAATAAAGCATCTATCTATCTATCTATCTATCTACGTATCGATTTTTAGAAATTCGCGTTTTTGTCAGATTTATGACGTCATAAGCACGCAAATTCATACCATTTCCTCATTATCATTGCAGTTATGTACGTTAACAACAATTGCTTACGTAAACTTGTAAAGAAGGCTGGAATATCTCCGATTGGCAAAAAAAATCGGAACTTCACATAATTTTCTCCAAGTTTTAGGGATTTTTCTCTCTAAGGCGCGGTTGCATCGCCCAGAATGCTATTGTCTTTCGCGACATTTACTTACAGCGGCCAGTTTCTCAATGGGTGGAATATAATAATGAAATAGAGTGAGCTTTCGGAATACCGACTGCTCTCGTGAAAGAATCGGTGGCGGTCAATCAAACGGTTTGATATGTGAGGTAATACTCAAGGTGTGATAACACCTAATAAAGGCGGTCCGCGCTCTTTATAAACTGTTTTGTCGGCAAATTCGTGTGCAGAAAGATTCTCTTCTTCTTTTTACATATACTTGGAGTGGTCTGATCGTGATAGCCAAACAATTCTCGCAAAACTATCGTCTTTTTTTCTGAGCGCGATAGGCGAAACATTTCTTGCAAAACAAACTTCTTTTTTAAAAAACGTCGCCGAAAAGCAAATCCGATGCGCTGAACATATCATGTGATTCATCGTTGCGCTTTTTAAAGACGCAGTCTTTTACTTGATCGTTTCAGATTGTTTATACGTTGATCGCGGACTTAAAAAAAGAATATAGGTCTCTTCCATTCGTAAGACGATCGGAAAAGTAAAATGAATGACATTTCTCTCTGAAATCCTATGCCGGTCAATAAGCAGACGGCGTCTTACGCCTGAGCGAATATTGTTTGTGTGAGATAATTATTCAGATTTGGATCACTGATCTGATCGTCGTTTTTCAGCGGTGTAGATACGTGCGAGCAAGCAGGTTGCCTTTCTTGCACGGAAGGCATGATACCTCAATGAAAAAGCAATATTGACTGTGTAGAAAAGTTTACTGCATGCGAACTTTTCTCGAGTGGTTCTGTGCGCGATATTGTTTGTGGAGGCGGACCTTAGAATACATTAATATACTCGCGGGAGTTTTGAAATAAGTCGACTGTGTTCTCATGGGATTAACCACAGGGAAAACCGAGCGAGAGATCAGAACTCGTTTCAGAAATTCCGCGAAAGCCAGAACTTCCAACCGTCAAAATCATACGAAAATTTTATGTGAAGCTTTCTAAATAGCTAGACTGTCATAACCACATGCTAAAACAGAAATTAGGGTATTAGTTCAAGAGGAATCCAGCCTTAATGTGAAGCAACAGCGACTTCCCATACTAACTTGTGACTAAAAAGGCCAAATTTCATATTAAAATAGCCAGAGTTTATAGAAGAACAAGGAAGTTGAAAATGGTAAAATATTTTTTATTGAACTCTCTTCTGTAAAAGCCATATGCTAAAACTAAGAAATGTTGCGTAGTTTGGACGAAAGCTTGAAAAACGCAAGCCCTACTCGACCTTTTCGGAGCAATTTCTCTTTTGTTTTAACCCCGTTTCGCTGATTAACTTTCAAATTTACCGCCGTAGCCATTGTCAAGGTCCCGGATATGTCGCTGCATTCTGGGCGATGGGGGCCTGGGGCAAGATACGCATGCGCAATAGCATTTTAGAAATTTTACATGTTCACCTCTTCGCACGTCTCACCAATATAGTGGCAAGAACACCGAAAAACAGTAAAAATCCCTTGGCAACAACGCTAAGTCTGTAGTTAAGTTAGTCCCCCCTTAAAAAGTTCAAGTTTGTCCAGACAAACTGTCTCGTTTTTTGATAAATTTAGAGCGTGAACATGTCAAGTTTTGACAGTTCCGCCTTAGTTGAGGCAGAGCTGTCAAAACTTGACATGTTTACGCTCTAAATTAATTTAAAAAACGCGACAACTTGTTCAGGCAAACTTGAATTTTTTAAGCGTGGAACAACGCGGAAAAAAAGTTGGCCTTTCACGGTATCTCGAAAATGTCGAAAATGTCTATTGGTTTTTAGGTCAGTATTTAAAGTATCCCTCCGGACCCAAAGAGAAGGTTTTGAGTGGTGAATTCGCCGAGGCTGTAAAATATTTTGCCATTTTTATCACTACACAGCAGGTTTGCTCAAACGCAGCAGTTGTGTAGCTGAACGCATGCGCAACCGCCAAAACAAGTTTACTAACTCGTTTTACCGGTTCAAATTTAATTTATTCGTCCTTGGCGCTGACGGCAGCTCACTCAGAGAAACGAACGGTTGCTCGCCGTGGTTTCTCTCTCGGGAAGCGTAGGAGAAACCAACTTCTCGCAGGGTATCTGGAAACAGACCGAAACTCCCAATTTTCATTTAATATCACTGTTTATTCTCCTGCAAAACCAAAATCGCCCTCGGACAACAGCAAAATTCACGCAACTTTGTCTTGAAGTTAAAAGTTTACATTGGCAGCAACCTTCGACTCCACTTCCTGCAATCTGTTACACTGATTTTCCTGCTCACTTCTTTAGCGCGACCCCGATAACGCTATTTGATTTCACTTGCTCTGTCATGTTCGCGTTTGTGACCCAAAGAAATTCTGGGATTTTCTTGGATAACGGTCGCATAAGAGTCTGCCAATTTTCATTTCAGATATTTCTTAGAACCATGTCGAACCCACTCACAAAAAGGGCTAAAGACACAACTTCACTCACTCGCTCGAATACTTTGAGCGGCCCACTTCGTGTGAAATTGCTTCTCACCTCAACCCAGCTTTATGATGCTAGGCAGGGGGCTTCTGGGGTGGAAAATGGCTCCAAAAGCACACTTATAAACAAAATACGTAACGAATTGTAGCTGCAGTGATCGTTTAGAACTAAACGACAGCTAGCGTGACAACGTGACAACAAAGAAAGAGCCTTCGATGTTGTGGACCAGCGAAATCTCTGTGGTAACCCCTTATATGGAATAGCCACGTCGATTTGACCTGTAAACCTTCGGCAATTGCAAAAAAGGCGAGCAAAACGCCCGAAGACAAAGAGTTACCTTAAAATCTTCCTTTTTCTTACCTCCCCTTAAAATTACTCTCCCCTCCCTCCCTTTCTTCTTCTTCAAAATTTTGACATATTTATGGGGTTATGTGCTACAAAACTATGATGGCTTTTTTTTGGATTGCTTCAAATCTCGAGAAGATAGTAAGGATAAAGGTAAAAAAGTGACAAAATCGTAGCATTCAGGTATATTGCTCCCTTAAGCCTGTCTCTATTACTTTCTACAAAAAAAAAAAAAACCAGCTCATACACGCCTGGCATGACCATGTTTTATTTTCATTATACTTTCTACGGTACTGTAGGTTTACACTTGTCACCTAATTTAATTGACTTTTGTAAAGCTTGCAAGATCCACTTGAACAAGTAACAGTAGTAACCGGCTGGATGTCTGTGTCGATCAAGATCAGCCATGCACATTGAAGATACAAGGCAAATGGACAAACTTAAATATTTTACAACCATTTTTATCAGCCTTGTTTCTTTTAAGTTGTTAAATTGTTTTTACCTTTTGTCTGTTTCACTTTCCGTTTATACTTTGTTTATACACATTCCTTTTAATCGTGCGAGGAAGTGAAACTGCCTACCAAAAGTGACCTTTTTTTTGTTATCAGTGAGTTTTATTTATGGTTGTAGCAAAGTAGATCTAACTAATAAAGTTTGCTAAAATACGAAGACACATGCACAGCACTTCGTTAATTAAAGGGTTATGAATAAAGCAACGTATGCAAGAGCTCAAGAGCAATAAAATGCAAAACACGACCACTTCCATGTCCGAAACCTTACTTAAATTATCTATTGTCTCAACTCTATAATAGCTAAACTTTTAAGGTGAAGCATGGGGTTCACATAGCTACTTTGAAAGTTAACGCCATCTTTCAAATTCCACCAATATTGCTATCAGTAGTGAGCTTTTTGAAACGAGGACGAAAACGGCAACGGCAACGAAAACGTCATTTCAAAATACACCTTCTCGCAATTTGTTTCACTTGAAAAATACTGGCGAACTGTCCAGAGACTATATCACTATGAATGGCGTTGAAGTAACGAAACAGAAAGAAAAAAACTTACGCTCACGTTCTCGAAAAAATAAAACCTACAATTTCAAGTTGCATGTGCAGAGCGATTTTTTTGTGCCCATTAAACCTGTTGTTTTGTGGCGTTCTCGTTGCCGTTGCCGTCCTCGTTGCTAAAGCTCCCTAATATTTATGTTAGGTTCCTATCATTATCATTATCCTATCATTATCATTATCATTATCATTATCATTATCATTATCATTATCATTATCATTATCATTATCATTATCATTGCGCGAGGTAAACATCTTTCGCACTCGTTTTAAACAACCATCACAAGGTAGCATCGATAACTCTAGAACAGCCTACCAAGAAAATGATCATCATGATTATCATTGATATCGTCACTTTCCCTGTCGCTGTGATTACAAAAGGAACTCGCAACGACGGTCTGGTCCGGTCGACGACGAGCGTGGGTTCGGGAAACCAGGTCGTAATGGACTTTCGCGGACTAAAACAACATAACCACAGTTACCTTTCTAAGGTACGGTACAATTCTTTTGCAAATAAACACGACTTGGTTTTCTTCTATGAAAGCCGCGTCCATAAATAACTACTTCATTCGATCGAAAAGGGATTTTACTTCAATCGTGATTTAGTACGCTGAATCCCTCTAGCTTAACTTCCTCATTGTCGCTGTCATTTTCGTTGTGACAGCGAGTCCTATTACTCTATTTTCATTTTCGTTTTCGCTTTTGCTATCGCTATCGCGATCACTATTGCTATCTCAGTCGCTATTGCTCTCCCTGTCGCTATCGTTACTGTTGTTATTTTTAACCGAACTCAGTCGACCAGACCTCTTGGGCGAGTTCTATTTATGAGTACCCAGGAATTTCAAACATCACAGCTTAGTGTTATCCGGATACTTTCTATTTTTGGCACCGTAAACAAATATTTACATATATGCAGGTAGGACACGGTGTCCAGGCAGTGCACCTGGATACCAAGTATGACGCCTTAACTAATTGGTAATGTTTTTGCCACAGAATGATCATTTAGTGCTCATGATCAAATCTTTGCGGCACGGTTTCCCCATTTCATTGAAAGCGGTGCTATTTCACTTTTCTGGTCCTTCCAGTAATCGTTTAGTTTATCATAAGCCTCTCTTAACTCCAAAATCTTTCCAAGGCACTTTTCAACCTCACAAATATTGTCCATCATTGCCTTCAACTCCCCTCTAGTTAACGGAACATCCATTTCAGTGTCTTTCCTGAATCCTGAAAAAAAAAAGAAGAAGAGCCTAAACGTATGGGACAGTTAACATTCAGTTTTTTAGCGCACTGATACCTTGGTCAGCAGGAAGTTGTTGCAAAAATGTCACTGCAAGTTTAATTATTCTTCCTGGAAAGGCGAAAAAACCAACACCGGTTTGTCTCAATTCTTGTCATAACTTTAGAAGGGGCTAATAACAGCTATGAGCACACAATTTGAATTCCGGAGGAAAGCTGAGGAATGCTTCCCTTTGAAATTGCCATCTTTCACGTCTCTTGTTGTTTTGATGACCAAGTGAAGAAAGGTGATAAATTGAACAAATGGGCAAAATATACCTTCTTAGTCATCATCATCATCATCATCATCACTATCATCATCATCATCATTATCAATTAATTACAGTCACAATCTTACTTGCTGCCCATAAAATAAAGTTGAGATCTTACCTTTTTTGTCTACTTTGAAGGTTCCCCTTATCTGCCTGGTGAAAAGTTCCCACACTAAGCCTAAAACAACCAAAGCAGCAAGAATTCCCGACAAGATATATAGAGATATCTTAAACAGAGGCCCGTCTGACCTGAAGAGGTATAAACGCGTGGTCCACGATTCTTCCTCCTTCTGTAAGAAAACAAATGTTATTCGATTTTAGTGACGTGCGTAGACTGGGTGTTTTTATTGAAATATGATTCACCTGCTGATTCGAACGTCATGATTAATAATAATATAATAATTATAATCACTTTATAAAGTCTAAAATCTTTCTAGCCGAGCATAGATGCTCTACTAATTGGGGAGATGAAATTTAATCAAATCTAAATAAAGTAGAATCAAATCAAATTCAATCATGATTCGACCTAGAGGTTACAGAGTAGCAAGAATTCATCAGCAAAACGTCTTTCTGGAAGATATTTTTTTAGCTTTCAACAATTTGTACGTCTCTCCAATATCGATTTAAAGTTACATACTGGAATCATCATCATGATCATCATCATCATCCTCATCCTCATTAAACACAGCTTCTGGATTGCTTGCTGGAGTCTTCCTTAAACATTAAGTCACCGCCCCTGACCTTAGGTGTCTAAGACTATACGAAGGATTCTGGCTCTACCCAGTATAAACACGGTCTCTGCAATAATTTAAACGCCATGTGACGCCAATCTCTGGTGTGAGAAATTGTTCTGCTGTAATTGGATAGAACTGATTCGTGAGCAGCGATCGTGTTGACAGATGAATTAGTCGTTGGGCAATAGTAAATGTTACTATTGTATGACATTTTTTATGGTGTGGTAAAAAGAAGAAAGAATCTGTGACTGGAGAGTGTGAGCAATGTGATTCGAGCGAGAGTACAGTTGTAACAAAGGAACTTTAACTTAAAAAAAAAATAAACCGTGAAGTGTTGGAACCTAGCGGACTCGTTGGTCTCATTTCCGATACAGTGGCACCTCCGACGGGACAAGCCGAAGCATGGAGGAACTAGCAAAAGAAACAGACGCTAAAGTGCAGATGTTGAAATACACTAGTGCGAAGACACGTGGCATTGTGGACAAACGAAACTTGAGAGCAGTGTAGTGAAAGAAATAGACGCGCTTAAACTGAGGGTATAACAGACCAAGTTCGAAGCAGGCAAAAGGGCAGAAAAGGTCGAAAATTGGAGCAGTGGCATTGAGGGACCGATCGCTGAAGCTGATGAAAAATTTCACGCCTGGAGATGTGGCTAGAAGACACCAGTAGGGAGGTGGAGCATCGAAAACAAAGGAATGAAGAAGAAAAGATAGCTCGTGCTTGTCAGGAGGAGTTTAAATTCAAGAGAGAACAAATGAAGATGAAACTAGAATTCGAACGCGAGCTGGAAGAAATGAAGGTCAACCGACACCCTGCCGCGAAGGCTGCACAAAGTCAACAAAGGTCAACAAAATTACCGAAGCTGGAAATCACTAAGTTCAAGGGGACGTACGAAAGGGGGTTGCACTTTTGGAACAATATCTAAGCAGAAATCGACGAAACAAACCTTGCGATGGTGACCAAATTCGCTTACCTAAAGGAACTGGTAGATCCAAAGGTTCGGACGGAAATAGACGGATTACCTTTCACAACAGAGGGCTACGAGAGAGCAAAAAAGATATCCTTCTCAGCGAATATGGGAAAACTAGCGAGATCGTGAATGCGTACGTGCAGAATATTATGAATTTGCCTGTCATTACTGGGACACAATCCGCGAATATCCACGAATTTTACAAGAAGCTCGTGTACAATGTCCAATCTCTGGAGACAGTGTGGAGATTGAAAGATGTGCCAGGAAATACAAGGAGTGTGCTCGACAAGCTGAAGGGAATAAAAGCAGACCTAGATAGAACACGAAGACTGGCAGGACTGGGATTTTCCACGATTGATAAAGGCTCTCAAGACTTGGAGGAAATAAATCCAGTTAAAAGCAACGCCGAGAATTCACAGAAGTCAAGTGCTAAGTTTCGTGGTCGCGAAAAAACATTCCAAACAAAAGAAACAATGCCAACGCAAAGAGGGTGTGTGTAGTGTGAGGCGACAGACCACAGATCTGTGAATTGTGGCAAGTTCGTGAAAGTTGAAGACCGAGGGAAGCAATTAGGCATTAAACAGCAGGAAACCAACATCGCGCCGCCGAGTGTAAAAGTCGTTCTGGCTGCCAGATTTGCAACAGAAGACATCACACGTCCATCTGCGATGAATCTGCACCACGAGACCAATTGATGACCGCGACGAGCGTGGAAAGGAAGGGAGTTGTTTATCCCATGGTTACAGTCGAAGTGAATGGTATAAAGTGTAGAGCGCTGCTATGTATCGTCAACCCTTTCAATTCGTCTACATTTGCGTCCGATCCGTCAAGAATTCAAACGAATTGAAATGATGTTTGGTACATCTAACAAAGCGACAAGTATCTATGGTCTAAAAATTCGAAGTTTGGATGGCAAATTCTCCTTAGAAGAAGAAGTAAACAAGGTCGACCGCAAGGAATTGTTGACGCTTGAAAACACCGAATGTACAGAAATGGTGAAGCAGTTTTCCTATTTGAGAGGTGTAGCCATAGAAGATGATGACGAGAAACCTATGTTGCCTCTACATCTGATCCTTGGAACAAACGAGTATGCAAAGATCAAAACAGGAACAACACCAAGAATTGGACGCCCAGGAGAACCAGTTGCAGAAAACACGAGGTTCGGCTAGAGCCTGTCACCTGGAAAGGAGTTAGATCTTGGTAACTGTATACTGGACCCAATGCCAACGTCCTTGGTGATTAGATGTACTAAAGTACTTCTTCCCGTTCTCACGAAAATTATTAATATGTCTCTTGAGTCAGGCACCTTTGTTGATAATTGGAAATGTGCTCTTGTTAATCCTTTGTTGAAGAAGCCTGGTTTGGATCTGGTTCTTAAAAATTATAGCCCTGTCAGTAACCTCCAGTATGTTTCAAAACTTACCGAAAGAGCTGTCTTTAATCAAGTTCATGACCACATGGTAGCAAATTGTGTCTATCCTATGTTCCAATCTGCTTTCAGGCCGCGCCATAGCACAAAACCGCTCTTGTTAGGGTCATGAATGATATTCTGCTGGCGATTTGAACTCGCAACAGGTCAAACTACTGGTTCTACTTGACTTAAGTGCAGCCTTTGACACTGTTAATTATGAAGTATTACTGAAGCGACTATATACTGATGTCGGTATACGAGGAAAAGCTCTTGATTGGTTTAAGTCTTACCTAATTGGAAGAAGTCAACGCATTGCTGTTCAGGGAACAATGTCACGCCAATTTGACCTTGACTGTGGTGTTCCGCAAGGTTCATGTTTGGGACCATTGTTATTCATTATTTATGCATCGAATCTCTTTAAATTGTTGAAAAACATCTTCCAACTACGCATTCTTTCGCTGATGATACACAACTTTACCTTAGTTTTAAACCTGATAATGCTACCTGTCAGAATGACGCTATCAGTGACATCAATAAATGTGTTGACGATTTAAGAAATTGCATGATAACGGATAGATTAATGATTAATGATGATAAAACAGAATTTTTGTTAATAGGAACTAGACAGCAACTAGCTACGATTAATACCGTGTGCAGTATTACTATTGGTGAATATGACATTGATCCACGTTTGTGTGTAAGAAATCTCGGCGTGTGGTTTGATACTCAATTGAGTATGTCAGGACATGTTAGTAAACTTTGTAATTCAGCTTTTCATCATTTACATAATATTAGGTGCATTAGGAAGTATGTATCCCATGATTCTTTATTGACACTCATTCATGCATTTATAACTAGTCGCTTGGACTATTGTAACGGTCTTCTGTATGGTTTGCCAAAGTCACAGCTTGTTAAATTGCAACGTATTCAGAATGTAGCAGCGAGACTCGCTATGAACATCGGCAAGTATTCTCATGTTACACAAGCACTTCAACATCTTCACTGGCTGTCAGTTCGCGCTCGTATTCATTTTAAGATATTAATTTTAGTTTTTAAGGCTATTCACGGACTTGCACCACTATATATTAGTGATTTAATTAGTGTTAGGCCTAAGTCCTCTTACAATCTTAGATCAAATAGCAGTCTTTTACTGGAGCCGCCTAAAGAGAAAATGCTTTCTACGCTTGGTGCCAGGTCTTTTTAAGCTGCTGCACCATGTTTGTGGAATAGTTTGCCTGCTGAGTTTCGTGATATTAATTCATTAAGTAATTTTAAACGAAAACTTAACACCCACCTTTTTCGGGCAGGTTAGAACATTTTTTAGTTTTTTATTTTTATTTTTAATTGTATTTTACATTATATATTCATATCATTTGGATAGGATTTTTAAGTAAGTGAATTATTGTAAAGCGCTACTGATCATTCTTATGTAAATAGCGCTATATAAATATGTTATTATTATTATTATTATTATATTATTATTATTATTATTATTATTATTATTATAACATGTTCCTAACGCAGACCTCAGCAATCGATTACGAAGAATTGTGCAAGTTGGACGTCC
This sequence comes from Pachyseris speciosa, assembly GCA_016490735.1. Classification (NCBI taxonomy): domain Eukaryota; kingdom Metazoa; phylum Cnidaria; class Anthozoa; order Scleractinia; family Pachyseridae; genus Pachyseris; species Pachyseris speciosa. The sequence continues at coordinate 189,344 of JAEMWC010000958.1, read as the reverse complement.
TGGGCTAAAGGACAAACCGAGTGAAAATCAGGACACAGTTTACGAAGAATTCAAGGAACAGCTTACCAGGAGTTCCGAAGGCTGGTACGAGACAAGTCTACCTTGGAAGGGGAATCATCCTCCCCTACCTAACAACTGCACAGAGAGCCTGAAACGTCTGGAAAACCTTGTACGCAAACTATAAAGGCAAGGCTAGCTTGAAAGGTACAACGAAATCATCCAGGATCATCTGAATCAAGGAATAGTAGAACGTGCAGATGAAGCGGCCGGTGACGAGAAAGAATTCTACATTCACATAAGGCGATCGTGCGCAAGAACGCAGAGACAACAAAGATGCGCATCGTGTATGACGCTTCAGTGTGAACAATGTCAAGTACCGCCTCATTCAACGAGTGCCTGGAAGTTGGCCCGCCACTACAGAACCAGCTGTGGAGCGTGATGATCAGAAACAGATTCTATCCGGGTGGCAATCGCGCAAATTGCAAATTCGGGTTAGTGGAGCAGACTGGGACGCCTTGCGCTTTCACTGGTTAAAAGATCCAAGGAGCAAGCAAGTAGAAGCATTGCGATTCAACCGAGTACTCTTTGGCTTAGCGCCGTCTCCGTTCCTCCTAGACGCAGTTATTTTCGACGATACAAATCAGTGAACCCAAACCTCGTGGAGAAGATAGAGCGCAGCATGTACGTCGATGATCTGAGGATCTGATCACTGGCGGGGAGTCAGTGAAACAAGCCCTGGACGTCAAGCAGACGGCCCAAGCAATCTTTAGTGAGGCGACTTTCGAACTTCACAAGTGGCAGTCAAACATTCGGGATTTGGAGGCTGACACATCGTCTCTTCAGATGAAGAAAGTCAGAGTTACGCCAAGCAGCAACTGGGCACTAAGAAAGGAGAATCAAAATCGCTGGGAGTTCCCTGGAGTAAGGAGAAAGACAACATCCAAGTCAGCTTTCCGACGTTGACCGCTGAGCCGACCAAAAGGGGTATCCTGGCAAAGTTCGCTAAAGTATATGATCCGCTCGGACTAGCTTCACCCGTAACCCTCTCTGGAAAAGCACGCTACAGAGAAGTCTGTGACACACGAATCGCGTAGGATAACCCCCTGCCTAGCGACTAAAAAAGGAAATGGAACAAGTGGGAGCAAAGTCTTCCAGAACGCATAGAAGCAACAAGAAGCGTAGTGAAACGCAAAGAGGAAATCTTATCAATCGACCTGCATTCATTTCGAGATGCAAGCGGGTATGAAGTTTCGGCCGCAGTTTACACGGTAGTAGAGCAACCATCTGGCATGAATCAAGGCCTAGTGACAGCAAAGTCTCGGCTAGCTAAGAAAGGACTGACCATCCCACGTTTAGAACTAGTATCTGGACACATAGCTACAGACTTAGTATACAACATCAAAGAAGCTCTGGAAGGTGAGAAAAGTCTATGGCTGGCTGGATAGCACAGTAGCACTGCACTGGATCCGCGGCAATGGAAAGTATAAACAGTTCGCAGGTAACCGAGTGAAGAAAATTCAGGAGAAACAAATCACCTGTAAACATGTACCAACGGAAGAGAATCCAGCAGACGTGGCAAGTAGAGGAGGAGAGGTTAGCAAGCTGACGACTCTTTGGTGGCCTCCGCTGGTGGCTGGCCTCCGGACCTTGTAACGACATCTACGCAAGAGGCTGAAGCAGAGGAAGTGAAACAAACGTGTAAGGTGGTTGCTTTGGCAGCATAGAAGACAAAGGATGACAACGCCCTTGACGAGCTACTCGAGAAGCATGGCGCGTGTTACGAGTGGGTGCCTGGGTAGCAAGATTCCTAAACAATAGCAGAACCAACCGCAAGAGAAGAGTCGTAGGATCCCTGACAACTGAAGAGATAGAGAAACAGACAACGTTCTGGTTCAAGCTGCCCAGCAGCAGGCGAAATCAAGTAAAAAAGTCAAGAAGACCGCTTACAGCTGAGTGTTCAAGAAAATCAAAACGGTGTATTAGAGTGCACAGGAAGAATTCAAGGTCATCTTTTTATCGGATTCTGCTCCTTACAAAAGCAAGCTGATCCATCGATCACACGTAGACACACTACATGGAGGAGTGGCCCTAACCATGACTAAGGTGCGTGAGCGATACTGGGTACCGCACCTAAGCAATCTCGTGAAGCAAGTTGTCAAGACATGTTCAGGTTGCAAGCGCTTTCAAGCTATAGAACTGGCGGCACCACCTCCCGGACTTGTACCCACCGATCGCACTGAAGGGAACACCCCATTCGAAGTTATTGGGGTGATTTTGCAGGGCCCCTCAAGTATCGCGTCAGATCCAAGACAGACGGGAAGGCATATCTTGCATTTTACGCATGCAGTCTCACAAGAGGATCATTTCTGGAGGTTCTACCAAACCTGGAGACGAATGAATTTCTGAGAAGTTTGAGACGCCTTATTGCGCGCCGACGTCGTCCAGCGACGGTATACTCTGACAACGGGAAAACATTCCTCGGAGCTGAAAGGTGGCTTAAGCAGGTTATGCGTGACGAGAAGTTGAAAGACTATCTAGCTCATGAGAACATCAAGTGGCAATTCAACCTCAGCCGCGCCGCTTGGTGGGGAGGCCAGTTCGTGCACCTCATCGGACTGGTCAAAACAGCCTTAAACAAAACCATAGGAAACGGGATGCTGACCTGGGGTGAACTATGTGAGGTGGTATTGGATGTCGAGATTGCGTTGAATAATCGCCCTTTGTGCTACGTCGAAGATGACGTACGATTGCCAGTGCTGACGCCTAACTCGCTGTTATTCCTTCGATCAAACTAGCTGCCGGAGCTGGAACCACATCATCTAGGGGAGTTTGATCTGCGCAGACGAGCCAAGTATCTGCTGAAATGCAAAGAAGCCATGTGGTCTCGGTGGACAACTGAGTACTTGCGAGGATTGAGGGAGGGACATCGGTTGAAACACAAGGGACAAAACATGGCCCTAGCCAAGGGGGAGGTAGTCATCATCAAGGACGAGGAGCGAACAAGAAACAACAAATGGAAAATAGTAATCGTGGAAGAGCTGATTTCAGGACGGGACGGAATAGTCCGAGCTGCGAAACTTCGAGCGGGGAAAGGGACACTGGAGCGGGCGGTACAACATTTGTATCCACTAGAGCTAAACTGTGACCGGGAGAATGTGAAGAGCCCACCACAACTTAAACCTGAAGCCCCGACTTTCAGGCCAAGGAGGGATGCCGCAGTAGCTGCGCAATGTCGCATTCAAGATATAAACGCTGATAAAGATTAGAGATGTTATACAACTCTCCAAGTTCATGACAGAAGACTGAACTTTATTTCCGTTTTTTTTTTTCATTATCGTTATTGTTGTCGATTTGATTAACCTAATGAACAATTCTAGTGTTTCTCTCCGTTGGAGATAAACAGGGAAGTATGTGAGAAATTGTTCTGCTGGAATTGCATAGAGTTGATTCTTGACCAGCGATCGTGTTGACAGATGAATTAGTCGTTGCGCAATAGCAAATGTTACTATCGTGTGACATTTTTTAAGGCGTGGTAAAAGGAATAAAGAGTCTGTGACAGGAGAGTGTGAGCAATGTGATTCGAGCGAGAGTACAGTTGTAACGAAGGAACTTGAACTTGGAAAAGAATAAACCGTGAAGTGTCGGAACCTAGCTGACTCGTTGCTCACACTTCTGATATCTGGTAACCACTTTTCTATGTCTTTCCAATTATAACTGGCACAATTTCCAAATCCGTTTCAACTCCTGCTTCAAGTCTTGGTAGTTCTCAATTTCGTCTTTCTCTTTGTCTTTTACTCGGGTGTCAAATGGACGAGCAACATCCATAATGAGGCACTTCCGTTCTATCTTATCCAATACCACAATGTCAGGCTTATTGGGTTCATTCCTTTGGTCAGTCTGTACTTTGAAGTCCCACAGTAGCTTGCTGTTAGCGGATTCATACACTGCTTGTGGCTCATGGTTGTAATGGTTTTCATCCCTGACATAACCCAGCTTTCCACATAGGTCCCAGTGAATCACCTGTGCCACCAACATCTACACTGCTTTTAAGCAAGCTGATTGCATTCCGATACAATATGGCCAATTGTCTCATCACTTCCTCTACACATTCTATACTTCGCAGACACATTTTTTTTGTCAATTATACATCTTTATACTATTAGTTCTTAACGATTGGTCTTGTGCTGTCATAATCATACCCTCCGTCTCTTTCTTTAGTCTGCCCTTTTTCAGCCACTCCCCCGTATTTTTCCTCTTACTTGCGCTGTGTTCCTTTAAAACTGCCCATGAAGTTGTTTCTAATGCAAGCGTGTTTTTCTTTCTTGCTTCAATAATGCGGCTTCACAACTTTTAGCATAACGTCTCAGAACCTGAGTCCTCAACACTCATTAATCCTCTACCACCCTCTGATCTTTTAAAGTAAAGCCTTTCAACATCAGCCTGCGGAAGGTGCTACGCACGCGTTGAAGGTTTGAAAGCTCAGCCTTGCGAGAGCAAGACTTTCGTCTTCTTTTCTTCGGATTCACCTCTCCATCCTCCTTATACAGCCAGGCCCCTATTTGTTTCCTATCCAAATACTAGTAGTAAATCACTCGCCATCGTGAGAACATCTTGCTACTTGACCAGGTAGAGAAAGTCTATCGACACTACTAAGAAGAGCGCCTAAAATTAGTAAATTGGCAATGTTCGAGAGGCACATCTTGCAAATTGCGAAAATATAGTTCTGCGAGGTCGGGAAATTTTACACACGTTCGTATGCTAGGGGACAAGTTTGTGCTCCCAGTATACAAAAGATAGGACTTGGGCGTTCTTTTTAGTAGTGTCGACGGATTTTCGTTAAAGTTTAAAAAACCGTGGAAAGGTCTATTAAAAAGGAAACTAATTGAGTATGAATAAAATTATTGTTTATATTGCAAGCGTCCTGTAGCACGAGGAGCCAGAGCCAGCTAAATTTTTGTGTGGCACATCATAGAATTTGGAACGTAATGGTAAATCCCTGGAATATTTTCTCCTGGAGACCAGGAACGAAAGTGCGAAAGAGCCACGGGAGCCCAGACCACACGTCAATCAAGATAACACCCTAAACTTTCATTAAAGTAATTACTCGAATTGAGATCACATAGAGCAGCGTTATGAATCAGGAATAAAAATAGCAGTCGGAAAACCTTTTTGTTGTTGTACGTGTGCGTGCGGTATGTGTGTGTGTTTTTGTTTTCATTCTGAGTTTTTGGTAAGCCCTGAACTGGAATAAATGACATTTGGAGATAGGAACTCATCTTTAAAAACTGCAGAATTTCAGAACGTTAATTTGGTTGATTTGGTGGTTGACTTCTAATGACATCATAGAACATGCTCACTGCAGTTACTCCTTGGTATATTTGGAAACATATCAGTTTAAATTAATATAGTGCATGGAGATGCATAAGGTTAGCTATGATGTAACAACGTTAGCATGGTGACATGGCGAGTTACAGATTGGACACCTGAGGTATTTCTACCCAAGACGTCAATAAGTTAGAAATTGAGACCTGGCGAGTTATAGGTTGGATACTTCAGGTATTTCTACCCAAGACGTAACAAAGTTTGAATGGTGACATGGCGAGTTATAGATTCGATACCTCAGGTATTTTTACCCAAGAAGTAAATAAGTTAGAATGGTGACATGGCGAGTTATAGATTGGATACCTCAGGTATTTCTACCCAAGACGTAAATAAGTTACAATGGTGCCCTGGCGAGTTAAAGATTGGATACCTCAGGTATTTCTACACAAGACGTAAATAAGTTAGAATTCTAACATGGTGAGTTATAGATTGGATACTTCAGGTATTTCTACCCAAAACGTAACAAAATTAGAATGGTGACATGACGATTTATAGATTGGATACCTCAGGTATTTCTACCCAAGAAGTAAATAAGTTAGAATGGAGACATGGCGAGTTATAGATTGGATACTTCAGGTATTTCTACCCAAGACGTAAATAAGTTAGAATGCTAACATAGTGAGTTATAGATTGGATACTTCAGGTATTTCTACCCAAGACGTAACAAAATTAGAATGGTGACATGACGATTTATAGATTGGATACGTCAGGTATTTCTACCCAAGAAGTAAATAAGTTAGAATGGTGACATGTTGGGTTATAGATTGGATACTTCAGGTATTTCTACCCAACACCTACGTATGTTAGAATGGAGACACGGTGAGTTATAGATTGGATACCTTAGGCATTTCTACCCAAGACGTAACAAAGTTAGAATGTTGACATGGTGAGTTATAGATTGGATACTTCAGGTATTTCTACCCAAGACGTAAATAAGTTAGAATGGTGACATGGTGAGTTATAGATTGGCTACCTCAGGTATTTTCTTCTTTCTCTTGGGCGGTTTTGTTGCTTTCTTGGTGAGCGCCGCTAGATGCGGGCCTTTGGTGAGAAGTATAAAGAAGTGTTGAAGTTCCCTGATCGTGTCCCTTGGCTTCGTTCAGCTCCTTTCCTGGGACAAAAATTTAGCTGGCTTTGGCTCCTCGTGATCAGAAATGAAGAAAGAGTGCTGTGATTGATCGGTTTCTTGATGTACTATCGTTTGCTAATTTTAATCAATTTTTCGAGATAAATGTTTAAATATAAATTTTCAGCGTGTCGTAGGGCTAACAATCGAAACACCATTTTAGTATGGTTCAACCAAGGTCACAGACAGTCTTTTCAACAACCATTGTATTTTCAGAGACGATTTCTGTTTCGTATTCCGCGAAGATGTACCTTCGATGCGGAAAAGTTACCTTTTAAGTGAAAGGTCTTCATAATATAGACAAACATCATTAGATCCCCATTAAATTTAGCTAATTTGATTTAACTTGAACGTTTTTCGTTGACGATAGTGAGTTGACGATTGCATGATTTCACCTTATGATTATTTTATTATTTATTAAAGGCGTTTACCTGCTTAACACTTTGTACGTATTTGTATGCTACGTCGTAAATGTCGGTCTTGGCAGTTTCTTTGGTTTTTGAGACGATGCACTCATTTCGGTCGCCGTCAACGTTTTTGGTGAAAACGTCTGTGAGGTAAAATCCGATACTGAAAGGGTATTCCAGAATTTTCACCTGCTTGAACCTATTTGACGGAGCGTCTTTCCAAACTCCGTTGATGCTGTAAGATGTGGTATGCACATCTAGCAACATCCCCTCCACCTCTTCCTTGGCAAGTCCCATTGTGAGTGCCTCCAAATCACTATACACTAGAAACAATAAAAAAAAAGTGATATTTAAGGAGGCTTTGACAAGAACAAAATAATTATCTGATTTTCTCCAAGGCTTGGGTGAGTCTCAGTGGGATCGTCACACACTTATGAGAGGCAATTATGGGAATGCATAAGATTTTTAAGGGTGTAAGTCGAAAGGAAGGGATAATAAAAGATTGATATGTTTGTGAGGACGTTATAGTCCATGACAGTACAACGACATTAAGAAGCCGTATTAGAATCAGATTTGAAACTCTCTTTGAATTTTGGTTCAATTTAAAGATTGTTTCACGCGAAGAGCGGATATCTGAAGTTAGGGACCGGTCATTTATTAGAGGAGGGTGGGCTGGTGCATTTTCATTTCCCTAGGCATATTTTCGTGTGGCCCCGTTCTTTCAAATGCACAACATAACATGTCCCCCTAAGAGTGAGAACATAAAATAACATGACCCACCCCAACCTCACACCCACCCTCAAACTCAAAACAATATGACTGCAATCTTTTTTATCTAAAATCCTGGTGCTGCAGGAAAGTTTTTTGATGAGAATGTTCTCATTCCTTCTGACCAACTAACTCTAAGATCAAATATTGGAAAGTTTGTAAAAGTACAAAAACATGTAGAGGAAGAAGAGAAAGATCTGAAAGAACACCTTAGCACCCTGTATACCAAAAAGGAAAAGCTTAAAGATGGGTTGGCAATCCAGAGAGATTTTAATGAAGAAAGGATTACGGTGCTGGCATTGCTAAGAAAAAAAGTGCTTGAAAAGCTTAAGTTTCTACAGAATGTAGAGAGAAAATGCAAATACATGTTTCGTGGACACCTCATGAAATTCAAGATCAAAATAGGAAAACAAAAGAAAGGCCCAGAAAAGAAAAGTTGCCCGAGAAGAAGACAATTTTGGTTTGATTGCCAAACTGTTGTCTGATGGTAAGACTCCTGTCCAGGAAGTTGATGTGGAAGCACTCATGTCTCTTAAAGGAAAACAATTACACTGGTTGAAAAGAATGATGGAAGAAGAATTAATTTCGGATAGAGCATGTGAGGTAATCACATGCCATCAATTTGTGAAAGCAGCAGTGATAGCTCAACCAGCGAATCAGAGGATTCCCATACAGAATAACAATGCATGATATTCTATATCAGTGACTTTCTAAGAATTGGCATGTACTGTTTATACTGTTTTAAAGTATCAGGTGATGAGTGAATTGGCATGTACTGTTTATACTGTTTCAAAGTATCAGGTGATGAGTCTGGGTCCGAAGAATTGTCACAAGGATCTACACATCGTTATTAATGACATCGTAATTGATCAGAAATCTGAGATAACACTCTTAGGAGTTACTTTAGACGATCAACTATCATTTTCGAATCATGTGAGCAATGTTTGTAGAAAAGCCTCCTGTCAAACGGGTGTTCTTCTGAGATTACGTAACCTTATTCCGACGTCAGCTAAATTACACATTGTCAAATTTGCTATACTACCTCATCTCACATACTGTCAGACTGTCTGGCATTTTTGTCGTTCTTCTGATGCCAGAAAACTAGAACGAATTCAAGAACGAGCATTACGTGCTGTTTATTGTGACAATAAATCGACGTATGAGGAACTCTTGCAAAGAGCGAGACTACCAACACTTTATACGCGAAGACTCCAGGCTATTGCAACCATAATGTATAAAGTCAAATATGGTCTGGCCCCCCCTTACATTGCTGACTTATTTGTTGCTACTAATTCTCAGTATCACCTTAGAAACTCTGATTTCGTCATACCGAGATTTCGGACTGTTGCTTATGGCAAACACAGCCTGACTTATCTAGGCCCTGTCATTTGGTCCAAACTTGACAAATCTATCAGATCGTCTGAATCATTAGACACTTTTAAAAAACGCGTTAAAAAGGTTAATTTTACAAGCCTGCTGGATTATACTTGCAAACACTGTTTTTTATGTAACAATTAACAACTGATCTTCAGATAATGCATGACTCATTACCTATTCAATATACACATGTAAATACATTTCATAATTGATTTTAATGCATGACTCACAGTTTATTCAATATATATATATGTAAATATATTTCTATTTTATTTACTTGATAA